>JARBDR010000184.1:0-165556 GCA_029721355.1 Tegillarca granosa
ATATACATATGTATGTCTAAAAAAGTAGAAAAAGTACAAAGTTAATCCAAGATCCATGAACTTTAAAGATTACCTAAGGGACTGTTCCACAACTACTGTAGAAGTTAAACAGTGAATTAGAGTGACAAACAAAATTTCTCTATTTTGGATCCACTTCAATGATATTTTGCTTGGTAATGATTGAAATTTTTAAAAGGCAAAAACTAATAGAAACATCATCCACTAACAGGAAGGTATTATTTAAAACTACACCTCCTATTAATCATTTCCCTAGAAATGTATTTAACTAACTTATGGAATAGGAGTGCTGCTGTAGGCAAATAGTTTGACAAAGTGACGAACAATGTAATCACTATTTCCTCTTGCTAATTTTTGAGCAAAGTTATTGAAAGACAAGAGGACAATTGATGTCTCAAATGATTATATATGAATCTACCTTCTTCATTGGTTTCTACTGTAACTGCTCCTGAGTATCCATCACCAGCTCCTGTTATAGCATTAACTAACACACTGTAACTGACATATGGAGATAAACCTTCTATTGTCTGTACAAATGACACATTTGTTAAGCCTGAGTCTGTGATTGCTACCATTGTTTTTAAATTCATAGAACAACTACTTGTAAGATTTGGTTTCTGTAAAAAAATAAATCAGTATAGCAGAAATAACTATAAGAAATAAAATAGACAATATATTTGTTAAAACTGTCAAAAAATAGTAATAATAATATAATACAGTTACTCAGTGATTTGAACAGCAGATATAACTAAAAGAAATGGAATGGATGATAAATTTGTAAAAACTGTCAAAAAAAAAAAAAAAAAAAAAAAAAAAAAGATAATAATAAGATACCACCAGTTACTCAGAGATTTGTCACATGTTAAATGTTACTGAGATATTTCCACAAAAAAAGTTCTTATTTTCTTTCAAACCAGTACAAATTAGTAAAACATAAAAGATTTTATCTAGAAAGAAATGAAATTTAAAAACAATAATTATCTGATGACATTTTATCCAACAATAATTATGGCAAAATTTACTGACTGATGACAACTAATCAGATTGTAATATGCATTATTGTTGTGCACAGACAGCAAAACCTGCTGCAAACATTTTGCAATCTAAGAGTATCAGTTTTTTCAAGAAACATCTGCTAAATTAAACAATTAAAAATTGTCATTTTAAAATAAGACAAGAGGCCCATGGGCCTTAACACTCACCTAAGGATATGGCCAAAATCATTTGCAAAATACATACAATATTCTAATATACATGCCTATACAAAACGTTAATAGTTTTCAAGATAATTAACAATTTGAGTCTTCTTATGCATGAATCACCTTGACCTTTAAATGTAAAATCTTGAATCTTATATCAGAATGATCGCCATATCAATTCCTCCAATATTCCAATATACATGCCAAAACAAAAAGTTAATAGTTAACAGTTTTTTTATGCACCAATGACCTTGACCTTTCAACATATGACCTTGAGCCATATATCAAAATGATCGTCATGTCAATACCTACAATATTCTAATATATATGCCTATGCAAAAAGTTAATAGTTTTCAAGATAGTAACAAATATATAGTTTTTAGCAATTTCCCCACTCAGTGCCTTACAATTTCCCCATTTTGAGCCCCATGGCTACCATTTGTGCAAATCTGAAAAAGATGACCTAAGTATGTTAGAATGGAATAACTAAGGTATATCTCTTTTAGATTCAGAGGAGAAGATTTTTAAAGTTTTTTGCTATTTCCCCCATTATGGGGCCCCAAGTGGAAATGACTCCTTCATTGGTGCAAATCTGAAAGGGCTTCACCCTGGCATGATGGTTACCAAGTTTCATTAAATTTGGCCCAGTGGTTTTGGAGGAGAAGATTAAAATGTAAAAGTTTACACACGATGCATGGCGGACAAAGATGGATAGCAATAGCTCATCTGAGCTTTCAACTTGATACGAAAATGTTTTTGTCACAGACTGGAAAATTTGAACTTCATGCAACAGTTAACTTGTTAACTTAAAGCTTCAATTGATATAATGTAGATTTATGAAAGTCCCTTTGGTTCAATTTGTATGGTTAAGCAAACTGAAAAAAACAAATATTGGGAAAAATTTGTAGGATTAAGTTTTGTGAAAATAAAATCCACTGGGGTCCTTGGTAATTTAAAGTTTTCATTGACAATAAATATCATGTTTTTACTAACCAAAAATAGTGAAATTTTATCCCCCATGAATTTTTGTGATTTTTCAATATCTGATAAATCGCAAATGAAGATAGAAGATACATTAGATGCACCTAATTCTATGAAATCCAACATTAAAGTTGCTACATACAAATTTAATGCTCACTCAGACATTCAAAGTATCCTTTACGTCCTTAAATTAATTTTAAAAAGATTTTCCTTTACTGTCAGCTAAACATATTATACACAAACCTTTGAACAATTTGAACACTGATACAATATCTCTTTAGAGCATGTGGTTCCATTTTGAACAATTATCCTGTATCCAATCAAACTACCCTTTGTTGCATTTGGTTTCATCCAACCAACAGTTAAACTTCGACTTTGTACAGTTACAGGTGACAAATTCTGTGGTTTTGAAGGCACTGAAAAAAATGTATCAAGTATGTAGTTTCACATCACATCAGCAATTTTTCAGCTATTTGTGAAAAGACATTTTTTTTTAATCTTGAGGATTAATCTTTACACATGTTCATGAGAAGAGAGTGTGCAAGTGTTTCTGATATGCATTGTACTAGTGCACACTTATGGCAAACTTTACCGTGCTTGTACAATGTATATCCCCCAAAAATGTTGCAAATGAACATAGGAGACTGCACAGTCTATTATATTGTTACAAAGTCAACAAGTGAAATCCTACAACATGGCAAACCCTTGTATTTGACCAAAACAGAAGCCATGACAGTTAGTTTTGAGTTAGATGACTAAAATCCTTAACCAATAGGCCTTCACAGACTCAGTAACCATGGGTGTGAGAAGGCATTGTAATAGGCAAGTGTTTTAAAAAAGAAGTTAAAGGTATTTATTGTAACTCAGGTAGGTTCCTAACTATATTCCAGATCCATCCAAATATATGTATCAAACACATTTAGTGTCATAGGAGATGTGCATCTATTGATATTTCAGTATAATTTCAATCAGATTAAAAAGATTGACTGATTGATTTAATGGGTTTTATGTCCCAGTCAAGAATATATCACTTATATCGAGATGTAACCAGCTATAGGTGAAGCAGCAGAAATTTTTATTTTTGCAGTGCGCTAAGGGCAATGTGCAGGGAGGTTTTTTTAAGTGCAAGGCCTGCTGTGACACAGAGCATAAGGCCTGCTGTGACATATAGCATAAGGCCTGCTGTGACACATAGCATAGGTTTTAAGGTCTTATCTATGGACCCCCGCGATTCTCTTTCCTAAATGCTGAACACTTGGCTGAAAGAACAGTCACTATCAATTTTCAAGTCTTGGTCAGACCGGGCAGGGGTTCAAACCCATGATCTCCCACATACAAAGGGAGCACTCTACCAACTGAGCTACCATAGTAGTTCAATCAGACTGAAGTTAAACTGTGTAAAAAAAAATTGTTTATAATGCTATCAAATTCATTGCTTTGCAAAACAAACTGAAATACTGAACTTGCATTTAATTTAGTTGATTATGATTAATTTTCTTTGCATGGAAGACTGGAAGTTAAAGCACTATATGTTTCTAAAAAGTTAAATAATTTTATTCACATTTTATGATTATTCTACTTTTATTCTGCTGTTTAAATCTTTAATTCTGTCATCTTAACCCTTTCTTGTTGCGGAAAAAATGTGAATTTTACATGGTATTTCTGAAGCAGTCTTACAAAAGTAAATAAAAGATGTTTGCAAGAGTCATTGCTTTTATGATTGGTACCATTGTAGATTACTTTTGTCAGAAAAGATTTTAAAATGATTGCTGTTACTAAAAACGGTTAATATATATCTCGTGATCTGAGGGCAAAGATCAACACAAATTATAATTTTAAGGATAATTTTTTTTTTCATAACAAATTTATCAATTCTTTCTATAATTTGAACAAATAGTGTGAAGTGACTCCTGATTCTTGTAGTCTATTTAGTTCCTTAAACAATACAAATACAATTATGAAAATTAGCCATTGTCAAAAGCAACATAAAGGTCAAAGGTCAAAACTAAATGCTCAAAAAGCATTGTAATCAACATTAAATTACCTGTAAACACTAAACAGACCCATTAAACGATTGCAATAACTAAAAATTTCTTATGCTATTGCATACTTACACATTTGTCATGGCATCCAGAAGGTTCAAGGTCAAACGTTTCCGTTGGTGAAATCACACGATTTGAATGAAGTATTGACCGAAAATCTGAATGGTCAATTGTATTGTTATACCAAGAATTGGTTACTGCATGTATTTAGGTTTAGAAAAAGATTTAAACCTTAAAGTAATCTAAATCAAAGGCCAATAATGCTACCTTATGCTTTTTATATTTATAAAATATATTGGTAATAAGTCAAATGAACAGAATTCAATATATCTCACTGTACAAAATTTATGATTTATTTGACAAGTAAGCATTTCATCTGAAAATGCTTAGTTGTTCATAACCATTAACCCCAAAACACATTCTCTCTCTCTCTAAGTATATACTTTTTTTGATTTTTCAAAACATGGTTGCTTTTGTAATTAGTAGTTAAACTCTGTTAACATATATTTTTTCTATGAGTTGAATTCAATTTTCATCAGTCATTCATTTATTTTCACATGAAATATATTAATAACAATACTTTGAAACTTGACAATGCCTTTTCTTGTTCCTTGTATGGAGTTAAAAATTGTTTTATTAAGTCACAGTTTGGACCTATGAACTTATTTACATTAATACAAGAAAATATGGTCAAGGCTTATCAATTTTTTTTTAAATCTTAATTGTTACTATATCTGCTTTGTGTATAAAGGGACTGTGACTCCAAGGTAAAGGTTCTAAAGTTCATTCATTTAATATATTAAGTTGCTGATATCCGACTGTGGTGTTGGTGGTCACTTTTATCGAAACAGTCAGTTGTTGGACAGTAGAGGAAACCCAAATGTACTAAGAGGAAATACTAAATTTCAACATACCAACTGTTAAACTTTCTCAGAATTGAACCTGTTGTGAGAGTGATTAAAACCTAGGCATCTTCATCATGAAACATAACAAATAAAAATAAAAACTTACATCCAGGTTTGGTTTTACAAGTAGCACTTAAACTAGTAGGTCCATCATATAAATCATTTCTAGTTCTAACCGTAAAAGAATAGTCACTATCTGAAAAATTACCAATAATATAGACAATGACAATTTATAGTTAAGTAAATGACCTGACATTTGTATTTTATTTTTTAAAATTATATTATAATTTGTTTTTTCTTTTGCAATAATTTAGGAATTATGTGAAAAGATTACGATTTGTTTATACTTATTTGATACAGAACCCATCTAGAGATTTTGCACACCAAATACCAGCCCAGTTTTTATTCATAAGTTTTATAAAAAATTTTGCTAAATTTAACTAATTTTGCTATTTATATACTTAAATATGTAGTTTGTTGAAATGGTCCAACAAAATCCAAAAAACTAAAAACTTACATATATTGAATTAAGATAGAGCTACTTCGTTAATACAAATTTTGAATTAAGATACATGTATTTGATGAAAAACTTTTTCAGACATTTTTCTTTCATAAATAATTAGTTATGGCTGTTATCTTTAGATGATACATAGAGTATATATAAAATCATTTAAATCCACTAAGACACCTTTAGCATCAAATTTCATCCTGACAAATTTCTTTCAGAGAAGAAAATTAATGCTTATGAATATTACAATTACACATATGCATCTTCAGCAAGGTAAGCAAAAAAATGTATTTTACCTTCTGTTAACTTATCTATTTCCTGAATTTGAACTGGTTTTGTAGTATTGACTGTTCTTGGGGATCCTGGTCCAAATGTAACATTAATTGAGTAATACATAATATCTCCATTAGGATTTACAGGTGGAGTCCATTCCAAGGTCACATTGGTGTCCATAACTGACATACATCTAAGGTTGGTTGGCGCTTCAGGTACTGAAACAAAGAAGTTTAAACTGTTTAGCTGTATCATGTATATTACATCATTGCTATTGTTCATGATGATGTAGGTATAGAAACGAACAATCTTTGAATAGCTATTAATCAGTGATCATAGAACGATTAATGTCATGCATACAGGAAAATTATATATTTACTGGTATTTGTGTTATATATTTACTACTCCTGAGCGGGTGCCACTGCTGGTGGAGTAAAACTCCCCGAGGGTATCCATAACTCAGTAGGCAGTACTTTGTACTGTCAGAAAATGTACCATTTAGCAAAATTTTCAGCTGCCTTAAATTGTAAAATTTGTTTAAAACTAAGGTTTGTTCCCTCATACAGGGCATTCCTTGGCTGGATTTGGATTAATATAATTTTGGAACTTTGGATTCATTAATTTGCAACTGTTTGGCTTATGTTTTTATTACCAATCTTTTCGGTCTTAGTGTCACAGGTGGGGAGTGAGTTTCTGAGATGTGCACATCTGGCACATCAAAATTCAACTGGTATTTGTGTTATATATTTACTACTCCTTAGCAGGTGCCGCTGCTGGTGGAGTAAAACTCCCCGAGGGTATCCATAACTCAGTAGGCAGTACTTTGTACTGTCAGAAAATGTACCATTTAGCAAAATTTTCAGCTGCCTTAAATTGTAAAATTTGTTTAAAACTAAGGTTTGTTCCCTTATACAGGGCATTCCTTGGCTGGATTTGGATTAATATAATTTTGGAACTTTGGATTCATTAATTTGCAACTGTTTGGCTTATGTTTTTATTATCAAACTTTTCGGTCTTAGTGTCACTGGTGGGGAGTGAGTTTCCGAGATGTGCACATCTGGCACATCAAAATTCAACTGGTATTTGTGTTACCGGTATATATTTTATATAAGGTAATAGTCCTGAAGGGATTGAAAATCCTCTGTTATACTACCAGTTAATTTATAGATTAGACCATGCACTGATGCATGGTTATTATTTATCTGTCAGTTTCTTAAACTTAAATTTCCTTTAAATAAGCACATTAATGATTAATAAGGGTCATTCCATGCCAACTCACTCACTTTTTTCCCAAACCCCCCTCCGATTTTAATTATATCTGGCATGCTGGGAGGTTCCCATGAGAAACTAACACAAGCAAATTTCTGGCTTGGTCCAAGCTTTTTTGGTTGGTCCAGAGCAATTTGAAAATTGCAAGTGTTGTAATAAAACAATTGGGCCCTAGGGATTTGGATTTAACACAAGAAATATCCAACGGAATTAAAAAAAATATGGTGTCACTGGATATCTGAGACCAAAACCTTTCCAATGATATGTAACTTGATGACCATCTATGATGTTGACCTTTTCAAGGTCATGCACGTGACCTTGACCTTCGATTTTTACAAAAGTGTGTGCTCCGATTTTGACGAAACTTTTATGGTAGGAAGAGTGTTGTCCATGAAGCATGTCTATGAAATAGGATTTTGGTCTCTTGAATTTCTACAGAGATATACCAAGAATATTCCAGGGAGGTCAAAAAATGTCAAGTCAGCAATCACATTCACAAGCCATCAAAGTTTTATAAGAAGGAATGCATTTGCTGATAACATGGTCTGCTGCTATATATTCTGGGTTTTTAACAACTTCACCTCATCCAAAAGAAAATAAGACTGTGTTTTAACTAATTAAAATCTGTGTTTTAACTAAAAAAAAACTAATAAAATCAATTTTTACCATAAAAACATGGTAATCATCAAGGTTTGGATTTAAAAAGTGTGTTTTAGATTCCCTAGCATTATCATAATAATCATTTTGTTTTCGAGAATTAAAGAAATCATATGTAGCCATCAATTAGGTACTGTAAACCCTGAATTGTTGGCAGCCTTCTTTTATAGAATTTTTGGCAGTTGTATCTTTTAGCTGAAAAAAATTGTAAAAATTAAGTATAATTTACTCAAGGGATCACAGTTAGGTTAGTTCATAAAATAAAACAGCCATTTTCTTTTGTGAAGCAAAATCCTTAAAATAAACAAGGACCATATAGGATCCAAACCTGCATCAACTGGCATTATTATCACAGATAGCTTTTTCTGATACATGTGAATTAGGAAACAGTGTGTCTTTATAATAAGTGTCTTCAAATATTTCAACCAGAAATAGTCAGAAATACTTATACTATTATTTCACAACAAGTGTGAAACATATGTATCAAAAGTAAACAAGAGGCCCAATAGGGCCTGTATCGCTTAACTGGTGAACAAATTGCATTTCATTTTATAGCACATTGGAAGCTGATTTTTTATAAACTACTCCACTTAGGGACCTTCAACAAAAATTGTTTCATTTGGCACAGTAAATTCAGAGGAAAAGACTTTCAAAGAATCAGCTACTGAAAGCAGTTTATTTGCATATTCCATTAATATACAAGCTAATTATAATTGTGAGAAAAAACCTGTTACATGTGTTTATAATGGCTATCTTAGATGCCACAAAAAGTTAATTTGTACAATCTTAAAACTAAGTTGCACACCAAACATGATTCTGTTCAGAGATTTTAAAAGAATTAGCTTTAAATACCAGCTTATCTGTGTATATTGCAAATTACAAGCTGATTATAAATGTAAGGGAAAATCCTTTTATATGTTAATTGGCTACCTATCTACTCTATGTATATCAAATTTGAACTAATTTAGTTAACAAGAGGCCCTAGGCCTTAACGCTCACCTGAGGAAATATCCAAAAACTTACAAAGAACTTAAATACAAAAAGTTCACAAAATTCCTCAAGTTTGGAAAATCCTGCAATAATTAATCAGAAATGTCTAGTCACATTTCATTTAGTAATAGCTCATATGCACCATTTAACTATAGTACAATAGATAATTTCCAAATCATAAACCATATGGTTATGCAGCCATGAATTTGACCTTTGAACATGTGATCTTGAACCTTATACAGTGAAAACTGTGAATACCGAATGTTATCCGGACCGGGATAAAAATCCGGTTTTGACAGGTTTCGGTTAATCCAGGTTTTATATGTAGAGCAACAGAACATGTACATACGAGTTTTCTCCCCTTACTATGCACGCGTCCATACATAATACAAAATTTACTTACACCATTCAATGTCGAAAACTGTCAGTAGCGACAGTAAATTTGAAACAAAATCAGATTTCTGTCTGTTATTGAAATAACACGGAAATTAATTTTATAGGCTAATATTTTTCTTACCGCAAGTTTTCTGAGTTAAATCAGCATTTAACTGAATCTCGCACACATGTTATCCATTGCACAATAAGTGCATTCGATTGATTAATTTCAACTTTCTAACGTACACGAACCTAAGTTCGACACCTGGGCACCTGTTTGGTTGTTATAAAATCTCTGGAAGAACCATACATACATTAATGCAGTTTAACAGTTAAGACCACCGGAATCACTACGTTTAACAAATTTGATACATTCAAGTTCTTGTAAGACCCTAGGAACATGACGAGTTCAGGTTCATGTACGTAAGATATTAAGACAATTACTGATTATAAAACTCACATTTGTTTACTCAGGAAACACAAAGGATGACGATCTAGAGCCGGTGTCTAGCTCAGTGTTTGTGTATGTGTGCGTACATGATAGAGAGAGTGAGAAAGAGAGAGAGAAAAAAATAAAGAAAAAAAAATTACACCTACAACAACACTTCAAATCAAAGATTTTCCGTGTTATTTTTACTTTTATCATATTTTAAGATTTTATTTGCCTTCTGGTTTCTTGTCTTAATATGGGTCTTGTTTAAACTAGACCAAGCGAAGGTAATCTTTGATAATTTTTATAATTTTTTTTCGTCAATTGAACACAAGCGTGACCTTCATTTACCTGTACATGATGCCGAGACAGGTGTTTTTATTGTCAATCATTTGTTTGTTTATTAATAATGGTGGTGTTTATTAGAGTTATAATCGATGTTTTAAAAGTCAAATTATTTCTGTTACTGTTAGGAATTGAAGTTTTGACTGACTCCTTTATATCCGCTTCAAAGCAAATCTATTTTATAACAAGTCTTACTTTGCCGATATCAAAAGAATATAGAAAGAAAGAAAGAAAGAAAGAAAGAAAGAAAGACAGAAAAGAAAAATCAAAAGAAAGTAAATTTTCAGGACAGGAAAATTCATGTTCGGTTTTCACAGGTCATTTTATGTACATTTTAGAAGGTTCGTCCGGAGAAAATCGTCCGGTTTTCAGAGTACGGAGGTTTCGGTTTATTCAGGTTTTTATTACAAAGAATAAAGAAGGAATCATTCCGGACTTTTTATTCCGTTCGGAATTTACAGGATTTTGGTTTTCCCAGGTTTCGGTTTTCGGAGGTTGCACTGTATCAAAATGGTCTTAATATCAATACGTACAATATTCTAATAAACATGCTTGTACAAAATGTTTATAGTTTTCAAGATAATTAGCAATTTAAGTCTTCTTTTGCAACTGTGACCTTGACCTTTCAACATATGACCTTGTACCATATATCAAAATGATTGTTGTCGCAATACCTACAATATTCTAATATATATTCCTATACAAAAAGTTTATAGTTTTCAAGATAATTAGCAATTTAAGTCTTTTTTTGCAGCTGTGACCTTGACCTTTCAACATATGACCTTGAACCATATATCATAATGATTGTTGTCGCAATGCCTACAATATTTTAATATACATGCCTATACAAAATGTTAATAGTTATTAAGATAATTAGCAATTTCAGTCTTTTTTTGTAGCTGTGACCTTAACCTTTCAATATATAACCTTGAACTATATATCAAAATGATCGTTGTTGCAATACCTACAATATTCTAATTTACATGCCCTTACAAAAAGTTAATAGTTTTCAAGCTATTGCACAATTTTAGTATTCATAAGCCAAAAATAAAATTTCAGGGGCAACAACTCATACATGGATTATCATATAGTTAAGAAACTTGGTACCTTTTTCAATTTTGTCATGGGGAACATTTTAACAATGTTTTGAATTCATATATCTCATAAAGCCAATTGAGCTAAAAATGACAATCATGCTATAAGCTCAGTTGGCTAAAGCGAATTGAGCTAAAAATGACAAAGTTCCACATGCAATAAATTTTATCATAAATAAATAAAATAAATAATAATGAAAAAAAAAAAAAAAAACAAACAAAATCAAATGTCAAAGGTGCATATCACTGATTTGTGCAAAACAACCGAGTAAAATTTTATTCAATTTGGGAAAAGTGCATAGGAGTTACAGATTGCACAATCTAGGCACTGTTCATATGCTTTTTCTCTAAAAAATGACAAAGCTCCACAAGCAATAACTTTACAAAAAAGCATCAAATGTCATTAAAATAGAAGGCTCACACCACACATGTGCAAAACAACTGGGCAAAATTTTATTCAATTTGGATAAATTTAATAGGAGTCATGGATTACACAAACTATGCACCACTGCATGAACTAACAGATTAACAGACTGGCTTACTGAGATGAGCCATTACTTGACCTGCTTCACATCAGGCGACACAGGTAAAAAAAACAAGAGGCCCAATAGGGCCTGTGATGCTCAACTGGCTGCATATGTAAGACAATGTTTGTTTTTGTTTGTAATGCTGTTTAACGTTCAACTCAAGAATATTTCACTAATATACGGAGACTGTCAGTTTTGGAAATGGTAGAAGACAATGGAGTATCGAAGAAAACCACGACCAAGCAGCAAGTTAACATACAAACTTTCAAAGATGAAGTGCTAGCGCCACTTGGCATTAATGCACAATGTCAGGGGTGAAAGGTGCTGTGATTCATAACATCGAATGCTTAAGACCACTCGGCCATTGTGGTGCCTGTAAGACAATGTAATGTGGTTACCATAATTGGTTCATCAGCTTAAGCTTGGGTCAATAAAAGTTTTCTCAGAAAAAAACATTATATATTTTGAATCCTACACAGTATACTTTCTATATTTAAAATTTGAGCTCAATTGGTGGAAAAAAAAGATCAACAATGGTAATTTTTGTTTTTTTTTTTCTATTTTTAGTTATGACGGCCATCTTGGATGTCAGGCCAGGTTGCCTGGTACAATCTTTAGTCAGGCCGACATTTGGACTTTCCAAACAAAATTTCATTCTAATTGGCCATTAGTGGTTTCAAAAGAAAAGATTTTCAAAGATTTTGCTAAATATTACACCTTATGCATAATTCGTAAAAATCGGGTTAACGAAAAATTTCCCACAAAAACCAGTTAAATATGTTAAATCCCTCACGATATACTTTGTATATTTCAAATTTGAGCTTAATTGGTTGAAAAATGGATCCACAATGGCAATTTTAGTGTTTTTTCTATTTATAGTAACAGCAGCCATCTTGGATGTTGGACAAGATTGTCTGGTACAAACTTTAGTCAGACCAACCTTCCACACCAAATTTGGTTCTAGTTGGCCCAGTGGTTTCAGAGGAGAAGATTTTCAAAGAATTGATTAAATATTACACCTCATTAGCATAATTCGTAAAAATCGGGTTAACGAAAAATTTCTCAGAAAAACCTGTTACATATGTTGAATGCCCAGCTATCTACTCTCTACATTTCAAATTTAAACAAAAAGGGTTAAAAAATGACTCAACAATAGCTATTTATGTGTTTTTGCTATTTATAGTAACAGCGGCCATCTTGGATGTCAGGCGGGATCTCCTGGTAGAAACTTTAGTCTACCCCACCTAGGGACCTTCCACACCAAATTTGGTTCTAGTTGGCCCTGTGGTTTCAGAGGAGAAGATTTTTTAAGAATTCATTAAATATTACACCTCATTTGCATAATTCGTAAAAATCCGGTCAACGAAAAATTTCTCAGAAAAACCTGTTAAATATGTTGAATGCCCCGCTATCTACTCTCTACATTTAAAATTTGAACAAAAACGGTTAAAAAATGACTCAGCAAAGGCTATTTATGTGTTTTTGCTATTTAATAGTAACAGTGGCCATCTTGGCTGTCGGGCGGGGTTGCCTGGTACAAACTTCGTTCTACCCCACATAGGGAGCTTCCACACCAAATTTGGTTCCAATTGGCCCAGGGGTTTCAGAGGAGATGATTTTTTAAGAATTGATTAAATATAACACATCATTTGCATATTTCGTAAAAATCCAGTCAACGAAGAATTTCTCAGAAAAACCTGTTAAATATGTTGAATGGCCCGCTATTTACTCTCTACATTTCAAATTTGAACAAAACGGTTAAAAAAAAGACTCAACAATGGCTATTTATGTGTTTTTGCTATTTATAGTAACAGCAGCCATCTTGGATGTTAGGTCGGAGTCGCCTTGTACAAGCTTTGGTCTACTCCACATAGGGACCTTCCACACCAAATTTGGTTCCAATTGGCCCAGTGGTTTCAGAGGAGAAGATTTTTCAAAGAATTGATTAAGTATAACACATCATTTGCATAATTCGTAAAAATCTGGTCAATGAAAAATTTCTCAGAAAAACCTGTTAATATGTTGAATGCCCCGCTATCCACTCTCTTCATTTCAAATTTGAACAAAAATGGTTAAAAAAGACTCAACAATGGCTATTTATGTGTTTTTGCTATTTATAGTAACAGCAGCCATCTTGGCTGTCGGGCGGGATCACCTGGTACAAACCTAGTCTACCCACCTAGGGACTTTCCACACCAAATATGGTTCTAGTTGGCCCAGTGGTTTCAGAGGAGAAGATTTTCAAAGAATTAATTAAATATTACACCTCATTTGCATAATTCATAAAAATCCAATCAATGAAAAAATTTCTCAGAAAAACCCGTTACATATGTTTAATGCCCCGCTATATACTCTCTACATTTTAAATTTGAACAAAAACGGTTAAAAAAAGACTCAGAAATGGCTATTTATGTGTTTTTTTTGCTATTTATAGTAACAGGGCCATCTTGGATGTCAGGCGGGGTCGCCTGGTACAAACTTTGGTCTACCCCACCTAGGGACCTTCTACACGAAATTTGGTCCCAATTGGCCCAGTGGTTTCAGAGGAGAAGATTTTTTAAGAATTGATTAAATATAACACATCATTTGCATAATTCGTAAAAATCTGGTCAATGAAAAATTTCTCAGAAAAACCTGTTAAATATGTTGAATGCCCCGCTATCCTACTCTCTTCATTTCAAATTTGAACAAAAATGGTTAAAAAATGACTCAACAATGGCTATTTATGTTTTTTGCTATTTATAGTAACAACGGCCATGTTGGATGTTGGGCGGGGTCGCCTGGTACAAACTTAAGTCTACTCCACCTAAGGACCTTCTACACGAAATTTGGTCCCAATTGCCCCAGTGGTTTCAGAGGAGAAGATTAAAGTTTACGTACGCACACACGCATGGACACACGGACGCACATAAAACCATGCCATAAGCTCAGCTGGCTATAGCCAGTTGAGCTAATAAAGTGGTTTTCAGTACGTGTTTAGCTTAATATAATTTTCGACCACTTTCAAGTTAATAGAGGGCACTGGACAGATCTGCAAGTGGATAATGAAGGATTGAAAACTGAAAATTAACTGTGTCATATTAAAGACAATATTGCTGTATAAAGAGATCAATAACTCTGTTGCACTACTAAGCATGTCATAATGGTAATTGCCAAGCAAAATAACAATATCTGATAGCATAGTGATATCAAGAATCATATGGAAAAAGAAATTTAATATTTTTTTGTATTTAAAAAAATTACACTTTTTACCTTTTTTAGACATAAGATTTATTCATCAGGTCAATGTCTAGAACAAGCATCCAGTCCACTAGTTAAAAACTCACTGTGACTATCTCTGACCATTACATGATGTATCTGCTTTATATAATTTGTTTGACATTAATTAGGTGCATCATGCATACCTTATTATAAAAGATTTTTTTTTTTTTTTTGAAAGGCATAGACATGCGTAATGATATAAGGAATTACATAAAAATGGTTCTAAATGGTCATCTGAGGGCATTTAGTAGTGTAGCTCATAAAAAAGGATTAAATATTAACAAATTTCTATCTATCTTTTTATTCTTTTTTTTAATCAAAATAGAAATGGTTTACCTTGAATGAAAGGTCAAAGCCAACAAGCTTCATAAATTTGGTAGTGCTTAGAGCTCTTTCAAGCAGTTTCAAGCTACTAAGCCTTTTTAAATGCATGAAAAGAAGATGTTTCAAGATTTTAACAATTACTGTCACTGTGACCTTGAATGAAAGTCGAGGTCAACAAGCTTTGCAAACTTGGTAGTGCTTAGAGCTCTGATGCCATATATGAAGTTTCAAGCTTCTAGGTCTTTCAGTTCATGACAAGAAGATGTTTAAAGGTTTTACAATTTAGTGTCACCGTGAACTTGAATGAAGGTCAAGGTCAACAAGCTTCTAGGCTTTTGAATTCATGAAAAGAAGATGTTTAAAAGGTTTTTCTATTGAAGGTCACTGTGACATTAAATGTAGGTCAAGTCAACAAGCTTTGCAAACTTGGTAGGGCTTTGGTCATGGAATAGTCATAAAGTTTCATTGTCACTGGTTCACTGGTTCTTGAGAAGAAGTTTAAGATGTGTAATTGTTTATGAGTCTCATGGCACACAACGCATGACGACAAACAATGATCACTATAGGTCACCATGAGCCTTTGGCTCGGGTAACCTAAAAAGAGCAATTATTTCTCTTTATAATTCCTAATATCATTACATACATACTATGCCCTTCTCAAAAAATAAAATTATTAGATAATTGAATTTTTGGTATAGAATAATAAATTCAGTTGTCTACTGTTAATTCGAAATTGAAGGGGTCAGATAAAAAATTTCGATTTATCCGAATTTCAAACCAATGGTTTTGATCACTGACAGGCACTTAAGAATGATACGGGAGATAACTCTAATAGTAAAGCGCTTCTCTACTAATTTCATGTGTATGCTAGCTGTTATGTATCATGGCGTATTGCTTACAATTCACATTGAAAATTTGATTAAGTTTAAATTAAACATTAAAAAAATTAAAATAATTTTTAATTTTTGATTATTAAAATTAATCCTGGCTTGGCATGTCACACGGAAGCAGAATGATGTATACCATTTGCCTTGAGAGATCAATGAAGTTTAAGTGTGGCAATCAGTGTGGGACATTCTTTTGATCAATGACTGTGGAAGTAGCAGACAGCCCACTTTTTAACTTTACATCAATGAAATTTTTCATTTTACTGAGAGATAGTTTACTATGGCCTGACTGGTATGTCGAGTTCAAAGTGAAAATAATGAAAATAGCATGGGATACTGACTTCCTTTTTTCTTGTGTATTTGTAGTCGGAAATTATACTTCCAAGTAAACCATCACTCTGTTACTATAAACACTTCTTAAACAAGAAATGGATTAATTATTTCAGGTATTATATTTTTAAGATTGTTTTTTTATTTTGCCGCTTGCTTTTAATTTGATGTATAAACAAGTTCAAACTATGATAAACAAGGAAAGTATATTCAATTTAAACATTGGAATTTTCATTATATTTTGTAATCTGGACTGAAAATTCACTTCGATTTTAGCAAAATTGCGATTTTCGGTATTTCTATTGAAACACACAAATTAGCATGGAAATACATTGCAATCTGATGGGGCCATTTGTATCATTTTGATTTACCGGTAAGCGAAATTTCAATTCAACCGATTTCAAATTAATGAGAGTTGACTGTATTTGGTTTATTCCTTCTATATAATTCCTGATATTACAAAAGAGTTCAAAAACTTGGTAATTTTAGCTCCATCAAAAAACATGTTCTGTATATAGCAATTAACATTAGCAGTATGTCAAAAATATGACACAGTTATCTTTATAATTTAATCGCCATGGTTTACATAAACACTCCTTATGATGTTTCATGCCAATTAATGAGCATTTTATTTCAACTGTGAGTTATGTTTTGTTTAAATATAAAGCATTAATCCTTTGTTTTCTGTCTGATTCATGTTTTCAAGGTTTTAGAAGAGAAATCAATAAAGTTTGTATCATGTCATATACTTTTATGGCATATGCATTTTCTTGTAATTAATGGACACCAATATACATGCTATCTCAGGGTATAAAATGAAAAGCATTTCAAAATCCTTACAGGGAAGGAAAACACAGCTACACTCAATCTGAAGTATATAGCTGAAAAATCATTATCACTGTAACTTCTAGTGTTTTTATAGATTAAATATGTATTTTTTGTGGTTCTTGTGAGAATATAAGTGATTCTTAAATATGTGTTTTTAAATATGTGTCTACATTAAAAGTATTACCAGTTTTCGCTAGGTGAACACGTTTGAGAGAGAAACTAAAATGATTGAAAACAAGAGGCCCAATAGGGACTGTGATGCTCAACTGGCTGCATATGTAAGACAATGTTTGTTTTTGTTTGTAATGCTGTTTAACGTTCAACTCAAGAATATTTCACTTATACAGAGACTGTCAGTTATGGAAATGGTGGAGGACACTGGAGTATCAGAGAAAACCACGACCACTCAGCAGCAAGTTAACTTTCGCCATGCCATAAACTCAGCCGGGTTTAGCCAGTTGAGCTTAAAATGGATCAACAATGGCTTTTTTTGTTTTTTTTTTTATATATATATCTAGTAACAACGGGCATCTTGGACTGGTACAAACTTTTTTCAGACTGATGTAGGAACCTTCCACACGAAATTTGGTTCCAATTCACCTAGTGGTTTTTGAGAAGATTTTTACTAAATATTACACCTAATTTGCATATTTCTTGAAAATTGGGTCAATAAAAATTCCCAGAAAAAACCGTTATATATTTTGAATTCCACAAAGTATACATTCTATATGTAAAATTTGAGCTCAAATGATGGAAAAAAGGATCCACAATGGCCATTTTTGTGTATTTTCTATTTATAGTAACAGCAGCCATCTTGGATGTCAGGCGGGGTTGCCTGGTACAAACTTGAGTCAGGTAGACGTAGGGACCTTCCACACAAAATTTCATTTCAATTGGCCCAGTGGTTTCAGGGAAGATTTTTCAAAGATTTCACAAAATATTGCACCTAATTTGCATAATTATTGAAAATTGGGTCAACGAAAAAAGACTTGGAAAACCCCGTTAAATATGTTTAATCCCCCACAATATACTTTCTACATTTCAAATTTGAGCTCAATGGGTGGAAAAATGGAACTACAATAGCCATTTTTTAGTTTTTTCTATTTATAGTAACAGCTGCCATCTTGGATGTCAGGCAGGGTTGTCTGGTACAAACTTAAGTCAGGTCGAGGTAGGGATCAACCACACAAAATTTTGTTCCAATCGGCCAAGTAGTTTCAGAGGAGAAGATTTTCAAAGAATTGATTAAATATTTACACTTCATTTGCATAATTCGTAAAAATCAGGTCAACGAAAAATTTCTCAGAAAAACCAGTTATATATGTTGAATGCCCCGCTATCTTCTCTCTTCATTTCAATTTAGAACAAAAATTAATAATCTTAGTATTCCTATGTTGATATGACCTTGACCTTTGAGCATATAACCTTGAACCATATATCAAAATGACTGTTGTCGCAATACCTAAAATATTGTAATATACATGCTTATTCCAAAAGATTAATAGTTTTCAAGATAGTTAGCAATTTAAGTCTTCTTTTGCAGCTGTGACCTTGACCTTTCAACATATGACCTTGAACTATATATCAAAATGATCAACATGTTAATACCTACAATATTCTAATATACATGCCTATACAAAAAAATAATAGTTTTCAAGATAATAAGCAATTTAAGTCTTTTTTTTGCAGCTGTGACCTTGACCTTTCAACATATGACCTTGAACCATGTATCAAAATGATCGTTGTCACAATACCTACAGTAATCTAATATACAAGCCTATACAAAATGTTAATAGTTTTCAAGATAATTAGCAATTTAAGTCTTTTTTTGCAGCTGTGACCTTGACCTTTCAACATATGACCTTGAAACATGTATCCATGTATCAAAATGATCGTTGTCGCAATACCTACAATATTCTAATATACATGCCTATACAAAAAGTTTATAGTTTTCAAGATAATTAGCAATTTAAGTCTTTTTTTGCAGCTGTGACCTTGACCTTTCAACATATGACCTTGAACCATATATCATAATGATTGTTGTCGCAATGCCTACAATATTTAATATACATGCCTATACAAAATGTTAATAGTTATTAAGATAATTAGCAATTTCAGTCTTTTTTTGTAGCTGTGACCTTGACCTTTCAATATATGACCTTGAATTATAAAAAAATCCCGTTGTTGCAATACCTACAATATTCTAATATACATGCCCTTACAAAAAGTTAATAGTTTTCAAGATAATTAGCAATTTAAGTCTTCTTTTGCAGCTGTGACCTTGACCTTTCAACATATGACCTTGATCCATATATCAAAATGATCGTCATGTCAATATCTACAACATTCTAATATACATGCCTATACAAAAAGTTAATAGTTTTCAAGATATAGTGACAAATATATAATTTTTAGCAATTTCCCCACTCAGTGCCTTACAATTTCCCCATTTTGAGCCCCATGGCTACCATTTGTACAAATCTGAAAAAATATGACCTAAGGATGTTATAAATGAAATAATTAAGGTATATCTCTTGTAGATTCAGAGGAGAAGATTTTCAAAGATTTTCACTCTTTCCCCCCTTATGGGGCCCCAAGGGGACATAACTCCTGCATTTGTGCAAATCTGAAAGGGCTTCACCCAGACATGATGGTTACCAAGTTTCATTAAATTTGGCCCAGTGGTTTTGGAGGAGAAGATTAAAATGTAAAAAGTTAACGCACGATGGACGACAGACGACGCATGTCAGACGAGGGATGGTGAACCATCGCAATAGCTCATCTGAGCTTTTAGCTCAGGTGAGCTAAAAATGACTCAACAATGGCTATTTATGTGTTTTTGCTATTTATAGTAACAGTGGCCATCTTGGATGTCGGACGGGGTCGCCTCAGGTACAAACTTTAGTCTACTCCACCTAAGGACCTTCCACACTAAGGAGAAGATAAAAGTCTACACATACACCCACGCACAGATGCACGGATGCACACAAAACCATGCCATAAGCTCAGCTGGCTATAGCCAGTTGAGTCAAAAATGGTACTGATTTTGTTTCTTTCCATTTTTTTTATCAGGATGTTTTCACCTTTAACAGTATTTTGTAACAGGCATTGTTGAATACAAGACTTTTTGTATGTATTGGCTCAATAGGCTGTTGCATCCTGATGTGTGATGTGTTTTATTTTCAAATGTATATGTCAGACTGTTTTCAAAGATGAAAATCTTATTTAAATGAATTTGGAATTTGATTTAAAATAATGTATTTTATACAATTTTCTGTTTGTTGGGACTATGAACTATTGTTCCATCCATGCATTTTTAGATTCTTAAAATGTATAAACATAAATATATTAATTTACCTGCAGATCCCAAACGATCACTATAACCCAAGACACTATCATTTTGGGTTTGAAAAGGAAAACAAGAGGCACATGGGCCTTAATGCTCACCTGAGGATATGGCCAAAATCTTTGAAAAATACATACAATATTCTAATATACATGCCAATACAAAAAGGTAATAGTTTCCAAGATAATTAACAATTTGAGCAATTTGAGTCTTTTAATGCACCTATGACCTTGACCTTTGAACATATGACCTTGAGCCAAATATCAAAATGTCCTCATGTCAATACCTACAATATTCTAATATATATGCCTATGCAAAAAGTTAATAGTTTTCAAGATAATTAACAATTTGAGTCTTTTTATGCACCTATGACCTTGACCTTTGAACATATGACCTTGAGTCATATATCAAAATGATAGCCATATCAATTCCTACAATATTCTAATATATATGCCTATGCAAAAAGTTAATAGTTTTCAAGATAATTAACAATTTGAGTCTTTTTATGCACCTATGACCTTGATCTTTGGACGTATGACCTTGAGTCATATATAAAAATGATTGTCATGTCAATACCTACAATATTTTATTATTTATGCCTATGCAAAAAGGTAATAGTTTTCAAGATAATTAACAATTTGAGTCGTTTTGTGCATCTATGACTTTGACCTTTGAACGTAAGACTTTGAAACATAAATCAGAATGATCGCCATATCAATTCCAACAATATTCTAATATATATGCCTATGCAAAAAGTTAATAGTTTTCAAGATAATTAACAATTTGGTCTTTTTATGCACCTATGACCTTGATCTTTGGACGTATGACCTTGAGTCATATCAAAATGATTGTCATGTCAATACATACAATATTCTAATATATATGCCTATGCAAAAAGCTAATAGTTTTCAAGATAATTAACAATTTGAGTCTTTTTGTCTATCTATGACAAAGTTAATAGTTTTCAAGCTAATGCACAATTTTAGTTTTTAGGAGCAAAAAAAAAATAAATAAATAAAAAACGTTTCAGGGGCAACAACTCCTACATGCATTATCATACAGTTACAAATCTTTGTATCTTTTTTAATTTTGTCATGCTGAACATTGTTACAATTTTTTAGATATTATATATATTTAACATTTTGAAGAAAATAGCCTAAAACTGCAAAATTTCAAACTAGGTCATGACCTTAAACTTTGACCTTGACCCCATTTTGAAGGTTATTTTAGGAAAAAGTCAAAACTGAAAACCCCATGTCAGTATCTGTTCAAATAGTCAAGTTATAACAATTTGAAGCCATTTAATGAAATTTTTAAAGTTAAACGCAAAAACGCGTAACCCATTTTTTCGACCAAATTTCATGAAATGAACAAACTATAAGCTTAAAATCCTAGAAAAGCCAAATATCACAACAGATTTTTTCTACCATCAGTGGTTTCGGAGAAGAAGATTTTCAAAGATTTTTGCACCACTAGGTCACCTAGTTTTGGTAGCCATGGCAACGCATTGAACAAATCTGAATTGCACCGACCCAGACATGCTTCTGGCCAAGTCTCATTGAAATCTGTCCAGTACTTTTCGAGGGGAAGTCGAAAATGTGTGTTAATGACGCACACACGCACACATGTACACACGCACGCACGCACATACACACTCTGCGCTATGCCATAAGCCCACATGACCTTTGGTCAGGTGAGCTAAAAATGGAAAAATTTGGGTGATATACGTAACTTATTTAAATGCTCCATATCTATGTATGACTCATTATATGTATTCAAGAAATAATAATCCAGATGTCTGCATTGACATAAAATTCCAGCACCTTATTATTGCAACAATTTCATTTAAACATTTAGTAAAGCAATCTTTCATGCATCATGACCCTTTCCTTTGAGTTCTTCTCATACTATAAACAACACATTATAAAGTGTTTTGTTACAGTCCTCGAATTACAAAGAAACTATTATAAAGTAAAGCATGTAAACTGTAAACTGCTGATTGCATCTTGAATATCTAGTGGTCTGTACTGTTTATTGCATTTTTGTCTTGAAAATCTATCCTTATGGTAAAATATACAAAAAACCACCATAATTTGTTTTTTTAAAATTAGAAAATAGAGCTACCCTGTATAAAGTAAAGTCCTGATATATTATTAACAAACAACTTACGAGTAACAGTAGTCATTGTCTTATTATATATAATCACCATAATTAACTTTCAAAATAGAAAAAACAGAACAACTTTGTATTTAGTTATTTTCTGATATACTATCATTTACAAACTACTCACCAGTAACAGTAGTCCTTGTATTACCATATCTAGGATCACTTGTCATACTTCCACTTTTTGCTGTTATAGTTATATTATATCTTCTACCAGGTGTTAATGATATCATAGTACTGGAATTTGTAGGTGATGTTTGTGTACGTGTATTACCATTTCCACCCTCAAATACAACATTGTAATACGAAACTACTCCTACTGATGCTATCCAGGATAGTGTTACTTGTGTACCACTATTATCAGGATTATTAGTCTTTATTTCTCCGGGTATAGCTGGTTCTAGATAAGATTAAAGTTTTTTAATGGTATTATTCCTTATATTGGATTTCAGCATACAATGTAAATTATGTATTAATTTTAAAAAAACAGGTACTTAAAACATTTGATTTATATAAAAATCTATTCGTTTGTAACCACTTTTTTATTCCAAAAAATGAAGTATACGTATCAATTTATGTTGTAATATAATTCAGTGAAAAAATATCTAATCAAAGTGGCTTCTTTTTTCCACAATAAACAGAAGTGAAGTATCACTTAATGCCATGAAACGTACAATAAAAACAAATTGAAAAAAATTTAATTAAGAGTTAAATTAAACTGAATTAAATACATTTTTTTAAAAAAATTATATAGATAATATTTCTACTTCGGAGTTTTGGATTAATGTTCCCTTCTACATAAACTACAATACGGATGAAACAATTTAAACAAGAGATGTTTGTGAAACACTACCCGGCTGTAGAAATTCCATGGACATATGTCCATGTCCATGTAAAATCCATGGATTTCCACGGAAATGCCACAAAAATCCATGGAAAGTGTGTACATGTCCATGGAAAAATAAATTTGCCATCTTTTTGGCCATGGACATGTACACACTTTCCATGGAATTTTCTGTGGACATGTACATGGATTTTTGTGGCAAATTTTTGTCTGTCAATGAAAGTTTAACAAAATATACAAAGTTTCAGGCTCAGCATTTTCAACAAACATTGTACGTGGAAATTCCATGGATATCCATGGCATTTTTCTCAAGTGTCTAGGTCAGCAATTCAAGTGCTTTGTTCATACAATTAGGAGGTTCTTCTAGACAACAACAAGAAAAAAAGATGGCTGCCTAGTATGACTAGCATTTTTAGACATTTCATCTTTAGACTATACAAGACTAAGAAGGACATAAAATCTTATATTTTGTGGCAAAGTTACTGGATATTATACAAAGGAAACCTTTTTGAGATAATGGAATCTAGTGA
Organism: Tegillarca granosa; assembly: GCA_029721355.1. Lineage (NCBI taxonomy): Eukaryota > Metazoa > Mollusca > Bivalvia > Arcoida > Arcidae > Tegillarca > Tegillarca granosa. The sequence goes on from JARBDR010000184.1 coordinate 24,127, forward strand.
AATAAGCAGACCATTGAAAGTGTCATTTGGGAATTATTAAGCTGTATTTTAAAGTATGGAAAGTGCCATGTGAGTTTAATTAACTTCATTCTATCATGTAACTAACATAAATGATACAGGCAACTATTTTTGTTATAAAGTTTAACTCAGATAAAAAATTAAAATAAAAAAATGATATATTAATTGTCATTAAGAGTGAGCAATTAATCTTTTAAAGATCTGTATGAACATGAAAATATCATACACTGGTGAGGTTCTAAAGACTTGATGTGATTTTGTTTAATAATTATTAAAACAGTCATAGGCAACAAAAAGTCACCAAATATGTCATTTCATAATTTCAGCAAAATAGCCATTTTTTTCTTGATGCTGTCTATAAATACTTCATCTGGATGGATCACTTTTTGAAAATTTGACACTTATTTTCCATGTACAATGTACATGGATGTCCATGTACATCGACCATGGATTTGCCACGTACATGTCCACAGATTTGCCATGTACATGTCCATGGATTTGCCACGTACATGTCCACAGATTTGCCACGTACATGTCCATGGATTTGCCACGTACATGTCCACAGATTTGCCATGTACATGTCCATGGATTTGCCACGTACATGTCCACAGATTTGCCACGTACATGTCCATGGAATTTCCACGTACATACGGTTCCAATACTCCAAAATGTCCATGGATTTGCCACGTACATTGTCCATAGAATTTCCATGTACATGTCCATGGAATTTCCACGTACATACGGTTCCAATACTCCACACTTTCCATGTACGAAAAATCCATGGAAATTCCATGGATTCCATGGCAAATCTACACCCGGGTTATGCCCCCCTCTTCTTGGACAAACATTATAGGGTGCATACGCTTTTATTATGGGCAGCGTACAGGGAATTGGAATTGACCTTTTGAACTTTAAATCAATAGGACTATCTTAGATGCATAAATCTATCAAGTATGATGTGTCTAAGCTAAAACAAATTGAATTATAGATTGCACAAACATATAGACCTTCAGACAGGTTTGACTGTACTTCTAAATTATAAATTATTATCAATATAACCATATTCAACCAACCTGATTATATATGTTATATCGGTAATTAATTTGATCAACCTTTGTAGAGATAATGAACGTAAAGCAAATAATTTACGGGGGATAACTGTGTCAACAATTGCTCAATCATACCCAAAACAGAACGTGACTTGGATATTCTATTGATAAATTTGTATACCAAATTTCATTTCAGTATGTGCAACCTCTGCAAAGAAAATGAACAAAAACTGTTGGTGGACTGACAGACACCAGCAAAGCAACATGCCTTCCCTTCTTTGAAGGGGGCATAAAAATGACATTGTATACTATATTTTCTCACATAAAACAAGTTTTTTTTTATATTTTGACCTCTTAAAACTCCATTGTTAAGATTTACTTACTAATGGTGACTGATACAGCAGTAGTTGACACTTCCTGTTGCATGTTTCTACTGTTAGTATCTATAGATACCACAGTTATACTATAAGTACCACCAGATGTCAGTCCTGTAATGGTTAGTTGATATATCACCAACTTGCTACAGTATCGGATCCTGAAGTAGTTCCTGTCCATCTGACCTGTTTACTCTCAATGGCACTGTTAGCAGTAGGGTTTGTCCATGTCACATTTAATGAGTCTGTTCCTGCAGGAATCACCTGAACATTTGTTACTTTTAGCTCACTAACTGTAAAAACAACATAACAGTATGAATACATGTAAAAATATTAAACATAAATTAAAAGAACATTTAATTTTTAGTAGCAATTCTTCCACATTGTACCATAAATGTTGAAATACATAGACTTACTCATGGAAATTAAATGTAAATATTTGTTTCATTATTATACTGCTAATCTTGTGCTCTCAAAATCCACAAGGGAGTGTTAAGAGTTTAATTTATCTGAAGTTTGAGATAAACAGGAAGGGGTATTATTCTTTTCTTTTTTTTAATAATTAATTTATTATATTATTATTTTAATTATTATTATTATTTTAATTATTATTATTATTTTACATTTTTTTTAAAAATACATATAATTGATCAGTAAAATATCCTCACTATGTTGATTGAGTTTTATAAGACAGATATCTCTGAGGGTCCTTTGAGTATATAGCATTTAGTGGTTAAATAATTATGTGTACACAATCAAACTGAACAATATAAAGTTTTCATATCAAAATCATAACATAATCAAAATATAAACCTTTGATATGCTGTTAAAATGTAATATTGTGGTATTGGTGCTATCCTTTCATAAAATTATCCAGCTGATTTTCACAAATAGCAATATTTTTTTCAATTTGGTATAAATGACAAAATGTACTGGAGATAATTTAATGAGAGATTTTCGCCAAGGCATCTGGTTTTATAAATGTAATATTATACATGCATTATGATCAAATTTTGTATTCTTTGATTAAATCTAAAATCTCCATATATTAAATTATTTTTTGTAAAATCTATAAGAATGATGTGATGTATTAAGACCAGCTAGGAATCTAACTATTCTGAATTTTTTTTACACATATTCAAATTCCCAGAAAAGATTAATAGTAGTTTCATCATTTTGTTTACAAAAGGTACATTTTGGATCACCTCTTAGATTAAAAAGGCATTGGTTCCCATTCCATAATTAATAACTTTCTACAATGAAACCATTGCAATTTTGAATTTGAAGTTGTAAAAATTAAACTATAAATTTCATTCCAATTTTTTTTTATGTTAACCCCTCAAAAACTTCTTGCCAGTTTTGCCTTTGCCTTTTTTGTTTCAAAATTTTGTACAACTCCCTTGAAGTTTTTTACTGTTGAAAAATATTTTCAAATTACCTGGAATAAATAAATTTACAGATCTAAATAATTATATACTTTCACAATTCTTTTTTAACACATAATTCTTTGAAGAGTTTAAATGCAAAATTATTTTTAAAAAGTATACAAACACCCCTTCCATTAAACCTGAATGAACTGAATTCACATTAATAACCCCATTCCCTTCCAATTAAAGAGTGAAGACCGTCTTCTAAACAATAAACATTGTAATTAAGTAAATATTGAATATTGAAACACATCTCTTCATTTATGGTTGTTTCCCAATCCCTGGCAATTAACAAATAATATATTTAAAGACATAGCATCAGCAATCTATTTTTCTGCAAGGGCCAGCCTTTCCCCATTTTAAGCTCTATGGCTACCATTTGTGCAAATCTGAAACTAGATGACCTAAGAATATTATATATGAAATAACTAAAGTACATTCATAGGAAAAGACTCTTTAAAAGTTTTTCACTACAAGCATTTAACCCCTAATGGAACTCTGAGGGGACATACCTCTTTCATTTGTGCAAATCTTAAAAGCCTTCACCTAAACATCATGGCATCTGAGTTTCATTAAATTTAGTTCCAGTGGTTTTGAAGAAGATCAAAATGTTATAAGTTTACACACGATGGAAGATGCACAACTCAGGACACATGACACAACAAATGATGGAAGAAGATGGATCACAACAGCTCAACTGAGCTAAAAATATTAAAATTTCTTGCATGGAAAATTTTGAATATTTAATATATAAAAATTCAAAACTGTGCATATAAGAATACAACACTTTGAATTTTTCATAACTAATGCTTTCAAAGTGTTTATTGACTATCGTTACACTTTTTGAATGTATTAATTAGTTAAAAAAATTTAAAAAGGTTATAAGATTTATTGTGTAGTCTTACAAAAGGATAGTACCAGTAAGTGTTTTTGACAAAAATTATTGTTTTCAAAAAACAGGTTGAAATTGGTCTCAAATAATATATAGAATAAACAGTGCCATTTTGAAATGGACAAGAAATAGACTAAACAAAATTATTCAATTTCTATAATCATTGTACAACTATCAATTTAAAAAAAAATTAGAAGCTGGTCACTGTACATTAAAAAGTGTTTTAATAATATACAATTTATAATTTTATAAATCTAGGTCAGAATTTAAATTTATTACTTTCTTTTTATTAAAGTTGGTTGATTGTTGGTTGTAATGCTGTTTGATTTTGCATTTTTAATTTAACAGCTATTCACAATGTCAGAAGTTGAAGTTTTATCAATCTTTAGAAATTTATGTAAGTTGTGCAGTGTATGGTCTGCATTGTTCTAATGCACACTCAGGGTAACTTTTCTTTTTGTTAAAGTGCTAGTTCACAAAGTTAATATCTTTTGGGACAGATTTTAGTGGTAAAAACAATTTATTGTCTATTGTTATAAAGATTGAATTATTATTGATATCCAAATAAGATGGCAGTCATTTTATTAAGGCATTGGGTAACAACAAGTTATTGTTCTGAAAATCAATCAAAATTTTGTTTAAAACTATTTTCATGCTTCTGCATCAACCAAAATTTAATTATCATCATCATTATCCTTATAATTTTTGCATCAGCAAACATCATGATAAATAGACAGTGACTTCAAACGAATTCTAAAAGCAATGATTTTTGAAAATATCCTCTTTTGTCATCTTGACCAGAAAAGTCAAGGTAACTTTTCAAAGCATGCTTCAAAGAATTAAATAACAAGAGGCCCATGGGCCTGAACGCTCACCTGAGGATATGTCCAAAATTGTTTGCAAAGCGCAAAGACAATATATTAGGTACAGAAACTTTACAAGTTTTCTCAAGTTAAGAATTGCCACAAACTTAATCAGAAATATTAATACATCCAGTCACATTTCATTTATAATTAGCTTATATAATATGCATGAAGTAACGGTAGTACAATGAATAATTTCAAAATCATTAACAAATTTCAGTATACTTATTCAGCTATGTCCTTGACCTTTGAACATATATGAACTTGAACCATATATGATCATCATGTCAATACCTACAATATTCTAATATATATGCCTATACAAAAAGTTAATAGTTTTCAAGATAATAAGCAATTTATGTCTTCTTTTGCAGCTGTGACCTTGACCTTTGAACACATGACCTTGAACCATATATCAAAATGATCGTCATATCAATTCCTACAATATTCTAATATACATGCCCATACACAAAGTTAATAGTTTTCAAGATAATTAGCAATTTAGGTCTTCTTTTGCAAATGTGACCTTGACCTTTAAACATATGACCTTGAACCATATATCAAAATGATTGTTGTCACAATACCTACAATATTCTAAAATACATGCCTATACAAAAAGTTAACAGTTTTTAAGATAATTAGCAATTTATGTCTTCTTTTGCAGCTGCAACCTTGACCTTTGAACATATGACCTTGAACCATATATCAAAATGATCGTCATATTAATACCTACAATATTCTAAAATACATGCCTATACAAAAAGTTAATAGTTTTCAAGATAATTAGCAATTTATGTCGGTGACCTTGTCCTTTCAACATATGACCTTGAAACATATATCAAAATGTCATATCAATTCCTACAATATTCTAAAATACATGCCTATACAAAAAGTTAAAAGTTTTCAAGATAATTAGCAATTTATGTCTTCTTTTGCAGCTGTGACCTTGACCTTTGAACATATGACCTTGAAACATATCAAAATGATCATTGTCACAATACCTACAATATTCTAATATACATGCCTATACAAATAGTTAATAGTTTTCAAGATAATTAGCAATTTATGTCTTCTTTTGCAGCTGTGACCTTGACCTTTGACCATATAACCTTGAACCATATATCAAAATGATCATTGTCACAATACCTCAAATATTTTAATATACATGCCTATACAAAAAGATTAAAGTTTTCAAGCTAATGCACGATTTTAGTATTTATAAGCCAAAAATCACATTCAGGGGCAACAACTCCTACATGGATTATCATATAGTTACGAAACTTGGTACCTTTTGAAATTTTGTCATGCTGAACATTTTGACAATGTTTTCATTTCATATATCTCTAAATATTTGCAAGAAATTGCCTAAAACTGCATAAATCACAAATTAGGTCATGAACTTGATCTGTGACCTTGACCCTAAATTAAAGGTCATTTCAAGAAAAAGTCAAAACTGAAAACCTCATGTCATTATCTGTTCAAATAGTCATTTTATAACAATTTGAACCCATTTTACGAAATTTTTTAAATTAAACGCAAAAATGTGTAACCCATTTTTCGACCAAATTTCACAAAATGAACAAATTATAGGCTTAAGACCCTAGAGAAGCCAAATATCACATCAGATTTTTTCTCCCATCATTGATTCGGAGAAGAAGATTTTTTAAGATTTTTGGACCCCTAGGTCACCTTGACCTAGTTATGGTAGCCATGGCAATGCCATGAACGAATCTGAATTGCACCGCCCCATATATGCTTCTGACAAAGTATCATTGAAATCTGTCCAGCAGTTTTGGAGGAGAAGTTGTAAAATAGGTGTTAACGACGCACACACGCATGCACGCAGGCACATACACATGCCGCGCCATGCCACAAGCTCACTATGACCTTTCAGTCAGGTGAGCTAAAAATGTCCCCTAAAATTTTTTTTATTGAGTTATGTTCATTTGTTATTATGTAAGTTTCTCTTAATGACAAAATTGTAACTGACCAAGACCCGCGCCGTCCAAAATTGTTGACAATGTGCATTTGATGCTGTTAAGTTCAAGTATTTGGAAAACGAGAAGTATAATAATAAATATTCAGTTTATACAGTTTTTTTCACAAATTCTGTTAGTTTCAACATTGAAACTCAATTCAACATGCTAAATTTAAAAAAAAACATTATTATGTGACACCTTATACATGAAATTATACATGTGCAATGTATGCAGTTACCACTGCACAATCTATAAGACAATTTCCTCTATTAATATTTCATTTCGGTTTACCTTTATTGATTTAAAACGCCAATAAATATAACGATGACACTTTGCTTGAAACCACATTAGTATCTAGGCTTGACTGCATACTGACATAGTTCTAAGCCTTTACAATGAAAAAATATTCTCTTAGTTAAAGCCTGTCTTTTAGTACTTTGACAGTGATTTTTTTGGCTTAATTTGGGGCCAAATTTCGGCCCCATTCCCAATCCCAAACCACTAAAATTTTCCAAATTTGGACTATAAATAACCAATTGTATTGAAAATTTTCTTTTTCGGTATCTGGATTGCTGACTTAAAAAATTAACATATAAAATTCCCATTTGTGATCTCAAATGCAGTAATAAACAATTATTAATCTGAATGTGTTTCAACTGATGATAAACTGTGATCATCTGTATGCTTATACATTACTTAGGGCAATAATAATTTTAAAACATGTTCATGATAATGATTTATGAACTGCCGGAAGTCAAATAAAACAAGAGGCCTAAGATGGCCTAAGATGGCCCAAATTAGCTCACCTGAGTTTAAATGTAACTGGTATGTCTTGATAATACTTGGTAAGTCATAACATGTTGTCCTCAATAGAAGTGGTTTCAGAGAACATTATTTTATTGTTTTGGTTTTTAGCTATGTGTGCCATTGTGACCTTCTTTTGGTAGTCATAGCGACCAGTAACACAAATGTGAATGGCAATGGTCTATAGATGCTATTGACTAATATCAATGAAATGTGATCAGTAGTGTCTGAGAAGAAGTCTTTTGATGGATGGATGGATGGATGGATAGATAGCAGAATGCCTATCCTTAACAAAAGCTCACATGAGTAATTTTCAGATCCGGATTTAAGACTTTACAGATTTGACACATTAATAAAAATATTTTTAAAAAAATTGTCAAAGTCAACTGCAAATTATTTAAAAAAAATTGTTCAATTAGTTTAAATTATGTCACATAACAGTGATTTGAAAAAAAATATTTCAAGGTTTTAGCTATATCTACATATCAGTATCAAATGTATTTCAAAAATAATAATAACACTAAAAAGTAAAAATCCATAAAATCTCTTCCATGCACCATTGTTAGTCATAAAATTCAGAAAAAAAGTGGCCTTACTATGATTTGAACCCTCGACCCTTGGGTTGCTAGAATTGAAAATGAAAAAGGTCGACAAAAGCGACTTGTATTTTACAGAATTTCATGAAAAATTGTCAAACATATGTTTTTTCACATCAGAAAATGATGTTTGGAAAAAGAATTCACCTAAATTTATTCATTATTGTAATTTTGGTTAAAAAGTACTTTTTACAATGTATAAAAAATAAACGCAAAAATGTGTAACCTAATTTTTCACAAAAATTATTAAAATTCACAAACTTAGTATGTAAGATGCTTTAAATGCCAAATCTCATATCAGATTTTATCTGAAGTGGTTTTGGAGAAAAAATTTTAGGTTTTCAACATGTCAATGTGACCTACATTTGGTAGCTATGGCAACCAAAAACAAAAATCTGAAAGGCATTGTTCTATAAATGCTTTTGACCAAGTTTGAACAAAATGTGACCAATAGTTTCTGAGAAGAAGTCGTTTGAAGCAATTGTTGGCGGACGAATGACGGACAGTGGAGGGTCTGCCTCTATTGATACCAATAGCTCACATGAGCACTTTGTGCTTAGGTGAGCTAAAAACGTGAACAACAACATTGCTTCAAAAAATGTCACACAATGCTAAGTTTTATAGCAAAAAAACTACCGAAAAAGATGCAAAATGCAGAACAATTAGACATGGTTTGCTAGAAAGCCCCCCAAAAAATAAATAATGAACAAAGTTGACCAAATTACGATAGTGTCAATGTAAATTACTTAGGTGAAAAAAAGTGGGAAACTAAAAGTAATAAACAGCTGCGCCTGGAGCACATGATACGCCCGTCAGATATTTAAACTTCTTTTTTAATGTCTTAAACAACTTGACATTTTGCTGAAACATATTTTTTAAAAACAAAAGTAGCAAATTTATTTCTCAATGTTTATTCACAAACCTTTTTGACTATAGGACAAATATAATACAAAAGTGTCATAAAAAATTGAGTTACAACATGCAAAAAAATGCCTAAAATTTGACAATTAAAGGCCAATAACTCTAAAACAAGAAAACATATGAATCTCAAAAATAAAAGGGAGCTCTCTGCCATGGATACCAATATAACACAAAAGTTTCATTCAAATTGTTAAAAGCATTTTTGAGTTATTATACAACATGCAGAAAAATTCCTTAAATATGACAATTAAAGTCCCATAACTCCGCAGTGACAAAAAAACGAAAAGGTGCTTTCTGTCATGGATAAAAATATAACACAAAAGAGCCACTGAAATAGTTTAAAGGAAGTTTCAGTTATTGTACAACATGCAAAAAAATGCCTAAATTTGACAATTAAAGGCCAATAACTCCGCAATGAGAAAACATTCGAATCTCAAAAATGAGAGGTAGCTTTCTGCCTTAGATACAAACATTTCACAAAAGTTTCATTTAAATTGCTTAAAGCATTCTTGAGTTAGTGTACGACATGTGGACATACGGACGGACAGACTGCGGCATACCATAATACATCCTGTCATAGACGAGCGTATAAAACTGTTATATTAAAAGAAGCTGATTGAAACTTAATTGGCCGAATACTCCTGCGGAGCCCCTATTGTATTATGATGCTGTGACCACTAGTCAAGTCAAAAATATTGTTAATAAATTCAAAAATATGATGCCAAAAAATCTTGCTGTAAATTTATCAAATCTATTATCTTGAAAGAGAAAATAAATATATGTACATTATGATTTCAAATGTAATTTGTATTTCAGTATAATTTATTCTTGTATACACAATTTTATGTGATTTTTTGAGGTATTTTTGCAACCTTAAATTTTTCCAATTTGTCAAAAAAAAATTCCCAATTGCACAGGCCCTGGCCCCACTCCCAAAAATGGTTAAAAAAACACTGAGTACTGTGATTGCAAGAGATAAAAAATTTAATTCACTGTTGCTCGACTTTTAAATGTCGGTATAAAGCTTTGCTTAATTTTGACAGGGACTTTTAAAATTTTTGTAAGTTTTATTTTATTTAGTAAAATAGACCAGCAACTTTTTACTGCAGTTTATAAGCATTTTGTATCATCAAACATTTGACTATGTAAACCAATGTGAGCAAATATTCTTCCTTCATCATAGCACTTACTTGGTTTACAAGTTCCCCCTCCTACAGCATTGTTGTCATCATAGAAATATGTCTTGCACTGACATTTACTGTTGTAACACTCAACATTAGTTCCATCACAATAAGTATTTGATGTACAGGATCCACCTAGTGGTGATTCTGAAATATATAATAAAGTGTTGATAAGATTGTCTTGTAAAATAATTTTATGTTAAGCTAAATGCTTGTCTAAGAAAATTTAGAAAATAATAAAAAGACGAAATAAGTTGGTGTATCCATAAAGAAAATAAAAAATAACTTGTTGTTCTCTCACAGAAAATAAGAAATAACTTGTTGCTTCAAAGAAAATGAGAAATAACTTGTCCCCACATAGAAACTTAATTCAAACATAAACTTACGGGTTCATGTCTAAATCACAATCTTAACAGCAAAGTAAAAGATACTTTGAAAACTGGCATATTCAGTTAAATTGTGAATTTCAACAAGGTTAGAGAGATAAGTGGCAGTGGAATCTTTAAGATGTTTTACTTGAATTACAAAACAGGTCTATTCTGCAAACATCTACATTACAAATTACACCATGATTGGTCTGGTCATCAGATTAGGCTGTACAAAAATCTAGAAAAATAACAGCCAACAACTTAAACAAGAATCAAAGCAGGTCAGGAAAAATGGATATCAATCTAGAAGCTTTTTAAGATAATAAACCATCTCACTTATTACTTTGCATTTGTGGCCTTGACTTTTGGAAAGCACCGATCATGAACGTGAGTACAGGACATTAATTGAAATAGACAATATATCAGTGTTAATTGTGGAAACTGTGGATGTTATAAACATCCAAAACATGAAACATGCCCCGCAAAAGGAAAGACATGTAATAAATGCCACAAAATCAATCATTTTGCGAGTGTATGTAGATCAGTGAATGAAATTACAACACATGCAGATGAAAACAATACATTTGTAGTGTGAATTCAAGTGATAACAAGATCAGTGACAATCAAACATTTGTAACATTATCTGTCGGTTTAAATGAGGATCTTATAAAATTTAAACTTGATAAAGGTTCACAGTGTATTATCATTCCCCATAATGTATATTGTAAGTTTAGTTGCCAGGGTAAGTTAGATAGGTCTACTAAATGTCTAACAGCATATAACGGAAATGTGCTTAAAATGACTGGCAAATTCAGAGCTCAAGTCAAGTACAAAAAACATGTGTGAAATGTCGAATTAGTCGATTCAATTGTTGATACAAGTTTGTCACCCATTCTAGGCCTACAGTCATGTCTCAATTTCAAACTTATAGAACTTGTATTCTCGTTAGACAGTGATGAGGTGCAATGGACTGATGACACCTTTTTCAACAAAGGCTGCTTTTTGTTGGAATTCGATGATGCCTTTAAAGGTGTTTGCCTTTTTGAAGGCAATTGTACGATTCATCTCAACCCAGATGCACAAATCGTTGTCCATTCACTGCGACGAGTTCCATTCGCACTGCGTGACAGATTGAAACAGAAATTAAACTGTATGGAGAAGGCGAATATCATCACAAAGGTAGATACACCTACAAAGTGGGTAAATTCGATGGTAGTTGTGGAAAAACCATCCGGTAAGTTACGCATATTGCCTCACCCACAAGATCTCATTTGAGACATTCAGAGGCCGCATTATCCTATGTGGACATTAGATTACACACTTCCGTTATTATCAGGAGCTAAATTTTTCACGAAACTGGACACGTGTTCGGGTTACTGGACTATAAAACTCTTGTAGGATTCGTCATATTTAACCACTTTTATTATGCCACACGGTTGTTACAGATTTCTACGTTTGCCATTTGGCTTAAGACCTAGCCAGGTGTACGAAGGTTTAGACGGGGTAATGTCCATGATCTGTTAGTATATGGCTCCACCCGCCAGGAGCATGACCGGAACTTTCGAAGAGTACTCAAACGTTGGCATGAAGTAGGCATTAAACTCAACAATGACAAATTGGTAGTAGGTACACCAGAAATACAATACTTCGGATGTATTATCAGCAGACTGTTTAAAACCTGATTCTGCCTAAGTGGCCGCTATCCACGATATGGAAGCCCCTTGCAACTGTGCCAAATTAGAAACAATAATGGGAATGATAATTTATTTGGCCAAGTTTGCACCAAACTTATTTGAAGTCACTGCTCGATTGTGCAAGTTGCTGTCAGATAGAGTAGAATTCTCATGGAACCAACTCCAAATGAAAGCCTTTCAAAAAGTCAAGGATATTCTTACACAGACCCCAGGACCTGTCCTGTGATATTATGATCCTAATAAGAAATTAATCCTTCAAGTAGATGCATCCAAGTTTGGTTTAGGAGCTGCTCAATTTCAAGAAAACAAGCCTGTTGCATTTGCATCCAAATCACTTACAAATTCAGAGGTTAACTATGCCCAAATCGAAAAGGAGATGCTTGCAATCCTGTTTGGTTGTAAGCATTTCCACCATTATATTTATGGTCAATGAGTCAAAGTTGAGACTAATATCTATTATCAAAAAGCCACATGTCTCGGCACCTGCTCGCTTACAGCGCATCCTGCTACAGTTACAAAAATATGATTTAGAACTGTGTCACAAATCAGGCAAATCTATACTGGTTGTGGATGCACTGTCAAGAAAATAACTAACTGACACCTACCCAGAATTATCTAAAGATTTTGATATACAAGTTCATAGTGTGTTACAAAACTTGCCCATAAGTGATGAGAAACTTACTAATATTGCCGAGGCAACCGTTTGTTTCATTTAAACACACAATTTTATCTAGATGGCCAGAAAAGCAAGACAATTGTCCTTAAGCCTGGTCAATAAATTCTTTAATCACTGCGATGAGTTTACGTTGGCAGATGCTCTCATTCTTAAATAAAACAAGTTGCTCATTCCCAAAGGCCTCAGGAATGAAATGTTGAGTTGCATACATATAGGTTACAAGGGTGTGGAACAATGAACAAAGCATGGCTGAGATATAATGTTTTGGCCAAAAATGTCTCAGGACATAAGATACTTTGTACTTAACTGTAATGTCTGTCTTGAAAGGAGATATAAGAACCCAAAGGAACCATTACACCCCCATGATTTGCTAGACAGACCATGGCAGGTTGTTTGTTCCAACCTGTTACACTGGGATGGCAAAGACTTTGTAGTTGTGGTTGATTAATACAGTCGCTTCTTCGAAATAGCAATTGCTTGTCTTACTAACACTACATCTAGCACAGTAGTTCACAAGTTAAAAAATATTTTGACAACTCATGGCATACCAAACACATTGATCTCAGATAATAGACCACAGTACGCCGCCGATGAGTTCAAGAAATTTTTACACAAATGGAGCTTTATTCATTCAACTTCCAGTCCCTTATATCCACTATCAAACTGTCTCACCGAAAAAACTGTTCAGACTGTAAAACATATTCTGTCTAAAGCTAAAGCAGATAAGAAAGATCCTTATCTGGGCATTCTTGAATATTTGAATACTCCAATAGAGGCAGACTTATCCTCCACACAACTGCTCATGGGTCGATGCCTAAAATCTATTCTTCCTACATCAGGCAAACAACTAAATCTGTCAAATGTTAATCACGGTGTGTTTTGCAAACTGGAGCTATAAATAGTAGTAACCAGTCAAAATATAACAATCGTAAGCTTGTCAATTAGAACCACTCTCAATTGGGGAAACTGTTTATTTAAGACGCGAAAATCTTTGGAAGCCCACAGTTGTCATTAAACAGCATGACAGTACTGGTCATATGTTGTAAGAACACCTGATGAGGGACAGGTATATAGCCGTAACAGGCGGCAACTGCTCCAGTCACGGGAACAAAGTACCATTCATAATTCTGAGCTGTAAGCTATATTAAGTTCTGCTAAACCAGAGCTGACCACATCATCTGATCTCACGGATTATAGTCATAACTTTGATATCACTGCGGATGTGGCTCATCCAGACCCGAAACCTCCACTTGAAACAGTTTCATTATCTGAACCTAGCTCTGGCAACTACATCACTAGATGTGGCAGGGTTGTTAAACCTAAAATTATACCATCAATGTGAATTTCAAATTTCATAATGAATGAACACTTAACTGTAGATCTATAGGGCATAAAGACATTAATTCTTATAAAAGAAGGGAGATGTAATACATCTTGAGATTATCCCCTTACATGCATATCATTCCATCCATCAGTTGTGACATCATTCTGGACGTTATCTGTTTTACTGATGATACACTTATGTTATATACTATGTATGTCACATGTAGATCATTCTGATTTGGAAAACATAATTGAACACATGCATGTTTTATAGTCATTATTACAATATTGTAGCGAGCAGTTTTTTGCAATTATATTTAAAATTTCATTCAGCATTCACTTTATTTCAATTGTACATAGTTTGATGTTAATTACGAGTTTCTAGATTTTAATCACTTACTTGTTGTTTGTTGTACAGCATCAGATGCTACTTCCTGTTGTAAATTTCTACTGTTAGTATCTATAGATACCACAGTTATACTATTAGTTCCACCAGGTTTTAGTCCTGTAATAGTAGTTGATGTATCACCAACTGCTACAGGTTTAGATCCTGAAGAAGTTCCTGTCCATCTGACCTGTTTACACTCAATGGCACTGTTAGCTGTAGGGTTTGTCCATGTCACAGATAATGATTCTGTTCCTGCTGGACTCACTTGAACAATTTTTACTTTTAGCTCACTTACTGAAAAAAAAAATTATGCTATTAAAAATAAGCTTGTAGATTTTCTGTTTATGGATGGGGAGTTAGTTTTTCTGTGGCATACTATTAGCTAGCATGTTAAATTTGCTGACTGAACAAGTACAAGGCAGACCAGAAACACAATAGAATGTTTCACTTTTACTTAAACTTGATTAATCTTTTAAGGTTGAAAAACTTGCTCTGGTGGTGGATTACTGAAAACTGCTGATTTGATGTTAAGTAACATTTCATCCAACGAACCATTTTTCTACTTCACTCTCATTATCATTTTCTAAGCAACATTTTCATTCATCAATGCCTCTTTCCATTAATAATTCTTTGTAAGTATGTCAAATGTGAAATTTTGAATATTCAATTTTGTAAAACTTCAAATTTCACATAAAGCATTCATATACAAGTTCTTTTATGTCATTTTTAAGTGTATCATTATTCAAAAAGATCGAGTAAAGTGGATGTACTGTCCCTGGTAACTTTGATATGCATACTCAAAATCAATTTCTTATAGCAAACAGTTTATTTGGTTTTGGTATGGCATTTGTTTTTTTTCCTTAACAGGACTTTTTGAAAGATTTTGTTATTTCTGTTTTCTTTCCTAGTATGTCTTCTTAGTTTTTCTCCTTTAGCAGGATAGAGATTTAACTTTTGATTTTTCACTTGTCAATTTTTACCCACTAAAGGGACAAAAATAACAATAACATCTTGACTTAGAATTTTTTTTATTCGAAATGTGTATATCCTATATCCTGGTTTGGTACAAGTGTGCTCTACACCATTTATAAAAATACTGTGATTTTGGTGTTAATATTCCAATTCTGAATATAATTAATTACCTTACTGATAAAGAATTCTGATTAGTTTTACAATTTAAAATTAACAAGAGAAGGCCTTGATTAATGTCTTAAGTACTTTTCGTACAATTTCACAGAAAATGCATGCACTAATCCCAATTGTCAAAACAACTTTGACCAAACAAAGCACTGAGTACTGGGAAGGAATAACAGTGATCAAATATCACTAATACCAATAAAAGTTAATTTATTACTCTAAATCAAGTGATTTCACTGTCATTGTTTCCAAATGCTGGTTTTTGACATACCTTCTCCCCCTGTACATGCCTATATAAAACATTTATAGTAATTTCAAGACAATTAACTATTTCAGGCTTCTTATACATTTTTGACTTTGACCATCAAATCCATGACCTTGAAACGCATATCAAAATAATTGTTGTATCAATACCTACAACATTCCCATATGCATGCTTATATATTTGTAGTTTGTAATTTTGAGTTTTTGAGCCTCATGACTACCATTTGTGCAAATCTGAAACTAGAGGACCTAAGAATACTTTAAAACATGACAAGAGACTCAAGGGCCTTAACACTCACCTGATGATCTGTCCACACTGTTTGCAAAGTGCAACTGTTTACAGGCAATATAAGTACAGAAACTTTCCAAGTTTTCTCAAGTTTAGAACTGCCACAATAATTAATCAGAAATATCTAGTCACATTTCATTTATAAGAAGCTAATATGCACATAGTAACTGTAGTATGATGAATAATATCTAAATCATTAACCACTTCAGTATACTTTACTTATGTAGCTATGTGCTTGACCTTTGAACTTATGAACTTTAATCATACATCAGAATCATCAACATATCAATACCTACAATATTCTAATATGCATGCCTATATTAATAGTTAATAGTTTTTAAAATAATTAACAATTTCAATCTTCTTATGCTGTTAAGATATTGGCAATTGAACATATAACCTTGAACCATAAAACAAAATGATCATCATGTAAATACCTATGATATTCTAATATAAATGCCTAAACAAAAAAATTAATAGTAATCAAGATAATTAACAATTTCAGTCTTTTTTTTTTTTGCAGTTGTGACCTTGACCTTTGAACATTTGATCTTAAACCATATATCAAAGTAATTGTAAGATTATGAAATTTTTAAAATCAAATGCAAAAAGGCACAACCTTTAATACCAAATTTCACAAAAAACAATTTATAAGCTTTAGACCCTACAGAAACCAAATATCACATCAGATTTTTTCTCCCATCATCCCTTTCAGAGATGAAGATTTTTAAAGATTTTTTAACCATAGGTTACCTTGACCTAATTTTGGGAGCTATGACAATGACACAAACAAATCTTAATTGCATGCACACCAACCTGTATTGCTTACAACAAAGTTTTACTAAAATCTGCCCTGTAGTTTGAAAGGAAAAGTCAAAAATGTAAAAGTTTATGCCGCAGATGACTGTGCAATGACAACAAGCCTTCAGCTCAGGTGAGTAAATAATGTTTGGAAAACAGGTTGGGAATATTGAAGGAATTTCAGCTTATATAAAAGGTCACACAAAACTCAGTCATTCAATAATACAGATTTTTACTGCATTGGGAAAAGTTTATGGGTCTGATAAGGTATCTTATGAAACAGTTCATAGGTGGAGAAAAATTTCCAACTGGCACAGAGTCTGTCAAAAATGCAGCAAAATCTGGCTGACCTGTGACTGTAGCAGGCAAGACAAATGTCTGAATATTCAGGGAATTTTTTAAAGTGATGGCAGATATTTTGAGGCGTATTTTGAAAGTATGAAACATTTCGGAAAGATGGATCCTGCATATATTGACAGATGACCAAAAACGGGCAAAAGTACCAACCACTAAGCATAATTGCTAAAAATATTTCAAAATTCAATTAAAGACAATTTGTTACTGGTGATGAAACATGGTTCACTATTTCAAACCACTAAGCAAAATTGGAAACAAAATATGGTTAACTGAATATGGTAGAAGGCTTGTAGTTGCCAAAAGCATCAGCACAAAGAAGGTTCTTTATTGCATATTCTTCTAATGTTATAGTATGGCCGTAAAAATTTTGGTGCCAAAGGGCAAAAGTGTTACATGTCAGTATTACCGAGATGTTATACTAAACAAGAGGCCCATGGGCCTTAACGCTCACCTGAAGATATTGTCCAATGCTGTTTGCAAAGTGCAATAGACAATATATTAAGTACAGAAACTTTTAAAGTTTTCTCAAGTTAAGAACTCCCACAAAACTTAATCAGAACTATATCCACTTACATTTCATTTATAAGTAGCTTATATAATATGCATGAAGTAACTGTAGTGCAATGAATAATTTCCAAATCATAAATCAATTTCAGTATACTTATGCAGCTATGTCCTTGACCTTTGAACATATATGACCTCAAACTATATATGATTGTCATGTCAATACCTACAATATTCTAATTTACATGCCTATACAAAAAGTTAATAGTTTTCAAGATAGTAGCAAATTAAGTCTTTTTTTGAAGCTGTGACCTTGACCTTTCAACATATGACCTTGGACCATATATCAAAATGATTGTCATGTCAATACCTACAATATTCTAATATACATGCCTATACAAAAAGTTTATAGTTTTCAAGATAATTAGCAATTTAAGTCTTCTTTTGCAGCTGTGAACTTGACCTTTCAACATATGACCTTGAACCATATATCAAATTGATCGTCATGTCAATACCTACAATATTCTAATATAATTGCCTATACAAAACATTAATAGTTTTCAAGATAAATAGCAATTTAAGTCTTCTTTTGCAGCTGTGACCTTGACCTTTCAACATATGACCTTGAACCATATATCAAAATGATCGTCAAGTTAATACCTACAATATTCTATTATACATGCCTATACAAAAAGTTAATAGTTTTCAAGATATAGTGACAAATATATAATTTTTATCAATTTCCCCACTCAGTGCCTCACACTTTCCCCATTTTGAGTCCCATGGCTACCATTTGTGCAAATCTGAAAATAGATGACCTAAGGATGTTTTAAATGAACTAACTAAGGTATATCTCTTGTAGATTCAGAGGAGAAGATTTTTAAAGTTTTTCACTATTTCCCCCTTATGGAGCCCCAAGGGGACATAACTACTTCATTTGTGCAAATCTGAAAGGGCTTCACCCAGGCATGATGGTTACCAAGTTTCATTAAATTTGGCCCAGTGGTTTTGGGGGAGAAGATTAAAATGTAAAAAGTTTACGCACGACGGACGACGCACGACGCACGAAGATGGATAGCAATAGCTCATCTGAGCTTTCAGCTCAGGTGAGCTAAAAAGCTCAAAAAATATTATCTTAAACGACACTTTGTGTCAAGATTTAGGCATGTTTTTCTACTTTATGTTAAAGCTCCATTACATACATTTGAGTTTGTGAAGCAATTTTTGAAGTCAGATAAGGTTATCACCTAGTCACACCCATTATACACTCCAGATCTAGCCTAATCTGGTCTTATCTGGTTGTCCCCACAAGTCCTTCACTCAGCCATCAGTCAGTGCCTCAGAGGTCTACCTAAATCAGTGTGCCATCATGCATTTCAGAAATGGATCCAGAGATTGAAATTATGTATTTCAAACCATGGAGAATACTTTGAAGGGATGCAATGTTCATCCCACTATTTGTGTCAAATGCTTTTATACAACCCTCATATATAGCATAAAGTGGGTTTTTTATTGTTTTGTATTGTTTATTTTTATACTGTGTTTGTCTAAAAGGATGGTATGTGACTGCTATGCAATAAACATATCATTATGTTTATTGCATAGCAGTCACATTTGTCATATAAAAGTACTTGTTTTTGATAAATAATTTATCACAAACAGGTACTTATATATGGCAAATAATGCCACAAGATGTGAACAAGAGAATACTTACTTTGAAGAAAAATTTGTAAATTAAACAAATCATTATTTTATACCGCATAACTTTGTTATTTCAAGCCATGCAAACTATATCATATCAATGAATGTGTTTATAGATCCATTCAATTTCATTTCAAATGAATTGTTATGATGATCAGTAGAATAGTAATAATAACACAGTGTACAAGGACCTATTACATCTTGTTATGATTAAAAAGAAGAACAAAACATGTAGATTTTGGTTGTTTGATGGAAAGAGTATGTTAGCAGTTTCTCATGTAAAACTACTCTCTATCTATGGAAAAAGTATAATGTCACTGTACATGCATTCACATAGGTTCCTCAGGGTGATAAATAGGGTATTATTTTTACATGCAGTTTATACATATCCAGGTTCAGGCTCTGTCCTGACCCTCACCCAATATTGATTTTACTGACCCTGTATAAACAATACAAGGTCACCAATACACTGTGTAAATAATTATGTCTCCCCCAATCACAATTATCAGTAGATTTATCAATAAAAACAAAAAATAACACTCATGAGTGTTGCATACTAAGTAGAATTACCAATTAACATGGGCTTGAATGATGAAACATACTCATCTAGTAGAGATAAGACATGCACCATTACTAGAATGTAAACAGAATTTGGATTAATTGAAAGTATTTTCGTGAGACAGATAGACAACAGTACTTACTTGGTTTACAATTTCCTCCACCTTCAGCATTGTTGTCATCATAAAAGGTTGTCTTACACTGACATTTAGTGGAAACACACTCTACATTAGATCCACCACAGTCTGCAACAAAGGAACATGATCCACCTAGTGCTGATTCTGAAATATAAATTGTTATAATATTATGACAATAAGATGTTTGATCTTTAGACGGAGAGGCAAAGGTATTGAAATTCATGTGATGACATCATCAGAAACGTATCTTGTATAATCTATCTAAATAAGAATGGGAAAGTAAAAGAAGTGCTGTTTTATTGCAAAAATAAATAAAAATAAATAAATAAATAAATTTATCATATGACTATGAATCTTTCTTTTCGTCTATTGGTTGTCATACTGTCACGTGTCATCAAATATTTCATGTATTGCTTGTCTAAATGCACATGCGGTCAATAATATGAGGTCCGGACTGGTTTAGACCCCTTTTCAGCCTCAATGACGTCACAACAAAATTATCCAATTATTTTCTTTATTTACTCCATTGAGTTGCTCAGTCATGATAGAGGAGACAGCATTTTGTGTATTGTTTGTATTGCATGGAATCTACTTAATTTCACTTGAAATAGGCAAATAGTTATTTGTCATATAATAAAACAATTATAGTCTTTGAATTTGGTCAATACATGGTTCTATGGACTTGATGAAACCAATATTCACTGAGGCCTCATTGGGATTTGAACTCTCGACCCTTGGGTTGCTAGAATTGAAAATGAAAAAAGTCGAAAAAATGATGTTTGGAAAAAGAATTCACCTAAATTTATTCATTATTGTAATTTACTATATACAATGTATAAAAAATAAACTCAAAAACGTGTGACCTAATTTTTCACAAAAATTATTGAAATTCACAAACTTGGTATATAAGATGCTTTAGATGCCAAATATCACATAAGATTTTATCTCAGTGAAGTGGTTTTAGAGAAGAAGATTTTTTTTGGTTTTTAACTATGTAGGTCAATGTGACCTACACTGGTAGCTATGGCAACCAAAAACACAAATCTGAAAGGCAATGTTCTATAGATGTTTTTGACCAAGTTTGAACAAAATATGACAAGAAGTTTCTGAGAAGAAGTCGTTTGAAGCAATTGTTGACGTACAGATGGATGGACGGACGGACAACGAACAGACAGACGGCGGAGGGTCTGCCTCTATTGATACCAATAAAAACAAAATACTTATAGTATTTCAAAACAAAACAAAAAAATTAATGTATTAAATATTGATATTGACAACAAAAGCATGTAAAACGTTTTCTTTTATTTAAAAATCATGATGTGTAAGAACAATGAAATCAGAAAATGTATATCAGCAATACTTAATTATTACAATAGTTAAAAATACAAAAAGAAAGTTAATAAAATTACAGTACTGCCATAAGTCTCTAAGAGTTTAATGTAGTCATGTGTAACAACGGTGTTAGTGGTTTAATTTAAGTTTGGAGAAATGAAGTGAAAAGATAAACTGTTAATTTTTTTTTAACTTTTTTCTTTCTTTAATTAATCTCATAAACATATTTACAATAATGTAATAATAATATTTATATACAGATCATAAATAATAACATATTGTTGTGGGCAATTTACATACCTGGAGGAGTGACCCTGTTTACAGAAACTGTTACAGATATAAATTTACAAAGTCTTGATAGTAACAAAGTATCTTTGAGATTAAATAGTTTTTGAAAGGAAAAAATGTTTGATACCCTGAGATCTTTTGGAATGAATAATCATCTTTCAGATACAGATTAACTGACAGCAGCATATTACTCAGCTTATCTTATTAGTGTAGAAATTAGCGTAGCTGTTAAACTCAATTGTTCATGATGGTACTGAATACTAATCCATTAATTAAGACTAATTAATGCCGATGGAAACTAGAACTACTCAGTTTACTTTTTCAATACAACTACTTTTTTAATACAACATCATCCTTATTACCTATAATTCCATGTAATGTCTCTGATCACTTTATATAACAGTCCATAGTCATATATTGTTAGGAAAAAAATTAGAGTTTTTGAAGTTATTTTTTCATAGGTTTTTTTTAATAAGACTAATAAATAATTAAATAATTAAATACAGACAAATTTTTTACTTTGAGTTATCGGAGTTATTTAAATTATAGAAGTTTGAGTTATCGTAGTTGTCCTAATACAATGTATAGTTTATGAAGAAAAGAGGTCGGGGCAGAACAAAGACTTCAAGTTATCTGTGGTATTCAAGATATCAAAGTCTGAGTTATCAAAGTTCTACTGCATTAATAGGTTTTTGCTCAAAAACTGTAGAAAGAGTTCAATACACAAGGAATGTGTTATATAAAAATTCAAGATGGCCAACAGCCATCATTTTGTTTTTTCACATCTTCCACAGCATTCTTATGTCATAAGTAAAACACCTGTAAAGTGTCAAAACATTTACTCAAAAACTTTTGATGAAATTCAATGCACAAGCAATGTGTAGGTGTAGTCTTAAAATCCAAGATGCATTTAGCTATCAAGTGTGATGAGAAGCAAAGAGTGAGATAAATGTGGGTCATAGGCATGCTGCCCAGGCACAAATTTAAATAGTAAAAAATATGCAATATCTTGCACTCTGAGAACCAAACTAAAACTATTTAAAACCTCACACATTTTTCATAAAATATGTACTTGCAATTTGATCATACACAAACTTTTTGATTTAGATCTTTATCTGGTGACTTAATTGAGATAGCAAATTGCTGTTGGGTGGAATCTTATGAAAACTTGTGTATCATAAAATTACCACAAGAAATACCCATAAAGATTTAAATTGTTCTGCATTTTATACTCTAGATCTCATTTATTTTGCTGTTCAAAAATTGCGACAAATGATACAAACTATTGAAAAACTATTGCTTCAACAGACCTCAATCAGACTATACATTTTTAAAAATAAAAAATAAGAAAAAAGTTAAAATAGTTTGAATAATAATCAATATATCAGCATTTATTGTTAATAATTTGTATATTTAAATCAATATTGATAAGGGTATTTTACTAACATGTGTAAGAAAGTGAGTCAGGTGTGCATGTGAGCAGGATTAAAAACCAAAATTGGTGACTCTCTGGTGCAATGCATGAGACTTGACAATTATTGAGATGGCAGACAGCAGCAATTTTGTTTTTTTCAATCTGGAAAAAAAAATCTTCTAAAGCATCCTCAGGTCAAAAGTAATAAATGTACAACTGAAAAGTTTCAAAACATTTGCTTCAAACTGTAGAAGTAGTTCAGTGAACAAGCAAAAGCAAAAAGGTAAACAAACAATATACCATCATACATTCCATAAATAAAAATGACCCATATATCAATACATTTCATATTCTAGTATGATTACATGCCTAAAAAAATCTTTCCAGAAAATTTCTCATATTAATTCTTATGCAGCTATGTTCCTGAACCTATTACCTTAAAAGACACATCATAATGATTCTTTCATCAGTTGATTCATTAATCTCATATATGTCTCATGTCTATACAAAATGTATACAGAAATGATCACTGAATGAATACCTATATTATTCTAAATAAATATACTTGCTTATAAAATGTTTACAGATTTTTAGACAATTTACTATTTTTGTATTCTTAAGTAGCTGCTACCTTGACCTTTGAACCAATGACCTTGAAACATATATCAAAATTATTATTGTATAAATACCTACAATTACCTCACAAACATGCTTCTACAAAAAAAGTTTTTAGTTTTCCAATTATTTACCAATTCAGTGTTTTTATGCAGCTATGACATTGACCTTTGAAACAATGACCTTGAAATATATAAACCTGTCTACATTGAAACATGATTGAAATAGCGAAAATAGTATTAAAAGTACCAAGCTGAAATATAAGTTCATGACCCTAACTTTTGAACTAATGTTGAAGGTTTGTGAAACTGAAAAGACAATATTTTTTTTTATTTGTCTATTTACAGATGAAATTGAAAATGCATTTTAAGCATACAATAGCATGTACATATGCAAGGCATACACAGATTTTTCATCAACCAATACCTTTGCTTAGAAGGTGAACTTAAAACTTGCATCAAAAGGTGTGCTTTATGCTTTATGTATATAAAATGCCCCAACCTTCTTATTTTCTACAATCAGTGATTTCTTGACATAATATATAACATACTTGTAGTTCCTGTAGTTGTCACATATGTTGACTGTTCTGTTACTCTACTTGTTGTATCTATAGATTTGATTGTTATTGTATATGTTGTACCAGCTTGAAGTCCATTCAGTGTTGTTTGTGTTGTTAATGGTTTGACTACTGTATTAGTTGTTGTAACTGGATTTGTTGATACTTCTATTCTATCTATAGAGGCAGAATGTGTAGGTAAAGTCCATGTTACTAATAACTGTGTCTGACTATTAGCTACTGAATTAGCTGCTGGATTTGTAACTTTAAGATTGGCAACTGAAAGTATAAGATGACAACAATTATAGTGCAAATGTAATGTCTTGCATGATGATTCTTGATTTTTTTACTGTTTGAAATGTTTGATGAAAATGTTTTTAAACAACCACATACATTGCTTTTTATGTTGCCAATAAGACTGATCCTTCTTATTTCAAATTAAAATTAATTGCATAATGCTATTACTACATGTAGATTTTGTCACCCTTTGAACAAAATTATGGCACTGGATTGGTCAAAAACCTGTGAAGTATGCAAATAAAACAAAGCAACTTCTGAAAAATATAATCCTATAAATGCTATGTTTATATCTTTATTGTATTCAATATGTTATAAAGTCAAATTTGAATAGCTTAAAAATTTGAATATACATATACATGTATAGTTTATCATTAGGCCTTGATAAACTTGTAACATCCATGCTCATTCATGAAGAATTTTTAAAGCAAAAATAATTGGACAGTTTGTGAAACTTTTTTTTCGAATTATAAAAGGACAAAAACAAACAAGAGGCCCACTAGGATCTCACAGTATGTATCCCTCAACTGGCAGACAAGTTGCATCTCATTTTATAACAACAGTGGCCATCTTGGATGCCACAAGAAGCTGATTTTTTATAAACTTATACTCCTTCACCTAGGGACCTTCCACACCAAATAGTTCAATTTGGCCAAGTAGTTTCAGAGGAAAAGATTTTCAAAGAATCAGCTATTGATAGCAGTTTATTTGAATATTCCGCTCATTTACAAGCCAATTATAATAAGGAAAAAAGCCTGTTACATGTGTTAAATGGTTATCTTGGAAGCCACAAAAGTTGATTTGTACAAACTTTACACACCAAATATGGTTCCGTTTTGCTTAGTAGTTTAACAGGAGAGGATTTTCAAAGAATTAGCTTTTAATAGCAGCTTATTGGCATATTTTGCTAATTACTCACTAATTACAAATGTGGGGAAAAATCCTGTTACATATGTTAAAATGACTATCTAGCTACTCTCTATATAACAAATTTGAACTAAATGGGTTGATAATTAAACCTGTGTAGTGGTCTGGGTAGCTCAGTTGGTAGAGCACTCTATAGTGCGGGAGGTCCTGGGTTCAATGACAGTTTGATGGCCAGTGTGGCCCTCAGAAGTTTTTGACTGACAATATTCGGCCATATAAAGTCTATCTGAGGGAATTTGGGGTGAGATTTCCCATAGCACCATTGGAAACGAATAACAGGGAGGAATGTAGCGGTTTTGGTAGCTCGGTTGGTAGAGCACTCGCCTATGGTGCTGAAGTTCCTGGGTTCGATCCCCGGTCCGACCCTGCATTTTTCTCCC
The DNA here is from genome assembly GCA_029721355.1 of Tegillarca granosa. Classification (NCBI taxonomy): domain Eukaryota; kingdom Metazoa; phylum Mollusca; class Bivalvia; order Arcoida; family Arcidae; genus Tegillarca; species Tegillarca granosa. Next base: position 50,237 of record JARBDR010000184.1, read on the forward strand.
TCCTGTTACACCTGTAATGGCTATTTATATTTTTTTTATTATTTATAGCAATGGTGGCCATCTTGGATGTCACCAAACATTGATTTGTGCAAGCTTTAAACAACTCAACTAGGAAACATTCTACACCAAAGATGATTTCATTTGGCTCAGTAGTTTCAGAGGTTAAAGTATTTAAAAAATATGCTATTTTTAGCGGCTTATTTTCATACTTCACTAATACAGATGTTTCGGGTAACCATTTTCCGGCCAGTTCCGGATATTATATATGCCAACAGGAGGCCCAATAGGGCCTGTATCGCTCACCTGGAATACCCTTATTTTGTTCTTTGCTTTTTCTTTTTAAATATATTCAATCAGTAAAATGTAAACAAACTCACTAACAATATCCTTATTTTCTATTATTTCAAGCACTATTTATCATAAATTTGCTTTCAATTGGCCATGTACTTTCAGAAGATTTAGGCTAAAATAAACCTTATTTGCATGTTACATAACTATTGCAAAAATGAAAAATTGTACAGAAAAACCTATTACATATGTTTTATCCCGAACATCTAGTTTCTATGTTATAAATTTAAACAAAATCAGTACATAAATATACCCATAATGGCCATTTTTCGATTTTTGCTATTTATAGTAGCAGCCATCATGGATTTCCCACAGACTTGTCGGATACAGTTTTGAATCTATACAACCCAAGGACCTTCCACGCTCAATATCCTTTCAATTGGCCATGTACTTTCAGAGAAGAAGATTTTCAAAGATTTCGGCTAAAAATTAACCTTATTTGCATATGACGTAGTTATTGCACAAACAAAAAATCGTACGGAAAAACCCGTAATATATGTTTTATCCCCCCGACATCTATTTTCTATGTTTCAAATTTAAACAAACTCAGAACATAAATAAACCCATAATGTCAATTTTTCGACAAAATTGTAACATAAATAAACCCATAATGGCCATTTTTCGATTTTTGCTATTTATAGTAACGGCAGCCATCTTGGATTTCCGACAGACATGTCGGATACAATTTTCAATCTATACCACACAAGGACCTTCCACACTTGATATCATTTCAATTGGCCAAGTACTTTCAGAGAAGTAGATTTTCTAAGATTTTGGCTAAAAATGAACCTTATTTGCATATTACGTAATTATTGCAAAACGAAAAATCATACGGAAAAACCTGTTATATATGTTTTATCCCCCGACATCTATTTTCTATGTTTCGAATTTCAACAAAATCGGGACATAAATAAACCCATAATGGCCATTTTTCGATTTTTGCTATTTATAGTAACAGCAGCCATCTTGGATTTAGGACGGACATGTCGGATATAATTTTTAATCTATAGCAACTAAGGACCTTTCATACCAAATTTCATTTGAATTGGCCTTTTGATTTCAGAGAAGAAGATTAAAGTTTACGGACGCACGCACACACGCTTTACCATTCCATAAGCTCACCCTGGCTTTGCCAGGTGAGCTTAAAATTAAGAGATTTTCTGTTTTTATTCATCACGCCTATTTCCGGTTTGGATCCAATACACGTCAGCTGACCATTAAAATGAGAAAAATTAGCTTAATAAGTTATAATTACATTAAAATTGAATTTCCATGGATTTTTTATACATGGAAAGTGTGAAGTATTGGGACCGTATGTACATGGAAATTCCATGGACATGTATGTGGAAATTCCATGGACACGAACGCGGAAATTCCATGGACATGTATGTGGCAAATCTGTGGACATGTACGTGGCAAATCCATGGTCGATGTACATGGAAATTCTAAGTACATGTCCATGGAAATCCCACTGAAAATCCACTGACATTGTACATGGAAAATAAGTGTCAAATTTTTAAAAAGTGATCCATCCAGATGAAGTATTTCTAGACAGCATCAAGAAAAAAGATGGCTACTCTGTGAAACAGCAGATTTTACTGAAATTATGAAATGACATATTTGGTGACTTTTTGTTGCCTATGACCATTTTAAAAATTATTAAACAACATCATATCAAGTCTTTAAAACCTTACCAATGTATTTCATTCATGATATTTTTATGTTCATACAGATCTTTAAAGCTGCATTAAGTTTTCCAAAGAAAAAATTAAAACAGTGCTTATCTTATTAATGATGTTCCTAATGAACAATGTTATATTTATTTCAACGATAAAAGCTCTAATAAATACAGAAATTACAGTAATTGCCCAGCGAGATACAGCATTTGGAATCTAATATTAGAACATGGTTACGTCATCAAAACCCCGAGTCATTTAAACACAACTTTCAAAGCGGTGAAATACGATAAATTAAACAGAAATTTGTTGAAGTTGTCATTTGTGACTTAGTTAGAGATACAGAACACCATTTCAAAGACACCTGGTTATTAATGAAGGGCAATTAATGTAATCACCTTCGATTCATGGGTTTTTCCGTACATCCGACATGATCCATGCGCATGCTCCAAGCTCATAATTACCATTGTAAAACACTGACCAACCGGTCAGAGGATTCCAGTTTATTTACAGCTAAAAGAAATGAAATTTTAAAAAGTGAATGTCACGGATTGTGGTTAGAGGATATTAATTTTTTAAAAAATATATTGTGAAAAAATCAAAAAAAATTCAGAAAATTGGAAAACTTAATGCAGCTTTAAAAGATTGCTCACTCTTAATGACAATTGATATATCATTTTTTAATTTAATTTTTTATCCGAGTTAAACTTTATAACAAGAAATAGTTGCCAGTAGTATCATTTATGTTAGTTACATGATAGAATGAAGTTAATAAAACTCACATGGCACTTTCCATACTTGAAAAACAGCTAAATAATTCCCAAATGACACTTTCAATGGTTTCCTTATAATTTCACTAGATTCCATTTTCTCTAAAAGCTTTCCTTTGTATAATATCCAGTAACTTTGCAGTAAAATATAAGATTTTATGTCCTTCTTAGTCTTGTAAAGTCTAAAGCTGAAATGTCTGAAAATGCTGGTCATACTAGGCAGCCATCTTTTTTCTTGTTGTTGTCTAGCAGTACCTCCTCATTCTATGAACAGAGCATTTGAGTTGCTTACCTTGACACTTGAGAAAAATGACATAGAAATCCATGGAATTTCCACATACAGAGTTAGTTTAAAATGCTGAGCCTGAAACTTTGTATATTTTGTTACACTTTTATTGACAGATAAAAATTTGCCACAAAAATCCATGTACATGTCCACAGAAATTCCATGGAAAGTGTGTACATGTCCATTGTCAAAAAGATGGCAAATCTATTTTTCCATGGGCATGTACACACTTTCCATGGATTTTTGTGGCATTCCCATGGAAATCCATGGATTTTACATGGACATGGACATATGTTCATGGAATTTCTACAGTCGGGAGTAATTCTTAGTTTATTGAATATAGTTTATATATTATAAATTAAAAGTAAAAATCATCTATACTTACTTTGGTTGTTTGTACATGTTCCACTATGATAGTAAAGGCCAGTCTTACATTTGCAAGTTTTGGTATTTTGTCCAACACATTCAAGTGATTTTGATGTATTACAGAGAGCATATTCACTACATGCTGTATTAAAGCCAACTACTGGAGCTGAAAAATTTAAATTTAGTTAGTTGTCTCACAAAATGTTTGTTTTGCTTTAAAAAAGTTTTGTAGAGCAATAAAAACATAACCTTAAATATAGTAATTAAATATGACATTTTCTCCATGTATGGTTGTCGTTTACAAGCCATTGAAAATTGTTATCCATAACAATGAAATGACTGAAAAAAACATAGCTTCCATTAACTTAAGAAAGGTGATTGGTCCAGGAAAAGAACATTTGTACTGGTATCTGATGACTAAAGAGCAATTACAATGAAACAAAATATTACAAAGTCATGTTGAGGTATACCGTATTTATTCCGATATATAAAAAAAATTCATATACAGTAAAACTTCGAAAACTCAAAGTGCACAGGACTTCAGAGGTGACTATGAGTTATCTAAGTGTTTGAAGTTAGAGGATAAAATCTTCTTAATATATGTTTTCCACATCAAAATCTTTGATATTGTAAACAGTTACTGGCACTCAAATGTAATGCAATAGAGAGAAAAAAATTCTAACAGATACTTTCAAAACAAAATGAATTAATGTATTAATAATTGATACTGACAGCAAAAACATGAAAAACATGTTCTTTTATTGTAAAATCATGATGTATAAGATCAATGGAATCAGAACCATGTATATCAGAAATACTTAATTATAACAATCATTAAAAAGTTTATAAAATTATACAGTACTGCTATAAGTCTTTAAGAGTCTTATGTAGCAGTGAGTAACAACAGGGGGTTAGTGGTTTAATTAAAGAGAAATGAAGTCCAAAGTTGAACTGTTAATTGACAACTGCATATTACTAGGCTTCTCTTATTAGTGTAGAGATTAGCGTAGCTGTTACACTTAATTGTCCATGACGGCACTGAATATTAATCCATTATTAAGACTTATTAATGTGGACAGAAACTAGAACTACTCGGTTTACTTCTTTAATGCAACATCATCCTAATTATCTATAATTCTTGTAATTTCTCTAATCGTTTTATAATGGCCCATAGTAATATAGTGTTAGAAAAAAATTAGAGTTTTTGATGTTAATTTTTAATAGGTTTTTAAATACAGACCAAATTTTACTTCAAGTTATCAGAGCTATTCAAGTTATAGAAGTTTGAGTTATCAAAGTTGTCCTAATATAGTTTATAAAGAAAACAGGTGTGGACAGAACAAAGACTTCAAGTTATCCATGGTATTTGAGATATCTAAGTTTGAGTTATCGAAGTTCTACTGTATTAATAGGTTTTTGCTCAAAAACCTGTAGAAGGAGTTCAATGCACAAGGAATACGTTATATAAAAATTCAAGATAGGCCAACAGCCATCATTTTGTTTTTTCACATCTTCCACGGCATTCTTATGTCATAAGTAAAACACCTGTAAAGTGTCAAAACATTTACTCAAAAACTTTTAATGAAGTTCAATGCACAAGCAATGTGAAGTCTTAGATGTAAGATGCATTTAGCAATCAAGTGTGATGAAAAGCAAAGGGTGAGATAAATGTGGGTCATAGGCATGCTGCCCAGGCAAAAATTTAAATAGTAAAATATATGCAATATCTTGCACTCTGAGAACAAAACTAAAACTATTTAAATCCTCACAAACTTGATCATGCCAAACTTTTTGATTTAGATCTTTGTCCGGTGACTTAATTGAGATAGCAAATTGCTGTTGGGTGGAATCTTATGAAAACTTGTGCATCATAAAATTACCACAAGAAATACCCATAAAGATTTAAATTGTTCTGCATTTTATACTCTAGATGTCATTTATTTTGCTGTTCAAAAATTTTGACAAATGATACAAACTTTATTGAAAAACTATTGCTTCAACAGATCTTAATCAGACTATACATTTTTTAAAAATAAAAGATAAGAAAAAAGTTACAATAGTTTGAATAATAATCAATATATCAGCAGTTATTGTTAATAATTTGTATATTTAAATCAATATTGATAAGGGTATTTTACTAACATGTGTAAGAAAGTGAGTCAGGTGTACATGTTCGCAGGATTTAAAATCAAAATGTGTGACTCTGACATGCAATGCATGAGACTTGACAATTACTGAGATGGCAGACAGCAGCAATTTCGTTTTTTTTTTTCAATCTGTAAAAAAATCTTCCAAAGCATCCTCAGGTCAAAAGTAACAAATGTACATCTAAAAAGTTTTAAAACATTTGCTTAAAACCGTAGAAGTAGTTCAGTGAACAAGCAAAAGCGAACAGGCAGACAAACAATATACCATAATACTTCCCATAAATAAAAATGACCCATATATCATACATTTCATACTCTAGTATGATTACATGCCTAAAACTCTTTCCAGAAAATTTCTCATATCAATTCTTATGCAGCTATGTCCCTGAACCTATTACCTTAAAAGACACATCATAATGATTTTTACATCAGTTGTTTCATTAATCTCATATTTGTCTCAAGTCTATACAAAATGTATACAGAAATGATCAGTGAATGAATACCTATATTATTCTAAATAAATATACTTGCTTATAAAATGTTTACAGATTCTTAGGCAATTTACTATTTTTGTATTCTCATGTAGCTGCTACTTTGACTTTTGAACAAATGACCTTGAACCATATATCAAAATTATTATTGTATAAATATCTACAATTATCTCACAAACATGCTTATACAAAAAAATTTGTAGTTTTCCAATTATTTACCATTTCAGTGTTTTTATGCAGCTATGACCTCGACCTTTGAAACAATGACCTTGAAATATATAAACCTGACAATTAAAATGTAGTGGCAACAATATTTACCATGAGCATGATAGACAAGGGAAGATGAATATTTAGCCAAGATGGGATACAAATAAATTCAAGCATTTTTAAACCATTAAGAATCATGAAAATGAAATTTATCTTCATCTATTCTATCTATATTGATAGTAGCAATTTTTATGATGATGTTTGCTCCAGCTGCTAAGAACATTCCTCCTAGAGACTGATCCCTTATAAAATATTTGGTATCATTCGGTCACAGTGGCTTTTAGTGATTTACTTTCAATCTATAAATTCAGCTAGTAAAGAGCAATTGAGAAAGTTACAGAATAACCTACTGCATACATTAAATGGCTAGACATCTACCATACTTTTTGTGTATCAAATTTGATTTCATCAACAAAAACATCTAATAAGCATAAGTAATGGCTGTCATCTTTTACATTGTTCGGAGGTGTCTGTTAACAACATAAAGTCTACTTAAAAAAACTTCATATACCAAATTTGGTTGGAATTACTGGTTTCAAACAGCAAATTTTAAGGTTATCCAAGAACCAAAACATATACATTCCTTAAGCTTAGCTGCATATTTCCATCAAACATCTGTCTACATTGAAACATTATTGAAATAGCGAAAATAGTATTAAAAGTACCAAGCTGAAATATAAGTTCATGACCCTAACTTTTGAACTAATGTTGAAGGTTTGTGAAACTGAAAACACAATATTTATTTTATTTGTCTATTTACAGATGAAGTTGAAAATGCATTTTAAGCATACAACAGCATGTACATATGCAAGGCATACACAAATTTTTCAGCAAACAATACCTTTGCTAAATCAGAGAGCTTTAAAATTGCATCAAAAGGTGTGCTTTATGCTTTATGTATATAAAATGCCCCAACCTTCTTATTTTCTACAATCAGTGATTTCTTGACATAATATATAACATACTTGTAGTTCCTGTAGTTGTCACATATGTTGACTGTTCTGTTACTCTACTTGTTGTATCTATAGATTTGATTGTTATTGTATATGTTGTACCAGCTTGAAGTCCATTCAGTGTTGTTTGTGTTGTTAATGGTTTGACTTCTGTATTAGTTGTGACTGGATTTGTTGATACTTCTATTCTATCTATAGAGGCAGAATGTGTAGGTAAAGTCCATGTTACTAATAACTGTGTCTGACTATTAGCTACTGGATTAGCTGCTGGATTTGTAACTTTAAGATTGGCAACTGAAAGTATAAGATGACAACAATTATAGTGCAAATGTAATGTCTTGCATGATGATTCTTGATTTTTTTACTGTTTGAAATGTTTGATGAAAATGTTTTTAAACAACCACATACATTGTTTTTTATGGTGCCAATAAGACTGATCCTTCTTATTTCAAATTAAAATTAATTGCATAATGCTATTACTACATGTAGATTTTGTCACCCTTTGAACAAAATCATGGCACTAGGATTGGTCAAAAACCTGTGTAGTATGCAAATAAAACAAAGCAACTTGTGAAAAAAATAATCCTGTACATGCTATGTTTATATCTTTATTGTATTTCAATATGTCCAAGTCAAATTTGAATAGCTTAAAATTTGAATATACATATACATGTATAGTTTATCATTAGGCCTTGATATACTCATTCATGAAGCATTTTTAAAGCAAAAATAATTGGACAGTTTGTGAAACTTTTTTTTCGAATTATAAAAGGACAAAAACAAACAAGAGGCCCACTAGGATCTCACAGTATGTATCCCTCAACTGGCAGACAAGTTGCATCTCATTTTATAACAACAGTGGCCATCTTGGATGCCACAAGAAGCTGATTTTTTATAAACTTATACTCCTTCACCTAGGGACCTTCCACACCAAATAGTTCCATTTGGCCAAGTAGTTTCAGAGGAAAAGATTTTCAAAGAATCAGCTATTGATAGCAGTTTATTTGAATATTCCGCTCATTTACAAGCCAATTATAATAAGGAAAAAAGCCTGTTACATGTGTTAAATGGTTATCTTGGAAGCCACAAAAGTTGATTTGTACAAACTTTACACACCAAATATGGTTCCGTTTTGCTTAGTAGTTTAACAGGAGAGGATTTTCAAAGAATTAGCTTTTAATAGCAGCTTATTGGCATATTTTGCTAATTACACACTAATTACAAATGTGGGGAAAAATCCTGTTACATATGTTAAAATGACTATCTAGCTACTCTCTATATAACAAATTTGAACTAAATAGGGTTGATAATTAAACCTGTGTAGTGGTCTGGGTAGCTCAGTTGGTAGAGCACTCTATAGTGCGGGAGGTCCTGGGTTCAATGACAGTTTGATGGCCAGTGTGGCCCTAAGAAATTTTTGACTGACAATATTCGGCCATATAAAGTCTATCTGAGGGAATTTGGGGTGAGATTTCACATAGGACCATGGGAAACGAATAACAGGGAGGAATGTAGCGGTTTTGGTAGCTCGGTTGGTAGAGCACTTGTCTATGGTGCTGGAGTTCTTGGTTCGATCCCCGGTCCGACCCTGCCTTTTTCTCCCTCCTGTTACACCTGTAATGGCTATTTATATTTTTTTATTATTTATAGCAATGGTGGCCATCTTGGATGTCACCAAACATTGATTTGTGCAAGCTTTAAACAACTCAACCAGGGAACATTCTACACCAAAGATGATTTCATTTGGCTCAGTAGTTTCAGAGGGTAAAGATTTTTAAAAAATATGCTATTTTTAGCGGCTTATTTTCATACTTCACTTATACAGATGTTTTGGGTAACCATTTTCCGGGCCAGTTCCGGATATTAAATATGCCAACAAGAGGCCCAATAGGGCCTGTATTGCTCACCTGGAATACCCTTATTTTGTTCTTTGCTTTTTCTTTTTAAATATATCCAATCAGTAAAATGTAAACAAACTCACAAACAATATCCTTATTTTCTATTATTTCAAGCACTATTTATCATAAATTTGCTTTCAATTGGCCATGTACTTTCAGAAGATTTAGGCTAAAATAAACCTTATTTGCATGTTACATAACTATTGCAAAAATGAAAAATTGTACAGAAAAACCTATTACATATGTTTTATCCCCAACATCTAGTTTCTATATTATAAATTTAAACAAAATCAGTACATAAATAAACCCATAATGGCCATTTTTAGATTTTTGCTATTTATAGTAGCAGCCATCTTGGATTTCTGACAGACATGTCGGATACAATTTTGAATCTGTACCACCCAAGGACCTTCCACACTCAATATCCTTTCTATCAGCCATGTACTTTCAGAGAAGAAGATTTTCAAAGATTTCGGCTAAAAATTAACCTTATTTGCATATGACGTAATTATTGCACAAACAAAAAATCGTACGGAAAAACCTGCTCTATATGTTTTATCCCCCAACATCTATTTTCTATGTTTCAAATTTAAACAAAATGGGTACATTCAGGGCTCAAATTAGATTTTAAAACAGGGAGAAGTGACTTCTCCCTCAGCCAAAGTTAGGGAGAAGTTTTTCAAAACAGGGAGAAGTTTTTGCGCAACGCTATTCACAACATTGGAATTTCTGTCGTCCTGTCGTGATCAAACATTTTATATCTTGTACAATGTATTAGACAATAGACATTGCAACATGCAGGTCCATCTTCAGAAATATGCATGTGATAATTTAATGTACTGTTTGAAAAAGATGTCAAAAACTTTGATTAAATCCTGCTTTTGGTGGAAAAACCCCTTATACAAGGCACACTTGAAATTGGAAGCAAAAGTGCTATCTTTAATAATTTGCTTAATTTTGTCATCAACTGGCTCCTTAATTAGTTGGCTAAGTTTTGGCCCATACTTCTCAGGAGCAAGATCTCACCCTGATTTTGTTTCAAAATTTTATTTATTTATTTATTTATTTATTTATTAAAAATATTTTAAATATTTTAAATATTTATTTATATGTTTTAAGTATTTGAACTCTTTTTAATAAATAATGATATTAGAGGTGAGCAGTTTATAATCAGTTTAAATTTTTTTCATATGTAACATTAAACAGATATTAATTTTATGTGAAAGTAAATTATAAAAATATTGTTAAAAGAATTCTAATAGTTTAGTTTTATTAAAAATAAACTTATATTTTCACAAAATAATATTCCTCGGTGTGAACGTAATTTTTGAGGTGTTTAAACTGGTTGTCTTATCTAAGAAAAGAGAAGAACCACCTTACATTCCAAAAGCATCACTTTGTTCAACTTTGACCTGACCAATGAAATATGTCGAATTCGTATGTTGGTCAAATGGCGGCATTGTAAACAAATCCATCGGTGATGTCTCATTATAGTATGTTGATACTTGTGTTAAAGTTTATACAATGATTTTATTTCGAAAATAAGTTATCTGTCTTTGATATCACAGTGGTTTTAATCACTTTCAATTTCAATGAAAAATAACAGGCGCGATCCCATACAAATATCGCCGAAAATCCTTACACAAAGAATACTGTATCAGATAATCGATGTATACTCGGGCTGTAAAACGTCTTTGATCAACTGCCTATTATCTTAGGCGCGTGGGAGAAGTCCTTTCGTGAAGTGTTAATCCGTTAATTACTAAACCAATCAGGATAATTAACATGCATCATGACACCTGTAAATCACTTGTTGACAGCAGCCCGAACACCTCGGATTTTATCGTTAAATTAGATAACTTAACACAACAGAGATTCCGATAATGGGTTTCAAAAATGAGGGCGACTTCGACTTCGCTTTTTCGGGAATATAGGGCGAAGTTTTTTGAAACAGGGCGAAGTTATCGCCCAACATCGACCTTATTTTGAGCCCTGACATTAATAAACCCATAATGGCCATTTTTCGATTTTTGTTATTTATAGTAATGACAGCCATCATGGATTTCCCACAGACTTGTCGGATACAATTTTGAATCTATACAACCCAAGGACCTTCCACAGTGTTCCATGCTCAATATCCTTTCAATTGGCCATGTACTTTCAGAGAAGAAGATTTTCAAAGATTTCGGCTAAAAATTAACCTTATTTGCATATGATATAATTATTGCACAAACAAAAAATCGTACAGAAAAACCCGTAATATATGTTTTATCCCCCGACATCTATTTTCTATGTTTCAAATTTAAACAAACTCAGAACATAAATGAACCCATAATGTCAATTTTTCGACAAAATCGTAACATAAATAAACCCATAATGGCCATTTTTCGATTTTTGCTATTTATAGTAACTGCAGCCATCTTGGATTTCCGACAGACATGTCGGATACAATTTTCAATCTATACCACACAAGGACCTTCCACATTTGATATCATTTCAATTGGCCAAGTTACTTTCAGAGAAGTAGACTGTTCTAAGATTTTGGCTAAAAATGAACCTTATTTGCATATTACGTAATTATTGCAAAACGAAAAATCATACGGAAAAACCTGTTATATATGTTTTATCCCCCGACATCTATTTTCTATGTTTCGAATTTCAACAAAATCGGGACATAAATAAACCCATAATGGCCATTTTTCGATTTTTGCTATTTATAGTAACAGCAGCCATCTTGGATTTCCGACAGAAATGTCGGATACAATTTTGAATCTATACCACACAAGGACCTTCCACACTCGATATCATTTCAATTGGCCATGTACTTTCAGAGAAGAAAATTTTCAAAGCTAAAAATAGACCTTATTTGCATATTACATAATTATTGCAAAAACTAAAAATTGTACATATGTTTAATCCCACGACATTTATTTTCTATGTTTCAATATTCAACAAAATCGGTACATAAATAAACCTGTAATGGCCATTTATAGGTTTTCTGCTATTTATAGTAACAGCAGCCATCTTGGATTTAGGACGGTCATGTCGGATATAATTTTTAATCTATAGCAACTAAGGACCTTTCATGTCGGATATAATTTTTAATCTATAGCAACTAAGGACCTTTCATATCAAATTTCATTTGAATTGGCCTTTTGGTTTCAGAGAAGAAGATTAAAGTTTACGGACGCACGCACGCACGCACAGCTTTACCATTCCATAAGCTCACCCTAGCTTTGCCAGGTGAGCTTAAAATTAAGAGATTTTCTGTTTTTGTTCATCATGCCTATTTCCGGATTGGATCCAATACACATCAGCTGACCATTAAAATGAGAAAAATTAGCTTGGTAAGTTATAATTACATTAAAATTGAATTTCCATGGATTTTTTATACATGGAAAGTGTGAAGTATTGGGACCGTATGTACATGGAAATTCCATGGACATGTATGTGGAAATTCCATGGACACGAACGCGGAAATTCCATGGACATGTATGTGGCAAATCTGTAGACATGTACGTGACAAATCCATGGTCGATGTACATGGAAATTCTAAGTACATGTCCATGGAAATCCCACTGAAAATCCACTGACATTGTACATGGAAAATAAGTGTCAAATTTTTAAAAGTGATCCATCCAGATGAAGTATTTCTAGACAGCATCAAGAAAAAAGATGGCTACTCTGTGAAACAGCAGATTTTACTGAAATTATGAAATGACATATTTGGTGACTTTTTGTTGCCTATGACCATTTTAAAAATTATTAAACAACATCATATCAAGTCTTTAAAACCTTACCAATGTATTTCATTCATGATATTTTTATGTTCATACAGATCTTTAAAGCTGCATTAAGTTTTCCAAAGAAAAAATTAAAACAGTGCTTATCTTATTAATGATGTTCCTAATGAACAATGTTATATTTATTTCAACGATAAAAGCTCTAATAAATACAGAAATTACAGTAATTACCCAGCGAGATACAGCATTTGGAATCTAATATTAGAACATGGTTACGTCATCAAAACCCCGAGTCATTTAAACACAACTTTCAAAGCGGTGAAATACGATAAATTAAACAGAAATTCGTTGAAGTTGTCATTTGTGACTTAGTTAGAGATACAGAACACCATTTCAAAGACACCTGGATATTAATGAAGGGCAATTAATGTAATCACCTTCGATTCATGGGTTTTTCCGTACATCCTACATGATCCATGCGCATGCTCCAAGCTCATAATTACCATTGTAAAACACTGACCAACCGGTCAGAGGATTCCATTTATTTACAGCTAAAAGAAATGAAATTTTAAAAAGTGAATGTCACGGATCGTGGTTAGAGGATATTTATTTTTTAAAAAATATATTGTTAAAAAATCAAAAAAAATTCAGAAAATTGGAAAACTTAATGCAGCTTTAAAAGATTGCTCACTCTTAATGACAATTGATATATCATTTTTTAATTTAATTTTTTATCCGAGTTAAACTTTATAACAAGAAATAGTTGCCAGTAGTATCATTTATGTTAGTTACATGATAGAATGAAGTTAATAAAACTCACATGGCACTTTCCATACTTGAAAAACAGCTAAATAATTCCCAAATGACACTTTCAATGGTTTCCTTATAATTTCACTAGATTCCATTTTCTCTAAAAGCTTTCCTTTGTATAATATCCAGTAACTTTGCAGTAAAATATAAGATTTTATGTCCTTCTTAGTCTTGTAAAGTCTAAAGCTGAAATGTCTGAAAATGCTGGTCATACTAGGCAGCCATCTTTTTTCTTGTTGTTGTCTAGCAGTACCTCCTCATTCTATGAACAGAGCATTTGAGTTGCTTACCTTGACACTTGAGAAAAATGACATAGAAATCCATGGAATTTCCACATACAGAGTTAGTTTAAAATGCTGAGCCTGAAACTTTGTATATTTTGTTACACTTTTATTGACAGATAAAAATTTGCCACAAAAATCCATGTACATGTCCACAGAAATTCCATGGAAAGTGTGTACATGTCCATTGTCAAAAAGATGGCAAATCTATTTTTCCATGGGCATGTACACACTTTCCATGGATTTTTGTGGCATTCCCATGGAAATCCATGGATTTTACATGGACATGGACATATGTTCATGGAATTTCTACAGTCGGGAGTAATTCTTAGTTTATTGAATATAGTTTATATATTATAAATTAAAAGTAAAAATCATCTATACTTACTTTGGTTGTTTGTACATGTTCCACTATGATAGTAAAGGCCAGTCTTACATTTGCAAGTTTTGGTATTTTGTCCAACACATTCAAGTGATTTTGATGTATTACAGAGAGCATATTCACTACATGCTGTATTAAAGCCAACTACTGGAGCTGAAAAATTTAAATTTTGTTAGTTGTCTCACAAAATGTTTGTTTTGCTTTAAAAAAGTTTTGTAGAGCAATAAAAACATAACCTTAAATATAGTAGTTAAATATGACATTTTCTCCATGTATGGTTGTCGTTTACAAGCCATTGAAAATTGTTATCCATAACAATGAAATGACTGAAAAAACATAGCTTCCATTAACTTAAGAAAGGTGATTGGTCCAGGAAAAGAACATTTGTACTGGTATCTAATGACTAAAGAGCAATTACAATGAAACAAAATATTACAAAGTCATGTTGAGATATATTTATTCCGATATATAAAAAAAATTCATATACAGTAAAACTTCGAAAACTCAAAGTGCACAGGACTTCAGAGGTGACTTTGAGTTATCTAGGTGTTTGAAGTTAGAGGATAAAATCTTCTTAATATATGTTTTCCACATCAAAATCTTTGATGTTGTAAACAGTTACTGGCACTCAAATGTAATGCAAAAGAGAGAAAAAATTACTAACAGATACTTTCAAAACAAAATAAATTAATGTATTAATAATTGATACTGACAGCAAAAACATGAAAAACGTGTTCTTTTATTGTAAAATCATGATGTATAAGATCAATGGAATCAGAACCATGTATATCAGAAATACTTAATTATAACAATCATTAAAAAGTTTATAAAATTATACAGTACTGCTATAAGTCTTTAAGAGTCTTATGTAGCAGTGAGTAACAACAGGGGGTTAGTGGTTTAATTAAAGAGAAATGAAGTCCAAAGTTGAACTGTTAATTGACAACTGCATATTACTAGGCTTCTCTTATTAGTGTAGAGATTAGCGTAGCTGTTACACTTAATTGTCCATGACGGCACTGAATATTAATCCATTATCAAGACTTATTAATGTGGACAGAAACTAGAACTACTCAGTTTACTTCTTTAATACAACATCATCCTAATTACCTATAATTCTTGTAATTTCTCTTATCGTTTTATAATGGCCCATAGTAATATAGTGTTAGAAAAAAATTAGAGTTTTTGATGTTAATTTTTAATAGGTTTTTAAATACAGACCAAATTTTACTTCAAGTTATCAGAGCTATTCAAGTTATAGAAGTTTGAGTTATCAAAGTTGTCCTAATATAGTTTATAAAGAAAACAGGTGTGGACAGAACAAAGACTTCAAGTTATCCATGGTATTTGAGATATCTAAGTTTGAGTTATCGAAGTTCTACTGTATTAATTAGGTTTTTGCTCAAAAACTGTAGAAGGAGTTCAATGCACAAGGAATACGTTATATAAAAATTCAAGATAGCCAACAGCCATCATTTTGTTTTTTCACATCTTCCACAGCATTCTTATGTCATAAGTAAAACACCTGTAAAGTGTCAAAACATTTACTCAAAAACTTTTAATGAAGTTCAATGCACAAGCAATGTGAAGTCTTAGATGTAAGATGCATTTAGCAATCAAGTGTGATGAAAAGCAAAGGGTGAGATAAATGTGGGTCATAGGCATGCTGCCCAGGCAAAAATTTAAATAGTAAAATATATGCAATATCTTGCACTCTGAGAACAAAACTAAAACTATTTAAATCCTCACAAACTTGATCATGCCAAACTTTTTGATTGAGATCTTTGTCCGGTGACTTAATTGAGATAGCAAATTGCTGTTGGGTGGAATCTTATGAAAACTTGTGCATCATAAAATTACCACAAGAAATACCCATAAAGATTTAAATTGTTCTGCATTTTATACTCTAGATGTCATTTATTTTGCTGTTCAAAAATTTTGACAAATGATACAAACTTTATTGAAAAACTATTGCTTCAACAGATCTTAATCAGACTATACATTTTTTAAAAATAAAAGATAAGAAAAAAGTTACAATAGTTTGAATAATAATCAATATATCAGCAGTTATTGTTAATAATTTGTATATTTAAATCAATATTGATAAGGGTATTTTACTAACATGTGTAAGAAAGTGAGTCAGGTGTACATGTTCGCAGGATTTAAAATCAAAATGTGTGACTCTGACATGCAATGCATGAGACTTGACAATTACTGAGATGGCAGACAGCAGCAATTTCGTTTTTTTTTTCAATCTGTAAAAAAATCTTCCAAAGCATCCTCAGGTCAAAAGTAACAAATGTACATCTAAAAAGTTTTAAAACATTTGCTTAAAACCGTAGAAGTAGTTCAGTGAACAAGCAAAAGCGAACAGGCAGACAAACAATATACCATAATACTTCCCATAAATAAAAATGACCCATATATCAATACATTTCATACTCTAGTATGATTACATGCCTAAAACTCTTTCCAGAAAATTTCTCATATCAATTCTTATGCAGCTATGTCCCTGAACCTATTACCTTAAAAGACACATCATAATGATTTTTACATCAGTTGTTTCATTAATCTCATATTTGTCTCAAGTCTATACAAAATGTATACAGAAATGATCAGTGAATGAATACCTATATTATTCTAAATAAATATACTTGCTTATAAAATGTTTACAGATTCTTAGGCAATTTACTATTTTTGTATTCTCATGTAGCTGCTACTTTGACTTTTGAACAAATGACCTTGAACCATATATCAAAATTATTATTGTATAAATACCTACAATTATCTCACAAACATGCTTATACAAAAAAATTTGTAGTTTTCCAATTATTTACCATTTCAGTGTTTTTATGCAGCTATGACCTCGACCTTTGAAACAATGACCTTGAAATATATAAACCTGACAATTAAAATGTAGTGGCAACAATATTTACCATGAGCATGATAGACAAGGGAAGATGAATATTTAGCCAAGATGGGATACAAATAAATTCAAGCATTTTTAAACCATTAAGAATCATGAAAATGAAATTTATCTCCATCTATTCTATCTATATTGATAGTAGCAATTTTTATGATGATGTTTGCTCCAGCTGCTAAGAACATTCCTCCTAGAGACTGATCCCTTATAAAATATTTGGTATCATTCGGTCACAGTGGCTTTTAGTGATTTACTTTCAATCTATAAATTCAGCTAGTAAAGAGCAATTGAGAAAGTTACAGAATAACCTACTGCATACATTAAATGGCTAGACATCTACCATACTTTTTGTGTATCAAATTTGATTTCATCAACAAAAACATCTAATAAGCATAAGTAATGGCTGTCATCTTTTACATTGTTCGGAGGTGTCTGTTAACAACATAAAGTCTACTTAAAAAAACTTCATATACCAAATTTGGTTGGAATTACTGGTTTCAAACAGCAAATTTTAAGGTTATCCAAGAACCAAAACATATACATTCCTTAAGCTTAGCTGCATATTTCCATCAAACATCTGTCTACATTGAAACATTATTGAAATAGCGAAAATAGTATTAAAAGTACCAAGCTGAAATATAAGTTCATGACCCTAACTTTTGAACTAATGTTGAAGGTTTGTGAAACTGAAAACACAATATTTATTTTATTTGTCTATTTACAGATGAAGTTGAAAATGCATTTTAAGCATACAACAGCATGTACATATGCAAGGCATACACAAATTTTTCAGCAAACAATACCTTTGCTAAATCAGAGAGCTTTAAAATTGCATCAAAAGGTGTGCTTTATGCTTTATGTATATAAAATGCCCCAACCTTCTTATTTTCTACAATCAGTGATTTCTTGACATAATATATAACATACTTGTAGTTCCTGTAGTTGTCACATATGTTGACTGTTCTGTTACTCTACTTGTTGTATCTATAGATTTGATTGTTATTGTATATGTTGTACCAGCTTGAAGTCCATTCAGTGTTGTTTGTGTTGTTAATGGTTTGACTTCTGTATTAGTTGTGACTGGATTTGTTGATACTTCTATTCTATCTATAGAGGCAGAATGTGTAGGTAAAGTCCATGTTACTAATAACTGTGTCTGACTATTAGCTACTGGATTAGCTGCTGGATTTGTAACTTTAAGATTGGCAACTGAAAGTATAAGATGACAACAATTATAGTGCAAATGTAATGTCTTGCATGATGATTCTTGATTTTTTTACTGTTTGAAATGTTTAATGAAAATGTTTTTAAACAACCACATACATTGTTTTTTATGGTGCCAATAAGACTGATCCTTCTTATTTCAAATTAAAATTAATTGCATAATGCTATTACTACATGTAGATTTTGTCACCCTTTGAACAAAATCATGGCACTGGATTGGTCAAAAACCTGTGTAGTATGCAAATAAAACAAAGCAACTTGTGAAAAAAATAATCCTGTACATGCTATGTTTATATCTTTATTGTATTCAATATGTCCAAGTCAAATTTGAATAGCTTAAAATTTGAATATACATATACATGTATAGTTTATCATTAGGCCTTGATATACTCATTCATGAAGCATTTTTAAAGCAAAAATAATTGGACAGTTTGTGAAACTTTTTTTTCGAATTATAAAAGGACAAAAACAAACAAGAGGCCCACTAGGATCTCACAGTATGTATCCCTTAACTGGCAGACAAGTTGCATCTCATTTTATAACAACAGTGGCCATCTTGGATGCCACAAGAAGCTGATTTTTTATAAACTTATACTCCTTCACCTAGGGACCTTCCACACCAAATAGTTCCATTTGGCCAAGTAGTTTCAGAGGAAAAGATTTTCAAAGAATCAGCTATTGATAGCAGTTTATTTGAATATTCCGCTCATTTACAAGCCAATTATAATAAGGAAAAAAGCCTGTTACATGTGTTAAATGGTTATCTTGGAAGCCACAAAAGTTGATTTGTACAAACTTTACACACCAAATATGGTTCCGTTTTGCTTAGTAGTTTAACAGGAGAGGATTTTCAAAGAATTAGCTTTTAATAGCAGCTTATTGGCATATTTTGCTAATTACACACTAATTACAAATGTGGGGAAAAATCCTGTTACATATGTTAAAATGACTATCTAGCTACTCTCTATATAACAAATTTGAACTAAATGGGTTGATAATTAAACCTGTGTAGTGGTCTGGGTAGCTCAGTTGGTAGAGCACTCTATAGTGCGGGAGGTCCTGGGTTCAATGACAGTTTGATGGCCAGTGTGGCCCTAAGAAGTTTTTGACTGACAATATTCGGCCATATAAAGTCTATCTGAGGGAATTTGGGGTGAGATTTCACATAGGACCATGGGAAACGAATAACAGGGAGGAATGTAGCGGTTTTGGTAGCTCGGTTGGTAGAGCACTTGTCTATGGTGCTGGAGTTTTTGGTTCGATCCCCGGTCCGACCCTGCATTTTTCTCCCTCCTGTTACACCTGTAATGGCTATTTATATTTTTTTATTATTTATAGCAATGGTGGCCATCTTGGATGTCACCAAACATTGATTTGTGCAAGCTTTAAACAACTCAACCAGGGAACATTCTACACCAAAGATGATTTCATTTGGCTCAGTAGTTTCAGAGGGTAAAGATTTTTAAAAAATATGCTATTTTTAGCGGCTTATTTTCATACTTCACTTATACAGATGTTTTGGGTAACCATTTTCCGGGCCAGTTCCGGATATTAAATATGCCAACAAGAGGCCCAATAGGGCCTGTATTGCTCACCTGGAATACCCTTATTTTGTTCTTTGCTTTTTCTTTTTAAATATATCCAATCAGTAAAATGTAAACAAACTCACAAACAATATCCTTATTTTCTATTATTTCAAGCACTATTTATCATAAATTTGCTTTCAATTGGCCATGTACTTTCAGAAGATTTAGGCTAAAATAAACCTTATTTGCATGTTACATAACTATTGCAAAAATGAAAAATTGTACAGAAAAACCTATTACATATGTTTTATCCCCAACATCTAGTTTCTATATTATAAATTTAAACAAAATCAGTACATAAATAAACCCATAATGGCCATTTTTAGATTTTTGCTATCTATAGTAGCAGCCATCTTGGATTTCTGACAGACATGTCGGATACAATTTTGAATCTGTACCACCCAAGGATCTTCCACACTCAATATTCTTTCTATCAGCCATGTACTTTCAGAGAAGAAGATTTTCAAAGATTTCGGCTAAAAATTAACCTTATTTGCATATGACGTAATTATTGCACAAACAAAAAATCGTACGGAAAAACCTGCTCTATATGTTTTATCCCCCAACATCTATTTTCTATGTTTCAAATTTAAACAAAATGGGTACATTCAGGGCTCAAATTAGATTTTAAAACAGGGAGAAGTGACTTCTCCCTCAGCCAAAGTTAGGGAGAAGTTTTTCAAAACAGGGAGAAGTTTTTGCGCAACGCTATTCACAACATTGGAATTTCTGTCGTCCTGTCGTGATCAAACATTTTATATCTTGTACAATGTATTAGACAATAGACATTGCAACATGCAGGTCCATCTTCAGAAATATGCATGTGATAATTTAATGTACTGTTTGAAAAAGATGTCAAAAACTTTGATTAAATCCTGCTTTTGGTGGAAAAACCCCTTATACAAGGCACACTTGAAATTGGAAGCAAAAGTGCTATCTTTAATAATTTGCTTAATTTTGTCATCAACTGGCTCCTTAATGTTAAAGTTGGCTAAGTTTTGGCCCATACTTCTCAGGAGCAAGATCTCACCCTGATTTTGTTTCAAAATTTTATTTATTTATTTATTTATTTATTTATTAAAAATATTTTAAATATTTTAAATATTTATTTATATGTTTTAAGTATTTGAACTCTTTTTAATAAATAATGATATTAGAGGTGAGCAGTTTATAATCAGTTTAAATTTTTTTCATATGTAACATTAAACAGATATTAATTTTATGTGAAAGTAAATTATAAAAATATTGTTAAAAGAATTTTTATAGTTTAGTTTTATTAAAAATAAACTTATATTTTCACAAAATAATATTCCTCGGTGTGAACGTAATTTTTGAGGTGTTTAAACTGGTTGTCTTATCTAAGAAAAGAGAAGAACCACCTTACATTCCAAAAGCATCACTTTGTTCAACTTTGACCTGACCAATGAAATATGTCGAATTCGTATGTTGGTCAAATGGCGGCATTGTAAACAAATCCATCGGTGATGTCTCATTATAGTATGTTGATACTTGTGTTAAAGTTTATACAATGATTTTATTTCGAAAATAAGTTATCTGTCTTTGATATCACAGTGGTTTTAATCACTTTCAATTTCAATGAAAAATAACAGGCGCGATCCCATACAAATATCGCCGAAAATCCTTACACAAAGAATACTGTATCAGATAATCGATGTATACTCGGGCTGTAAAACGTCTTTGATCAACTGCCTATTATCTTAGGCGCGTGGGAGAAGTCCTTTCGTGAAGTGTTAATCCGTTAATTACTAAACCAATCAGGATAATTAACATGCATCATGACACCTGTAAATCACTTGTTGACAGCAGCCCGAACACCTCGGATTTTATCGTTAAATTAGATAACTTAACACAACAGAGATTCCGATAATGGGTTTCAAAAATGAGGGCGACTTCGACTTCGCTTTTTCGGGAATATAGGGCGAAGTTTTTTGAAACAGGGCGAAGTTATCGCCCAACATCGACCTTATTTTGAGCCCTGACATTAATAAACCCATAATGGCCATTTTTCGATTTTTGTTATTTATAGTAATGACAGCCATCATGGATTTCCCACAGACTTGTCGGATACAATTTTGAATCTATACAACCCAAGGACCTTCCACAGTGTTCCATGCTCAATATCCTTTCAATTGGCCATGTACTTTCAGAGAAGAAGATTTTCAAAGATTTCGGCTAAAAATTAACCTTATTTGCATATGATATAATTATTGCACAAACAAAAAATCGTACAGAAAAACCCGTAATATATGTTTTATCCCCCGACATCTATTTTCTATGTTTCAAATTTAAACAAACTCAGAACATAAATGAACCCATAATGTCAATTTTTCGACAAAATCGTAACATAAATAAACCCATAATGGCCATTTTTCGATTTTTGCTATTTATAGTAACTGCAGCCATCTTGGATTTCCGACAGACATGTCGGATACAATTTTCAATCTATACCACACAAGGACCTTCCACATTTGATATCATTTCAATTGGCCAAGTTCTTTCAGAGAAGTAGACTGTTCTAAGATTTTGGCTAAAAATGAACCTTATTTGCATATTACGTAATTATTGCAAAACGAAAAATCATACGGAAAAACCTGTTATATATGTTTTATCCCCCGACATCTATTTTCTATGTTTCGAATTTCAACAAAATCGGGACATAAATAAACCCATAATGGCCATTTTTCGATTTTTGCTATTTATAGTAACAGCAGCCATCTTGGATTTCCGACAGAAATGTCGGATACAATTTTGAATCTATACCACACAAGGACCTTCCACACTCGATATCATTTCAATTGGCCATGTACTTTCAGAGAAGAAAATTTTCAAAGCTAAAAATAGACCTTATTTGCATATTACATAATTATTGCAAAAACTAAAAATTGTACATATGTTTAATCCCACGACATTTATTTTCTATGTTTCAATATTCAACAAAATCGGTACATAAATAAACCTGTAATGGCCATTTATAGGTTTTTGCTATTTATAGTAACAGCAGCCATCTTGGATTTAGGACGGTCATGTCGGATATAATTTTTAATCTATAGCAACTAAGGACCTTTCATGTCGGATATAATTTTTAATCTATAGCAACTAAGGACCTTTCATACCAAATTTCATTTGAATTGGCCTTTTGGTTTCAGAGAAGAAGATTAAAGTTTACGGACGCACGCACGCACGCACGCTTTACCATTCCATAAGCTCACCCTAGCTTTGCCAGGTGAGCTTAAAATTAAGAGATTTTCTGTTTTTGTTCATCATGCCTATTTCCGGATTGGATCCAATACACATCAGCTGACCATTAAAATGAGAAAAATTAGCTTGGTAAGTTATAATTACATTAAAATTGAATTTCCATGGATTTTTTATACATGGAAAGTGTGAAGTATTGGGACCGTATGTACATGGAAATTCCATGGACATGTATGTGGAAATTCCATGGACACGAACGCGGAAATTCCATGGACATGTATGTGGCAAATCTGTAGACATGTACGTGACAAATCCATGGTCGATGTACATGGAAATTCTAAGTACATGTCCATGGAAATCCCACTGAAAATCCACTGACATTGTACATGGAAAATAAGTGTCAAATTTTTAAAAAGTGATCCATCCAGATGAAGTATTTCTAGACAGCATCAAGAAAAAAGATGGCTACTCTGTGAAACAGCAGATTTTACTGAAATTATGAAATGACATATTTGGTGACTTTTTGTTGCCTATGACCATTTTAAAAATTATTAAACAACATCATATCAAGTCTTTAAAACCTTACCAATGTATTTCATTCATGATATTTTTATGTTCATACAGATCTTTAAAGCTGCATTAAGTTTTCCAAAGAAAAAATTAAAACAGTGCTTATCTTATTAATGATGTTCCTAATGAACAATGTTATATTTATTTCAACGATAAAAGCTCTAATAAATACAGAAATTACAGTAATTACCCAGCGAGATACAGCATTTGGAATCTAATATTAGAACATGGTTACGTCATCAAAACCCCGAGTCATTTAAACACAACTTTCAAAGCGGTGAAATACGATAAATTAAACAGAAATTCGTTGAAGTTGTCATTTGTGACTTAGTTAGAGATACAGAACACCATTTCAAAGACAACTGGATATTAATGAAGGGCAATTAATGTAATCACCTTCGATTCATGGGTTTTTCCGTACATCCTACATGATCCATGCGCATGCTCCAAGCTCATAATTACCATTGTAAAACACTGACCAACCGGTCAGAGGATTCCATTTATTTACAGCTAAAAGAAATGAAATTTTAAAAAGTGAATGTCACGGATCGTGGTTAGAGGATATTTATTTTTTAAAAAATATATTGTTAAAAAATCAAAAAAAATTCAGAAAATTGGAAAACTTAATGCAGCTTTAAAAGATTGCTCACTCTTAATGACAATTGATATATCATTTTTTAATTTAATTTTTTATCCGAGTTAAACTTTATAACAAGAAATAGTTGCCAGTAGTATCATTTATGTTAGTTACATGATAGAATGAAGTTAATAAAACTCACATGGCACTTTCCATACTTGAAAAACAGCTAAATAATTCCCAAATGACACTTTCAATGGTTTCCTTATAATTTCACTAGATTCCATTTTCTCTAAAAGCTTTCCTTTGTATAATATCCAGTAACTTTGCAGTAAAATATAAGATTTTATGTCCTTCTTAGTCTTGTAAAGTCTAAAGCTGAAATGTCTGAAAATGCTGGTCATACTAGGCAGCCATCTTTTTTCTTGTTGTTGTCTAGCAGTACCTCCTCATTCTATGAACAGAGCATTTGAGTTGCTTACCTTGACACTTGAGAAAAATGACATAGAAATCCATGGAATTTCCACATACAGAGTTAGTTTAAAATGCTGAGCCTGAAACTTTGTATATTTTGTTACACTTTTATTGACAGATAAAAATTTGCCACAAAAATCCATGTACATGTCCACAGAAATTCCATGGAAAGTGTGTACATGTCCATTGTCAAAAAGATGGCAAATCTATTTTTCCATGGGCATGTACACACTTTCCATGGATTTTTGTGGCATTCCCATGGAAATCCATGGATTTTACATGGACATGGACATATGTTCATGGAATTTCTACAGTCGGGAGTAATTCTTAGTTTATTGAATATAGTTTATATATTATAAATTAAAAGTAAAAATCATCTATACTTACTTTGGTTGTTTGTACATGTTCCACTATGATAGTAAAGGCCAGTCTTACATTTGCAAGTTTTGGTATTTTGTCCAACACATTCAAGTGATTTTGATGTATTACAGAGAGCATATTCACTACATGCTGTATTAAAGCCAACTACTGGAGCTGAAAAATTTAAATTTTGTTAGTTGTCTCACAAAATGTTTGTTTTGCTTTAAAAAAGTTTTGTAGAGCAATAAAAACATAACCTTAAATATAGTAGTTAAATATGACATTTTCTCCATGTATGGTTGTCGTTTACAAGCCATTGAAAATTGTTATCCATAACAATGAAATGACTGAAAAAACATAGCTTCCATTAACTTAAGAAAGGTGATTGGTCCAGGAAAAGAACATTTGTACTGGTATCTAATGACTAAAGAGCAATTACAATGAAACAAAATATTACAAAGTCATGTTGAGATATATTTATTCCGATATATAAAAAAAATTCATATACAGTAAAACTTCGAAAACTCAAAGTGCACAGGACTTCAGAGGTGACTTTGAGTTATCTAGGTGTTTGAAGTTAGAGGATAAAATCTTCTTAATATATGTTTTCCACATCAAAATCTTTGATGTTGTAAACAGTTACTGGCACTCAAATGTAATGCAAAAGAGAGAAAAAATTACTAACAGATACTTTCAAAACAAAATAAATTAATGTATTAATAATTGATACTGACAGCAAAAACATGAAAAACGTGTTCTTTTATTGTAAAATCATGATGTGTAAGATCAATGGAATCAGAACCATGTATATCAGAAATACTTAATTATAACAATCATTAAAAAGTTTATAAAATTATACAGTACTGCTATAAGTCTTTAAGAGTCTTATGTAGCAGTGAGTAACAACAGGGGGTTAGTGGTTTAATTAAAGAGAAATGAAGTCCAAAGTTGAACTGTTAATTGACAACTGCATATTACTAGGCTTCTCTTATTAGTGTAGAGATTAGCGTAGCTGTTACACTTAATTGTCCATGACGGCACTGAATATTAATCCATTATCAAGACTTATTAATGTGGACAGAAACTAGAACTACTCAGTTTACTTCTTTAATACAACATCATCCTAATTACCTATAATTCTTGTAATTTCTCTTATCGTTTTATAATGGCCCATAGTAATATAGTGTTAGAAAAAAATTAGAGTTTTTGATGTTAATTTTTAATAGGTTTTTAAATACAGACCAAATTTTACTTCAAGTTATCAGAGCTATTCAAGTTATAGAAGTTTGAGTTATCAAAGTTGTCCTAATATAGTTTATAAAGAAAACAGGTGTGGACAGAACAAAGACTTCAAGTTATCCATGGTATTTGAGATATCTAAGTTTGAGTTATCGAAGTTCTACTGTATTAATAGGTTTTTGCTCAAAAACTGTAGAAGGAGTTCAATGCACAAGGAATACGTTATATAAAAATTCAAGATAGCCAACAGCCATCATTTTGTTTTTTCACATCTTCCACAGCATTCTTATGTCATAAGTAAAACACCTGTAAAGTGTCAAAACATTTACTCAAAAACTTTTAATGAAGTTCAATGCACAAGCAATGTGAAGTCTTAGATGTAAGATGCATTTAGCAATCAAGTGTGATGAAAAGCAAAGGGTGAGATAAATGTGGGTCATAGGCATGCTGCCCAGGCAAAAATTTAAATAGTAAAATATATGCAATATCTTGCACTCTGAGAACAAAACTAAAACTATTTAAATCCTCACAAACTTGATCATGCCAAACTTTTTGATTGAGATCTTTGTCCGGTGACTTAATTGAGATAGCAAATTGCTGTTGGGTGGAATCTTATGAAAACTTGTGCATCATAAAATTACCACAAGAAATACCCATAAAGATTTAAATTGTTCTGCATTTTATACTCTAGATGTCATTTATTTTGCTGTTCAAAAATTTTGACAAATGATACAAACTTTATTGAAAAACTATTGCTTCAACAGATCTTAATCAGACTATACATTTTTTAAAAATAAAAGATAAGAAAAAAGTTACAATAGTTTGAATAATAATCAATATATCAGCAGTTATTGTTAATAATTTGTATATTTAAATCAATATTGATAAGGGTATTTTACTAACATGTGTAAGAAAGTGAGTCAGGTGTACATGTTCGCAGGATTTAAAATCAAAATGTGTGACTCTGACATGCAATGCATGAGACTTGACAATTACTGAGATGGCAGACAGCAGCAATTTCGTTTTTTTTTTCAATCTGTAAAAAAATCTTCCAAAGCATCCTCAGGTCAAAAGTAACAAATGTACATCTAAAAAGTTTTAAAACATTTGCTTAAAACCGTAGAAGTAGTTCAGTGAACAAGCAAAAGCGAACAGGCAGACAAACAATATACCATAATACTTCCCATAAATAAAAATGACCCATATATCAATACATTTCATACTCTAGTATGATTACATGCCTAAAACTCTTTCCAGAAAATTTCTCATATCAATTCTTATGCAGCTATGTCCCTGAACCTATTACCTTAAAAGACACATCATAATGATTTTTACATCAGTTGTTTCATTAATCTCATATTTGTCTCAAGTCTATACAAAATGTATACAGAAATGATCAGTGAATGAATACCTATATTATTCTAAATAAATATACTTGCTTATAAAATGTTTACAGATTCTTAGGCAATTTACTATTTTTGTATTCTCATGTAGCTGCTACTTTGACTTTTGAACAAATGACCTTGAACCATATATCAAAATTATTATTGTATAAATACCTACAATTATCTCACAAACATGCTTATACAAAAAAATTTGTAGTTTTCCAATTATTTACCATTTCAGTGTTTTTATGCAGCTATGACCTCGACCTTTGAAACAATGACCTTGAAATATATAAACCTGACAATTAAAATGTAGTGGCAACAATATTTACCATGAGCATGATAGACAAGGGAAGATGAATATTTAGCCAAGATGGGATACAAATAAATTCAAGCATTTTTAAACCATTAAGAATCATGAAAATGAAATTTATCTCCATCTATTCTATCTATATTGATAGTAGCAATTTTTATGATGATGTTTGCTCCAGCTGCTAAGAACATTCCTCCTAGAGACTGATCCCTTATAAAATATTTGGTATCATTCGGTCACAGTGGCTTTTAGTGATTTACTTTCAATCTATAAATTCAGCTAGTAAAGAGCAATTGAGAAAGTTACAGAATAACCTACTGCATACATTAAATGGCTAGACATCTACCATACTTTTTGTGTATCAAATTTGATTTCATCAACAAAAACATCTAATAAGCATAAGTAATGGCTGTCATCTTTTACATTGTTCGGAGGTGTCTGTTAACAACATAAAGTCTACTTAAAAAAACTTCATATACCAAATTTGGTTGGAATTACTGGTTTCAAACAGCAAATTTTAAGGTTATCCAAGAACCAAAACATATACATTCCTTAAGCTTAGCTGCATATTTCCATCAAACATCTGTCTACATTGAAACATTATTGAAATAGCGAAAATAGTATTAAAAGTACCAAGCTGAAATATAAGTTCATGACCCTAACTTTTGAACTAATGTTGAAGGTTTGTGAAACTGAAAACACAATATTTATTTTATTTGTCTATTTACAGATGAAGTTGAAAATGCATTTTAAGCATACAACAGCATGTACATATGCAAGGCATACACAAATTTTTCAGCAAACAATACCTTTGCTAAATCAGAGAGCTTTAAAATTGCATCAAAAGGTGTGCTTTATGCTTTATGTATATAAAATGCCCCAACCTTCTTATTTTCTACAATCAGTGATTTCTTGACATAATATATAACATACTTGTAGTTCCTGTAGTTGTCACATATGTTGACTGTTCTGTTACTCTACTTGTTGTATCTATAGATTTGATTGTTATTGTATATGTTGTACCAGCTTGAAGTCCATTCAGTGTTGTTTGTGTTGTTAATGGTTTGACTTCTGTATTAGTTGTGACTGGATTTGTTGATACTTCTATTCTATCTATAGAGGCAGAATGTGTAGGTAAAGTCCATGTTACTAATAACTGTGTCTGACTATTAGCTACTGGATTAGCTGCTGGATTTGTAACTTTAAGATTGGCAACTGAAAGTATAAGATGACAACAATTATAGTGCAAATGTAATGTCTTGCATGATGATTCTTGATTTTTTTACTGTTTGAAATGTTTAATGAAAATGTTTTTAAACAACCACATACATTGTTTTTTATGGTGCCAATAAGACTGATCCTTCTTATTTCAAATTAAAATTAATTGCATAATGCTATTACTACATGTAGATTTTGTCACCCTTTGAACAAAATCATGGCACTGGATTGGTCAAAAACCTGTGTAGTATGCAAATAAAACAAAGCAACTTGTGAAAAAAATAATCCTGTACATGCTATGTTTATATCTTTATTGTATTCAATATGTCCAAGTCAAATTTGAATAGCTTAAAATTTGAATATACATATACATGTATAGTTTATCATTAGGCCTTGATATACTCATTCATGAAGCATTTTTAAAGCAAAAATAATTGGACAGTTTGTGAAACTTTTTTTTCGAATTATAAAAGGACAAAAACAAACAAGAGGCCCACTAGGATCTCACAGTATGTATCCCTTAACTGGCAGACAAGTTGCATCTCATTTTATAACAACAGTGGCCATCTTGGATGCCACAAGAAGCTGATTTTTTATAAACTTATACTCCTTCACCTAGGGACCTTCCACACCAAATAGTTCCATTTGGCCAAGTAGTTTCAGAGGAAAAGATTTTCAAAGAATCAGCTATTGATAGCAGTTTATTTGAATATTCCGCTCATTTACAAGCCAATTATAATAAGGAAAAAAGCCTGTTACATGTGTTAAATGGTTATCTTGGAAGCCACAAAAGTTGATTTGTACAAACTTTACACACCAAATATGGTTCCGTTTTGCTTAGTAGTTTAACAGGAGAGGATTTTCAAAGAATTAGCTTTTAATAGCAGCTTATTGGCATATTTTGCTAATTACACACTAATTACAAATGTGGGGAAAAATCCTGTTACATATGTTAAAATGACTATCTAGCTACTCTCTATATAACAAATTTGAACTAAATGGGTTGATAATTAAACCTGTGTAGTGGTCTGGGTAGCTCAGTTGGTAGAGCACTCTATAGTGCGGGAGGTCCTGGGTTCAATGACAGTTTGATGGCCAGTGTGGCCCTAAGAAGTTTTTGACTGACAATATTCGGCCATATAAAGTCTATCTGAGGGAATTTGGGGTGAGATTTCACATAGGACCATGGGAAACGAATAACAGGGAGGAATGTAGCGGTTTTGGTAGCTCGGTTGGTAGAGCACTTGTCTATGGTGCTGGAGTTTTTGGTTCGATCCCCGGTCCGACCCTGCATTTTTCTCCCTCCTGTTACACCTGTAATGGCTATTTATATTTTTTTATTATTTATAGCAATGGTGGCCATCTTGGATGTCACCAAACATTGATTTGTGCAAGCTTTAAACAACTCAACCAGGGAACATTCTACACCAAAGATGATTTCATTTGGCTCAGTAGTTTCAGAGGGTAAAGATTTTTAAAAAATATGCTATTTTTAGCGGCTTATTTTCATACTTCACTTATACAGATGTTTTGGGTAACCATTTTCCGGGCCAGTTCCGGATATTAAATATGCCAACAAGAGGCCCAATAGGGCCTGTATTGCTCACCTGGAATACCCTTATTTTGTTCTTTGCTTTTTCTTTTTAAATATATCCAATCAGTAAAATGTAAACAAACTCACAAACAATATCCTTATTTTCTATTATTTCAAGCACTATTTATCATAAATTTGCTTTCAATTGGCCATGTACTTTCAGAAGATTTAGGCTAAAATAAACCTTATTTGCATGTTACATAACTATTGCAAAAATGAAAAATTGTACAGAAAAACCTATTACATATGTTTTATCCCCAACATCTAGTTTCTATATTATAAATTTAAACAAAATCAGTACATAAATAAACCCATAATGGCCATTTTTAGATTTTTGCTATCTATAGTAGCAGCCATCTTGGATTTCTGACAGACATGTCGGATACAATTTTGAATCTGTACCACCCAAGGATCTTCCACACTCAATATTCTTTCTATCAGCCATGGACTTTCAGAGAAGAAGATTTTCAAAGATTTCGGCTAAAAATTAACCTTATTTGCATATGACGTAATTATTGCACAAACAAAAAATCGTACGGAAAAACCTGCTCTATATGTTTTATCCCCCAACATCTATTTTCTATGTTTCAAATTTAAACAAAATGGGTACATTCAGGGCTCAAATTAGATTTTAAAACAGGGAGAAGTGACTTCTCCCTCAGCCAAAGTTAGGGAGAAGTTTTTCAAAACAGGGAGAAGTTTTTGCGCAACGCTATTCACAACATTGGAATTTCTGTCGTCCTGTCGTGATCAAACATTTTATATCTTGTACAATGTATTAGACAATAGACATTGCAACATGCAGGTCCATCTTCAGAAATATGCATGTGATAATTTAATGTACTGTTTGAAAAAGATGTCAAAAACTTTGATTAAATCCTGCTTTTGGTGGAAAAACCCCTTATACAAGGCACACTTGAAATTGGAAGCAAAAGTGCTATCTTTAATAATTTGCTTAATTTTGTCATCAACTGGCTCTTTAATGTTAAAGTTGGCTAAGTTTTGGCCCATACTTCTCAGGAGCAAGATCTCACCCTGATTTTGTTTCAAAATTTTATTTATTTATTTATTTATTTATTTATTTATTTATTAAAAATATTTTAAATATTTTAAATATTTATTTATATGTTTTAAGTATTTGAACTCTTTTTAATAAATAATGATATTAGAGGTGAGCAGTTTATAATCAGTTTAAATTTTTTTCATATGTAACATTAAACAGATATTAATTTTATGTGAAAGTAAATTATAAAAATATTGTTAAAAGAATTTTTATAGTTTAGTTTTATTAAAAATAAACTTATATTTTCACAAAATAATATTCCTCGGTGTGAACGTAATTTTTGAGGTGTTTAAACTGGTTGTCTTATCTAAGAAAAGAGAAGAACCACCTTACATTCCAAAAGCATCACTTTGTTCAACTTTGACCTGACCAATGAAATATGTCGAATTCGTATGTTGGTCAAATGGCGGCATTGTAAACAAATCCATCGGTGATGTCTCATTATAGTATGTTGATACTTGTGTTAAAGTTTATACAATGATTTTATTTCGAAAATAAGTTATCTGTCTTTGATATCACAGTGGTTTTAATCACTTTCAATTTCAATGAAAAATAACAGGCGCGATCCCATACAAATATCGCCGAAAATCCTTACACAAAGAATACTGTATCAGATAATCGATGTATACTCGGGCTGTAAAACGTCTTTGATCAACTGCCTATTATCTTAGGCGCGTGGGAGAAGTCCTTTCGTGAAGTGTTAATCCGTTAATTACTAAACCAATCAGGATAATTAACATGCATCATGACACCTGTAAATCACTTGTTGACAGCAGCCCGAACACCTCGGATTTTATCGTTAAATTAGATAACTTAACACAACAGAGATTCCGATAATGGGTTTCAAAAATGAGGGCGACTTCGACTTCGCTTTTTCGGGAATATAGGGCGAAGTTTTTTGAAACAGGGCGAAGTTATCGCCCAACATCGACCTTATTTTGAGCCCTGACATTAATAAACCCATAATGGCCATTTTTCGATTTTTGTTATTTATAGTAATGACAGCCATCATGGATTTCCCACAGACTTGTCGGATACAATTTTGAATCTATACAACCCAAGGACCTTCCACAGTGTTCCATGCTCAATATCCTTTCAATTGGCCATGTACTTTCAGAGAAGAAGATTTTCAAAGATTTCGGCTAAAAATTAACCTTATTTGCATATGATATAATTATTGCACAAACAAAAAATCGTACAGAAAAACCCGTAATATATGTTTTATCCCCCGACATCTATTTTCTATGTTTCAAATTTAAACAAACTCAGAACATAAATGAACCCATAATGTCAATTTTTCGACAAAATCGTAACATAAATAAACCCATAATGGCCATTTTTCGATTTTTGCTATTTATAGTAACTGCAGCCATCTTGGATTTCCGACAGACATGTCGGATACAATTTTCAATCTATACCACACAAGGACCTTCCACATTTGATATCATTTCAATTGGCCAAGTTCTTTCAGAGAAGTAGACTGTTCTAAGATTTTGGCTAAAAATGAACCTTATTTGCATATTACGTAATTATTGCAAAACGAAAAATCATACGGAAAAACCTGTTATATATGTTTTATCCCCCGACATCTATTTTCTATGTTTCGAATTTCAACAAAATCGGGACATAAATAAACCCATAATGGCCATTTTTCGATTTTTGCTATTTATAGTAACAGCAGCCATCTTGGATTTCCGACAGAAATGTCGGATACAATTTTGAATCTATACCACACAAGGACCTTCCACACTCGATATCATTTCAATTGGCCATGTACTTTCAGAGAAGAAAATTTTCAAAGCTAAAAATAGACCTTATTTGCATATTACATAATTATTGCAAAAACTAAAAATTGTACATATGTTTAATCCCACGACATTTATTTTCTATGTTTCAATATTCAACAAAATCGGTACATAAATAAACCTGTAATGGCCATTTATAGGTTTTTGCTATTTATAGTAACAGCAGCCATCTTGGATTTAGGACGGTCATGTCGGATATAATTTTTAATCTATAGCAACTAAGGACCTTTCATGTCGGATATAATTTTTAATCTATAGCAACTAAGGACCTTTCATACCAAATTTCATTTGAATTGGCCTTTTGGTTTCAGAGAAGAAGATTAAAGTTTACGGACGCACGCACGCACGCACGCTTTACCATTCCATAAGCTCACCCTAGCTTTGCCAGGTGAGCTTAAAATTAAGAGATTTTCTGTTTTTGTTCATCATGCCTATTTCCGGATTGGATCCAATACACATCAGCTGACCATTAAAATGAGAAAAATTAGCTTGGTAAGTTATAATTACATTAAAATTGAATTTCCATGGATTTTTTATACATGGAAAGTGTGAAGTATTGGGACCGTATGTACATGGAAATTCCATGGACATGTATGTGGAAATTCCATGGACACGAACGCGGAAATTCCATGGACATGTATGTGGCAAATCTGTAGACATGTACGTGACAAATCCATGGTCGATGTACATGGAAATTCTAAGTACATGTCCATGGAAATCCCACTGAAAATCCACTGACATTGTACATGGAAAATAAGTGTCAAATTTTTAAAAAGTGATCCATCCAGATGAAGTATTTCTAGACAGCATCAAGAAAAAAGATGGCTACTCTGTGAAACAGCAGATTTTACTGAAATTATGAAATGACATATTTGGTGACTTTTTGTTGCCTATGACCATTTTAAAAATTATTAAACAACATCATATCAAGTCTTTAAAACCTTACCAATGTATTTCATTCATGATATTTTTATGTTCATACAGATCTTTAAAGCTGCATTAAGTTTTCCAAAGAAAAAATTAAAACAGTGCTTATCTTATTAATGATGTTCCTAATGAACAATGTTATATTTATTTCAACGATAAAAGCTCTAATAAATACAGAAATTACAGTAATTACCCAGCGAGATACAGCATTTGGAATCTAATATTAGAACATGGTTACGTCATCAAAACCCCGAGTCATTTAAACACAACTTTCAAAGCGGTGAAATACGATAAATTAAACAGAAATTCGTTGAAGTTGTCATTTGTGACTTAGTTAGAGATACAGAACACCATTTCAAAGACAACTGGATATTAATGAAGGGCAATTAATGTAATCACCTTCGATTCATGGGTTTTTCCGTACATCCTACATGATCCATGCGCATGCTCCAAGCTCATAATTACCATTGTAAAACACTGACCAACCGGTCAGAGGATTCCATTTATTTACAGCTAAAAGAAATGAAATTTTAAAAAGTGAATGTCACGGATCGTGGTTAGAGGATATTTATTTTTTAAAAAATATATTGTTAAAAAATCAAAAAAAATTCAGAAAATTGGAAAACTTAATGCAGCTTTAAAAGATTGCTCACTCTTAATGACAATTGATATATCATTTTTTAATTTAATTTTTTATCCGAGTTAAACTTTATAACAAGAAATAGTTGCCAGTAGTATCATTTATGTTAGTTACATGATAGAATGAAGTTAATAAAACTCACATGGCACTTTCCATACTTGAAAAACAGCTAAATAATTCCCAAATGACACTTTCAATGGTTTCCTTATAATTTCACTAGATTCCATTTTCTCTAAAAGCTTTCCTTTGTATAATATCCAGTAACTTTGCAGTAAAATATAAGATTTTATGTCCTTCTTAGTCTTGTAAAGTCTAAAGCTGAAATGTCTGAAAATGCTGGTCATACTAGGCAGCCATCTTTTTTCTTGTTGTTGTCTAGCAGTACCTCCTCATTCTATGAACAGAGCATTTGAGTTGCTTACCTTGACACTTGAGAAAAATGACATAGAAATCCATGGAATTTCCACATACAGAGTTAGTTTAAAATGCTGAGCCTGAAACTTTGTATATTTTGTTACACTTTTATTGACAGATAAAAATTTGCCACAAAAATCCATGTACATGTCCACAGAAATTCCATGGAAAGTGTGTACATGTCCATTGTCAAAAAGATGGCAAATCTATTTTTCCATGGGCATGTACACACTTTCCATGGATTTTTGTGGCATTCCCATGGAAATCCATGGATTTTACATGGACATGGACATATGTTCATGGAATTTCTACAGTCGGGAGTAATTCTTAGTTTATTGAATATAGTTTATATATTATAAATTAAAAGTAAAAATCATCTATACTTACTTTGGTTGTTTGTACATGTTCCACTATGATAGTAAAGGCCAGTCTTACATTTGCAAGTTTTGGTATTTTGTCCAACACATTCAAGTGATTTTGATGTATTACAGAGAGCATATTCACTACATGCTGTATTAAAGCCAACTACTGGAGCTGAAAAATTTAAATTTTGTTAGTTGTCTCACAAAATGTTTGTTTTGCTTTAAAAAAGTTTTGTAGAGCAATAAAAACATAACCTTAAATATAGTAGTTAAATATGACATTTTCTCCATGTATGGTTGTCGTTTACAAGCCATTGAAAATTGTTATCCATAACAATGAAATGACTGAAAAAACATAGCTTCCATTAACTTAAGAAAGGTGATTGGTCCAGGAAAAGAACATTTGTACTGGTATCTAATGACTAAAGAGCAATTACAATGAAACAAAATATTACAAAGTCATGTTGAGATATATTTATTCCGATATATAAAAAAAATTCATATACAGTAAAACTTCGAAAACTCAAAGTGCACAGGACTTCAGAGGTGACTTTGAGTTATCTAGGTGTTTGAAGTTAGAGGATAAAATCTTCTTAATATATGTTTTCCACATCAAAATCTTTGATGTTGTAAACAGTTACTGGCACTCAAATGTAATGCAAAAGAGAGAAAAAATTACTAACAGATACTTTCAAAACAAAATAAATTAATGTATTAATAATTGATACTGACAGCAAAAACATGAAAAACGTGTTCTTTTATTGTAAAATCATGATGTATAAGATCAATGGAATCAGAACCATGTATATCAGAAATACTTAATTATAACAATCATTAAAAAGTTTATAAAATTATACAGTACTGCTATAAGTCTTTAAGAGTCTTATGTAGCAGTGAGTAACAACAGGGGGTTAGTGGTTTAATTAAAGAGAAATGAAGTCCAAAGTTGAACTGTTAATTGACAACTGCATATTACTAGGCTTCTCTTATTAGTGTAGAGATTAGCGTAGCTGTTACACTTAATTGTCCATGACGGCACTGAATATTAATCCATTATCAAGACTTATTAATGTGGACAGAAACTAGAACTACTCAGTTTACTTCTTTAATACAACATCATCCTAATTACCTATAATTCTTGTAATTTCTCTTATCGTTTTATAATGGCCCATAGTAATATAGTGTTAGAAAAAAATTAGAGTTTTTGATGTTAATTTTTAATAGGTTTTTAAATACAGACCAAATTTTACTTCAAGTTATCAGAGCTATTCAAGTTATAGAAGTTTGAGTTATCAAAGTTGTCCTAATATAGTTTATAAAGAAAACAGGTGTGGACAGAACAAAGACTTCAAGTTATCCATGGTATTTGAGATATCTAAGTTTGAGTTATCGAAGTTCTACTGTATTAATAGGTTTTTGCTCAAAAACTGTAGAAAGAGTTCAATGCACAAGGAATACGTTATATAAAAATTCAAGATAGCCAACAGCCATCATTTTGTTTTTTCACATCTTCCACAGCATTCTTATGTCATAAGTAAAACACCTGTAAAGTGTCAAAACATTTACTCAAAAACTTTTAATGAAGTTCAATGCACAAGCAATGTGAAGTCTTAGATGTAAGATGCATTTAGCAATCAAGTGTGATGAAAAGCAAAGGGTGAGATAAATGTGGGTCATAGGCATGCTGCCCAGGCAAAAATTTAAATAGTAAAATATATGCAATATCTTGCACTCTGAGAACAAAACTAAAACTATTTAAATCCTCACAAACTTGATCATGCCAAACTTTTTGATTTAGATCTTTGTCCGGTGACTTAATTGAGATAGCAAATTGCTGTTGGGTGGAATCTTATGAAAACTTGTGCATCATAAAATTACCACAAGAAATACCCATAAAGATTTAAATTGTTCTGCATTTTATACTCTAGATGTCATTTATTTTGCTGTTCAAAAATTTTGACAAATGATACAAACTTTATTGAAAAACTATTGCTTCAACAGATCTTAATCAGACTATACATTTTTTAAAAATAAAAGATAAGAAAAAAGTTACAATAGTTTGAATAATAATCAATATATCAGCAGTTATTGTTAATAATTTGTATATTTAAATCAATATTGATAAGGGTATTTTACTAACATGTGTAAGAAAGTGAGTCAGGTGTACATGTTCGCAGGATTTAAAATCAAAATGTGTGACTCTGACATGCAATGCATGAGACTTGACAATTACTGAGATGGCAGACAGCAGCAATTTCGTTTTTTTTTTCAATCTGTAAAAAAATCTTCCAAAGCATCCTCAGGTCAAAAGTAACAAATGTACATCTAAAAAGTTTTAAAACATTTGCTTAAAACCGTAGAAGTAGTTCAGTGAACAAGCAAAAGCGAACAGGCAGACAAACAATATACCATAATACTTCCCATAAATAAAAATGACCCATATATCAATACATTTCATACTCTAGTATGATTACATGCCTAAAACTCTTTCCAGAAAATTTCTCATATCAATTCTTATGCAGCTATGTCCCTGAACCTATTACCTTAAAAGACACATCATAATGATTTTTACATCAGTTGTTTCATTAATCTCATATTTGTCTCAAGTCTATACAAAATGTATACAGAAATGATCAGTGAATGAATACCTATATTATTCTAAATAAATATACTTGCTTATAAAATGTTTACAGATTCTTAGGCAATTTACTATTTTTGTATTCTCATGTAGCTGCTACTTTGACTTTTGAACAGATGACCTTGAACCATATATCAAAATTATTATTGTATAAATACCTACAATTATCTCACAAACATGCTTATACAAAAAAATTTGTAGTTTTCCAATTATTTACCATTTCAGTGTTTTTATGCAGCTATGACCTCGACCTTTGAAACAATGACCTTGAAATATATAAACCTGACAATTAAAATGTAGTGGCAACAATATTTACCATGAGCATGATAGACAAGGGAAGATGAATATTTAGCCAAGATGGGATACAAATAAATTCAAGCATTTTTAAACCATTAAGAATCATGAAAATGAAATTTATCTCCATCTATTCTATCTATATTGATAGTAGCAATTTTTATGATGATGTTTGCTCCAGCTGCTAAGAACATTCCTCCTAGAGACTGATCCCTTATAAAATATTTGGTATCATTCGGTCACAGTGGCTTTTAGTGATTTACTTTCAATCTATAAATTCAGCTAGTAAAGAGCAATTGAGAAAGTTACAGAATAACCTACTGCATACATTAAATGGCTAGACATCTACCATACTTTTTGTGTATCAAATTTGATTTCATCAACAAAAACATCTAATAAGCATAAGTAATGGCTGTCATCTTTTACATTGTTCGGAGGTGTCTGTTAACAACATAAAGTCTACTTAAAAAAACTTCATATACCAAATTTGGTTGGAATTACTGGTTTCAAACAGCAAATTTTAAGGTTATCCAAGAACCAAAACATATACATTCCTTAAGCTTAGCTGCATATTTCCATCAAACATCTGTCTACATTGAAACATTATTGAAATAGCGAAAATAGTATTAAAAGTACCAAGCTGAAATATAAGTTCATGACCCTAACTTTTGAACTAATGTTGAAGGTTTGTGAAACTGAAAACACAATATTTATTTTATTTGTCTATTTACAGATGAAGTTGAAAATGCATTTTAAGCATACAACAGCATGTACATATGCAAGGCATACACAAATTTTTCAGCAAACAATACCTTTGCTAAATCAGAGAGCTTTAAAATTGCATCAAAAGGTGTGCTTTATGCTTTATGTATATAAAATGCCCCAACCTTCTTATTTTCTACAATCAGTGATTTCTTGACATAAAATTATAATATATAACATACTTGTAGTTCCTGTAGTTGTCACATATTGTTGACTGTTCTGTTGCTCTACTTGTTGTATCTATAGATTTGATTGTTATTGTATATGTTGTACCAGCTTGAAGTCCATTCAGTGTTGTATTTGCTGTTAATGGTTTGACTACTGTATTAGTTGTTGTAACTGGATTTGTTGATACTTCTATTCTATCTATAGAGGCAGAATGTGTAGGTAAAGTCCATGTTACTGATAACTGTGTCTGATTATTAGCTACCGGATTAGCTGCTGGATTTGTAACTTTAAGATTGGCAACTGAAAGTATAAAATGGCAACAAATATAGGGCAAATATTGTCTTTATTAAAATATATATGTAGAGATATATACATGTATATCTAAAGTATTGTCAACATTATTTCTCCAACAAATCAATTCTAAAGAATTGTTTTACCCTCCAAAAGTCACAGTGAGATGACCAGGATAAACCTGTTTATACAGGTTAACATGTTAAATAAAATTAACCTGAAAAATATTTGCAGAAAATCAGTAAACATATACCTTTTTCAATGTCGCCTACAAGATTCTTATGAATTTTCACAGTCTATATCTGTTTTAAGTCAACACATATTAACAATCTTATACATGTACTTTCATTCTGTTAAAAGGTTCTGAAGTTGATATTTAAATGTTTAATTATGATTTTGATATGAGCTGACCTTAATTAGACTTTGATGACATTTTATGTTTCCTATTTGAAACATTTTTAAAACATGGATATTTGCAAAAAATAATAATAAAATTAAAAAACAACAAATTATATGGTCATTGTTTGATAAAAAACTGCAATAAGAAGATAAACTTCAAACAAGAGCAAATATGCCAGTCACTCAGTATCTTCCCATAGGATAGGCCTGCATAGTTTCAAAACATCTGAAAACTGTAAAAGAAACACTAGCAAACAGCTAACAGACAGACAGATGGACAGACAGACAAAGGCTAAACCATAATACATCCTATCAAGTGACAGACTTATAACAACTGTATATGCAGTTCAATGCACAAGAAATGTGTAGTACTTATATAAAAACCAAAGATGAGCGACAGTAGCCATTTTGATTTTTTAAAACTGAAAAAAAATCTTCCAAAAAAGTCATAAGTAACACTGTAGTAAAGTTTCAAAACATTTTATCAAAAACTGTAGAAGTAGTTCAATGCACAAGGAATCTAGAAGTATAAAAATCCAAAATGGCTGACAATTGCAATTTTTTTCAAATCTGTAAAAAATCTTCCACAGCAATCCTCAAGCCATAAGTAATATACCTGCAAAGTCTCTTATTTGCTTAATAACTGAAAGTTCAATGCAAAAGCCAAGAGCTAGCAGACAGAAAGACAGACTAATCGTGGCTGTTAAAAGGACTAGTTATTCCTTGTGCATGTCGAGTCCGGAACTCTTGCCTTTAACAATCTGGCATGTGCTGCTTCCCGTTTATTAGATTTGTCCTTCTTGATTCAGGTCAAAGTCTGGTCAACAACATGTACAGCGTGAACACGTTGTTTGGTCATCTAACAACTTTTGTGCCGAAAAATCATATATTTAGTTAATTGTATTCTTTGATATTTAAATCTATGTGATTACTTTGTCTATTGATTAATCATACAATCAAACAGAGATGTTCTAACAACAATGAAGAGTTTGAACGCATATTCACATGCAGAGCGGATGAACTCATGACAATGAATTGATGTTGCTATCGGAATGACTGGGTGAATGAAAATCATTGGGAAATTCTGTTTTCGTAGACATGTAAAGTATACTGTTTTTAGCTCACCTGAGCCAAAGGCTCAAGTGAGTTTTTCTGATCAAAATTTGTCATCGTCCATGGCATAAACTTTTACATTTTTGACTTCTCCTCTGAAATTACAGGGTAGATTTCAACTTGGTCAGATGCATATATGGGGTGCAATTCAGATTTGTTTGTGACATTGTCATGGCTCCCAAAACTAGGTAAAGGTGACTTATGGGTCCAAAAAACTTTAAAAATCTTCTTCTCTGAAACCAATGATGGGAGAAAAAATCTGATGTGATGTTTGGCTTCTCTAGGACTCTTAACAAATTTTATTTTTATAGTTTTTATCAATATTTTAATAACAGACGTGCTATGAAGTGATATACACAACATTCAAATAATAAAAACATAAGTTATTATATAGCAGAATGTGCAAAAACTATCTTAATTTTCGTTGACAGTTTACCACAAAAATCCAAATTTTATAAAATCTATGAAATACATTTCATTGAAAAACTACTCAAAGGAAGTTTTGTTTCATAATCTTCATGAAATGAAATTTAAAAAATCACATGCTTGGGTTCTTGTTTTCGAGATATGGGAAGAATTATCTCTCCTACCCCTGTATTTTTTAATTTCTATTTAAAAATTCAAATTATCATTATTGCAGGTTAAAAGTTTTTTTTTTTCAGTACAAATGCTCATAAAAATTTACAAAGACAAATTTTTGTATGTCCCTAAAACCATTTTTTTTAATGTTTGAAAAAAAAAAACCAAAATTTTAGCATATTTTACTCCTTATTAAAAGAATTACGATCTAAAATTTGTCTCAACCATTTTC
Organism: Tegillarca granosa; assembly: GCA_029721355.1. NCBI lineage: Eukaryota > Metazoa > Mollusca > Bivalvia > Arcoida > Arcidae > Tegillarca > Tegillarca granosa. The sequence continues at coordinate 93,021 of JARBDR010000184.1, forward strand.
AAGTTTTGAAATTCTTATTATTTGACACAATATTCTTTCTGTGCGATCGGTTTTTTCAATTTATTGAGCCATTTGTTATGAATGAAACCAATACTTTTCATAATTTGCATATTTTGTGAGCTTATACACATTAAACTGTCTTAAACTGTCACTATCCTTGTTTAAATTACACCGGAGAACTGTGCGTCCATCCAGTGCTGGCCAGTAGGATCAGTGGTAAACCATATGCCTATTTTTCTTTATTCACGTACAAATGCAATTTAATTTATTGAAGGATATATTCAGAATTTATGTAAATACTTTTTTTCTTAGTCCAAGACTAAGATATACAAAATTTACTTTTGTTGTGTTGATATTGATATGTATAAACCTTTTGTTTATACAAATACATTTTCTGTCATTCAGGTTGTTGTACAAATGAGTTAATGTATGAATTTTTTGAAAGAGTCCCTGCGACCATATCCTGGGTAGGTTATGTTTATTATCTTGCTAAAGCCATTTAAAGTAACAAGTATTCCGTGCTTTTACATTCCAAAACTTATCACCTGATAGTAGGTGCCTTTTTTGTAAACAATTTTATTTTAATTTTTTTAACTTAAACATTTCATGTGAATTATTGTTCTCAAAAGCCAACATATTTTTATATTCCGTAGTAACATTCAATTCAGTTTGGAATTCCTATAAATATTATTTTCAGTGTAAGAAATATTGTGTATCGAAATAATTATTGATACTGTTGTTTTGAACCAGTCATGTGACGAATACGCCACCTGGCGGAAGTAAATAACATTATCTTATTTATAAAGGGTACGTTCCGATAGGAACTAATGCGTTCATTGTATTTATTATTCTCAATTGTTTTCATTATAGGGATGTGATTGTACCATCAACGGATTTGGGTATTATTTAATAAACAATTCACAGTGATATGTTTGCCATGGTTTATTCAACATGATAACACTGTTACATATACTTTTTCAGATACTTGACAATTTCACTTTTCTTTGGCATCTGTGATTTTGATCTTTGAACCTATGACCTTGAATCATATATCAAAATAATCAACATATCAATACCTACAATATTCGAATATGCTTTTATAAAAAGTTTATAGTTTTCCAGATAATTAAAATTTTGGTCTTCTTATGCAGCTATGACCTTGATCTTTGAATCTATGACCTTGAGTTATATAAAAATAATCAGTATCAATACCTACATAAACAAATATACATGCCTAAAGATAAACAAGAGGGCCATGGGCCTTAACACTCGCCTGAGGACAAAATTGTTTGCAAAGCGAAAAAGACATTAATATATTAGGTACAGAAACTTTACAAGTTTTCTCAAGTTAAGAACTCCCACAAAACTTAACCAGAAATATATCCTGTCAAATTTCATTTTAATAGCTTATATAATATGCAAGAACTAACTGTAATGCAATGAATAATTTCCAAATCATTCACAAATTTCAGTATACTTATGCAGCTAGCAGCTATGTCCTTGACCTTTGAACATATATGACCTTGAACCATATACAGTAAAACTTCGATCGCTCAAACGTCGTTGCCTTGAATATCCCGGATTACTCGAAGTCATCTGTTGGCCCCGACCAATTTCTTATTATATCCTATGTAAATAAACCTCAATGGCTCGAACATCATTAACTCGAATATCCCCACTCACTGGAACAATAAATATTTTTCAAAAGTACAAAGTTAGTGAAAATTCAACTTCTTTCGCTCAAATACAGTTTTTGTCAGAAAGACATGTGGTCCTGGTCATTGTAAACAAAACACAAGCTGAAGCCATATTACAGATTTCCTCAAAAGTAATAGAGTGGAATGAAATGATTAATCTAGACAGTTACCTAAAATTACTTAATTATTAAAAAACCTACTTAGAGAATGTTGATATGCTCAGTTCTTTAATCTCTTAATCTGATTACGACACGTGGAAGTGTTTGATCGCTATTTTTAAAACATCTCAGTTGCTCATACCTTATAATTGCACATCAGAATTCTGTAATTTACATGCCCTTGGAATATGTATAGTAATGTGTATTATTGTTATTTTCAGCGATTAAAACGACCGGTAATGATTGTGTTTTGTATTGTTTTTCTTTAAAGTATTACATGTGCAACAAAGAATAAAGTAAGTTTATTTTGTATCATAACCTGTTGTAATAAAAATAAAGTGCCATATTCTAACCCCGTAGCCATATAACACCACACGGCAGATTGCAGGTCAAATTATGTATATTAATGTGACATGTTATTCTTTTTTATTATTTTTTTTTTAAATTTTTCGTGATAAATAATGGAATTTTAATTCGGACTTTTCATAATTTGACCGAGTTAATTTACAAAAAAAAAACAAATTTAAAGATTCTTTAATGGTCGGTAAACATGAGAACATGAACCTCCAATCATATCTCGATGTTCGATCGCTCGAACCCCCGAATGGCTCGAATATGTAGTCGAAGTCCCGTGGACTTAAAGCCATCAAAGTTCTACTGTATGATCACCATGTCAATACCTACAATATTCTAATATACATGCCTATACAAAAAGTTAAAGTTTTCAAGATAATAAGCAATTTAAGTCTTCCTTTGCAACTGTGACCTTGACCTTTGAACATATGACCTTGAACCATATAACAAAATGATCGCCATATCAATTCCTACAATATTCTGATATACGTGCTTATACAAAAAGTTAATAGTTTTCAAGATAATTAGCAATTTAAGTCTTCTTTTGCAGCTGTGACCTTGACCTTTGATCATATGACCTTGAACCATATATCAAAATGATCATTCTCACAATACCTACAATATTCTAATATACATGCCTATATAAAAAGTTAAGTTTTCAAGATAATTAGCAATTTATGTCTTCTTTTGCAGCTGTGACCTTGACCATTGAACATATGACCTTGAACCATATAGCAACAATAGTTCTGCATGGCAGAGCATGATACGCCCGTCAAATCTGCAAGTCATTTATGTGGATATTTTGTTTATTATGAACTGTAAAGGGACTTATACAGTTCATATGAGCTGTTCATAATCAATAAGTCAATTCAATTATTCATCACAATGATACAAAATGCAGTGCACAAGTCAACAAGTACAATAAAAAACAATAGTAATTATTGAGATTTTGGTATTATTTTCAGTAACAAAATAGACTTACCACCAGCCACACCATTTATATAATTTTACCATCATGTTCTTGTAACCTTCATCACAAAATTGAGGTAATCTCTAGTATACTGGGTTGTTTCAAAGACAGCAAGTTCTTCAGCCTACAACTCTATGTGTATCTGCTCCCTGGTAGAATAAATTAAGGAAGCTAGAGTTACGGTTCCTGAACACTGCACTTTCGGATCATCGTGGTAAGTAAGCATACCAAGTTTGAAGTCATTCTGACCATAGATGTCAGAGTTATGGACCAGACAAACCCGCCTGCGTACTCTGGCAGCACACAAAGGGGAATAACTCAAAAATTAAGGAAGCTAGAGTTACGGTTCCTGTGCACTGCACTTGGCATCATCGTGGTAAGTAAGCATACCAAGTTTCAAGTCATTCTGACCATAGATGTCAAAGTTATGATCCGAACAAACATGCTAACAGCATTCAAAGGGAATAACTCAAAAATTAAGGAAGCTAGAGTTACGGTTCCTGAGCACTGCACTTCGCATCATCGTGGTAAGTAAGCATACCAAGTTTCAAGTCATTCTGACCATAGATGTCAGAGTTATGGGCCGGACAAACCCGCCGCCAGTACGCCCACCCTCCCATCCGCCCGCCCGGACACCCGCCCGCCCGCCAAGGGTGATCCTATAATACGCCCCGTCTTTGACGGGCGTATAAAAATGATCACCATATCAATTCCTACAATATTCTAATATACATGTATACAAACAGTTAATAGTTTTCAAGATAATTATTAATTCATGTCTTCTTTTGCATCAATGACTTTGACCTTTGATCATATGACCTTGAACCATGTAACAAAATGATCGTTGTCACAACACCTACAATATTCTTATATACATGCCTATAAAAAAAGGTTAAAGTTTTAAAGCTAATGCACAATTTTGGTATTTAAAAGCCAAAAATAACATTTTAGGGGCAACAACTCCTACATGGATTATTATATAGTTATAAAACTTGGTACCTTTTTAAATTTTGTCATGCTGAACATTTTAACAATGTTTTGAATTCATATATCTCTAAAAATTTGCAAAAAAAATGCCTAAAACTGCATAAATCACAAATTAGGTCATGACCTTGATTTGTGACCTTGAGCCTAATTTAAAGGTCATTTCAAGAAAAAGTCAAAACTGAAAATCTCATGTCATTATCTGTTCAAATAGTCAAGTTATAACAATTTGAAGCCATTTTACAAAATTTTTAAAATCAAATGCAAAAACATGTAACCCATTTTTTCCATCAAATTTCACGAATTGAACAAACTATAGGCTTAAGACCCCGAGAAGCCAAATATCACATCAGATTTTTTCTCATTCCATTGGTTTTGGAGAAGAAGATTTTTTAAAGATTTTTGGACCCCTAGGTCACCTTGACCTAGTTTTGGTAGCCATGGTAACACCATGAACAAATCTGAATAGCACTGGCCCATATATGCTTCTGACTTAGTATCATTGAAATCTGTCCAGCAGTTTTGGATGAGAAGTCAAAAATAGGTGTTAAGGACACACTGCACGCACATACACACACTGCGCCATGCCATAAGCTCACATGACCTTTCGGTCAGGTAAGTTAAAAAAGTAAATAGTTTTCTAGATAATTAACCATTTCAGCATTCCTTTGCAGCTATGACCTTGACCATGTAACCTATGACATTGACCTTGGTATTATCATATAACTACCTACAATGTTTTAATATTCTGACTGTACGAAACATTGATAGTTTTCCAGATATATTGACAAATATACTATTTTCAACAATTTTCCTTGCCATTTCCCGAGTTTGATCTCCAGAGCTATGACTTGTGCAAATTTAAAATTAGGTGACCTGAGGATGTTATACATAAAATATCACAATTAAATCTGTTGCACATTCACAGAAGAAATTAAGATTATTAATTTTTGTCACTATTTCCCCTATTTACTGTTGTGAAATTATTTTCACAACTCTTTTAAACTTATTCCATAAACCCTTAAAATGATATGTCAAATGTAAGCAACTTTGTGAATGATGTGTAATTTTTTGTTGCAGAAATACTCTGGCAATAATAATAAATCAATAACTGCAATAGAGGCATATACCTATAGAATACAAAGTAATAACAAAGTGAACTTTAATATAAGAAAATCATGTATATGAAAGACTGTTTATACATACTTGCATTAGTTGTACAGGTGTCACCATGATGATATAAATTTTCTGTGCATTTACACTGTTTGGTGTCACCTACTGCGACACATTCCAAACTTTTACCTGTATCACATGTTGAATTTAGTTCACTACAGACTTCATTAAATCCTACACTGGTAACTTATTAGTGAAAAAAAACAAAACAAAATGGTGTTAAATGTATTTCCATAAACATAATTACAAAGGTTTATATCTGATCAACTTTCAATACAATATAATTGAATCACCATATGGATTGAAAGTACTGGTAGGTAAAAAGCTTATATTTTGATTTAGTTTTTAATTAGGATAAGTGGGTGGGTGTGTTAAACTGCTTTTCATGCCTACAATGTTAAGGATTCTGATTCTGACTCAAAAATCATTTGGATATAAAGTACATAAAAGTATAAAAAGTCATTTTTAAATTCAGTTTTAATGATTTAATGACATCATAAAAATAGCTATTGTTGCTGTTTTCAAAGAAACTAAAGTACTGCCATTACTGACAGCAGAATGCTGCAATAACAACATTACTGATGGCAATAGGCCTGCAAAGAGCTGCATTCATGTCCAGAAATAATACTTCTTTCAATGGGTGAAAACCATTTTAAAAGGAAATAGCCTCAATGAAAACTTTAAACAAAGGGATTTATTTTAAAGATTGTTGAGATTATCCCAAAATTTTACTAAAATACTAACAATAGATCTATTAATGAAAGATATTCATTACGAAAATGGTACTGTTATAGCTTACCTGGTCAAACTGCCATGTGAGATTATAGCAAGGTGTCCATACATCTGTGCATGTGTGCATCATTAACTTAAATGTAACTCTGAAATGACTGAGCCAAAAATCATAATCCATCAGAATAGGTTATTGGCAGGTGATTTTCAAGTTTAAACTTTAAATTGGTTGTCTGGAGTGCAAGTGAGCAAGTGTTTCTGATCAGCATTGCACTACTGCACACTTAGGGTGACCTGAAGACTACTAGATAAACAGTGCAGGAGATTTCTGAACTCGAAATGAATATTACAAGGTTAAACCTTTCTCACTTGTGGTTAAAAGGTAGAACCCACAGCTCTGACGTGCCTAATATTTGAAGCATAATGTTTAATCCACTCATCTCCAATGATAAGCCAATGTGCAAGTTTTACTTTTATTTACTTTACTTATAAAACAAAAAAATCATGTAACATTCTTTGTACCCTCTAACATCAATTTTTGAATGATTATTAGTGACCAATAGGTACAATATACTCCTTAAATGTTTGTACTAATGATACTTAAGTGAGACCCATCCATTTCAGTTCTAATTAGGAAGCAAATCATTGCCTAACTTCAGACAAGAAATCTATATCACTCTAACATCAATAGTTTCCAAGACAAAGCAAAAATTAATAACTTCTAAAATGTCCTGAAGTGTTATCAAAATGAAAAAAAAAAAATCAATGGATTTCACTTTTTGTACAAGTAACATATTTAAGACATTGAAGCTACTTTCTATATGTTTAGTGGCCAAAAGTAAGTTACAAATGCACACATGCTTTCAGTGAAAGTTTCACACAGAAATATGGACAAACTTACTTTACACCATGCCATGAGCTCACATAACCTTTTTTTTCCTGGTGAGCTAATGAACTAGTTCTGATTTTACAAGGGTCTTTAATTTTTTGTTTTATTATATATATATATATATATATATATATATATATAAAAGTATTGTTCTGAGGTTTGATAACCTTGTTCATAGACTAACTTTAATGTGAATATATAAACTTACCAGACACAGGTAATGAAATGAGAACTGTTATCTACAATAAGAAAATAAAAAGAGACATATAAATTGAAATTTTAAATAAAAATCGGCATTAATACACTCAGTTTGTGGATTTGATGCAACTACTGACACACTGCTGTATATCAAATAACTTGTTTCTTGTTGTTTGTTGGTTTTTTTGTAATGTTATTTAACATCGCATCAGTTATGTTTCAACCATTCATAAGGACAGCATGGCTATTCATCTATTTAAGGATTGAACTAAGACCTAGTTTCTGTGTACAAGTGAGTTTTCATGGTATGCTTTGGACTATTGCAAACCCAGTGTGACTTAAAGAGAAACAGTTTGCTACAGATTAATATACCATGTTTCCATTTACATTATCCTGACACCAGATGAACTAGTGGACCCTTTATCGTCTTTATGATGAGCATAAGACAAAAAAGCAATATCTTGAATTTCAGTGTCTTCTATATGACTTTGTCAGGGTTTGAAGCCATATTCTCACATTCTTGATAGGGACTGTATTTTGAGTCAGCGAAGGGGTTTCTTAATGAGAAAAAAAGTTTGAGACTGAGATGGGAAAATTCCAATCAAGTGGTCATATTTTTCATCTTAAACGAGGCTTTGCATATCAAAAGTCTGCTAAAAAGTGTACTTTTGCTGATGAGATAGACTCTTAATTATTTTAAATCTATATAGCAAGTGTTTAACTGATAAAGGAAGTAAAATAGGTCCTTAGGCCTTATTGCTCACCTGAGAATATGTTTAACATCTCAAACATTTAAAAAGAGACAAATTTTATGAAATAAAGGGCCCTATAAAATGAAAATATAATGTAAAACATCAAGCACATACCACATGTATTTTTTTTTATTGGCAATGAAAAAGCATAAAAATCCCCAAAATGATAGCAAAAACACAGAAAATAATAAGTTTATGGCACCAAACCTCTGTGTAAACTTGGTCTGATTTAAAAGTCATTCAAAGAAAATTTTAAAATGAGAACCCATTTCAGTGATTTTATGGCTTAATTTGGGGCCGAAATTAGGCACCATTCCCAATCACAAAAAGACTAGAAATTTCCCTAATTTGGACCATAAATTCCTAATCATATTGAAAATTTTATTTTTTGGTATCTGGATTGGTGACTACAAATAGTTACAAAAAAATTATCCCCTTGTGATCTCAAACAAAGTCGAAAATATCATTTTCAGATTCAAAAAATATCATGCCAAAAAAATCTTGCTGTAAATAAATCAAATTTATTGTCCTGGCACCAGTTTCACAATCATTCACTCAACTTAGTGTACACTCAACTCAAATTCAGAAATATTTCAATGTCAATTTCTAAGACATTACACATTTAAAATTGAATATCTAATGTAGTATTTTAATTGTTAAGTGTAGGTTTGTTCAACAAAACAAAACATTGTCTCACAAAACTTAAATTTATAAAAATATTAATGAGAGAAAATTGGGAATACATAATGATTTTAAAATTGATTTGTATTTTGTATTATTATTTCATACACATCATTGTTGTAAGTTTTTTGTTTTGTTTTGTTTTTTTTTTGTTTTTTTTTTTTGGGGGGGGGGATTTATGCAACATAAAAATTTCCCAATTTGTCCCAAAATGACGTGAAAATTCCCAATTGCACAGGCTCTGGCCCCATTCCCAAAAATGGTAAAAAAAAAAACACTGCATTTTATTATCAGTTTCTATTTCAGAATCTAAAACAATAAAAGGGAAACAGAAAATCCTCCGATAAAAAAGGCAGAAATTTGAATAACCGTGGAAGGAAACTTTTGTTATAAAATTATATTTCTTTTCTTTTAAGCGGCTGTCCTCTCACCTGCTATCACTTTAATTTTGAGTGTAAGATCAGATTTATTTGATATACATGTACATACATAAAACAAAACAATCATCATGTAAAAATGATTTATTTAGATTAAATTTAAATAAGAGGTCTGCTGGGTAAATCTGGTATATAGTTGTATCCTGGGCATAATAATTATATGTTTAATGCTAATAAATTAACTGAATTGAAAATATTTTGGGGCAATTACTCCAAAAGCAATTGTCTGGCATTTTTAACACTTGATTATTCATTAGCTATTCTATGCTTATCATTATTAAAACAAACAAGAGGCTTAATGGGCCTAAACGGTCAACTGAGGGCATTTAGTTCTGTAGATCACAAACAAGGATTAAATTTTAACTAATTTTTATCTTGTTTTTTGTATCAAAACAGAAATGGGTTTTCTGTGACCTTGAATGGAGGTCAAGGTCAACAAGTTTCAAAAACTTGGTAGTGCTTAGTGCCTGGATACAACATATAAAGTTTCAAGCTTCTAAGCCTTTGGTTCATGACAAAAAGATGTTTAATCTTTTTTTAATTTTGGGTCACTGTGGCTTGAATGAAGAGAAAGGTCAACTGGCTTTACAAACTTGGTAGGGTCTCATGCACTAATGATGTTATAAGCTTTTAGACCTTTTTCACAACATAAAATTTTTTATATAATTTTCTATTTAAGTCACTGTGACCTTGAATGAAGGTCAAGGTCAACAAGTTTGCAAAATTAGAAGTGCTTAGTGTTACGATGTCATATATGAAGTTTCAAGCTTCTAAACCTTTTGATTTATTAAAAGAAGATGTTTAAAGATTTTTTCTATTTAAGGTTACTGTGACCTTGAATTTGATAGTGCTTAGTGCTCTGATGCCAAATATGAAGTTTGAGCTTCTAGACCTTTAGATCCATGACAAGATATTGAAAGGTTTTTTATTTAAGGTCACTGTGATCTTGAATGAAGGTCAAGGTCAACTAGCTTCGCAAACTTGGTAGGGCTTTATGCATGTTTGCTATATATGAAGTTTCAATCTTTCAGTCAATGACAAGAAGATGTTTAAAAGTTTTTCTAATAAAGGTCACAGTGACCTTAAATAAGGTTTGCAAATTTGGTAGTGCTTAGTGCTCTGATGCCATATATGAAGCTTCAAGCCTTTCAGTTCATGACAAGAAGATGTTTAAAGATTTTAAAATTAAGGGCTACAGTGACCTAGAATGAAGGTCAAGGTCAACCTTCTTCACATACTTGGTAGGGCTTTGGTCAAGGAAAATCCACATAAGGTTTCATCATCATTGGTTTACTGGTTCTGGAGAAGAAGCAGAAAATGTGTAATTGTTTACAACTCACCACGACAGACAAGCAATGATCACAATAGGTCACCATGAGCCTTTGTTTGCATGTATTGCATGCACGATAATAGATAAACCTACAATAATCTGAAAAACATGCCTGTACAAAAAGTTTGTATAGTTTCCAAGATACAGTGACAAATGTACTTTTGCAGCTACTTCCCCTAACTTTCTTTCAGGGACCTTGGTAACTGAGTGGTCTAAACAGCATACATATAGATGACGTTCTCTCTGTTCACCACCTAGGTTCGAATCCAACTCAGGCAAATCCTAGCATGATAAAGTTTGTTAGTTCACATGCAAATGGTGGGTGGTTTCTCCAGGTGTATTGTTTTCTTACACCATTCATGAATTGTCCGCTTCAATTTCAATGCAAAATTCTTCACTGGGAGGGGGGGGAACACTATTATTCTAATTCAATTTTAACTTTCTTGTAATTTCCTCATTTTGATCCCCACATCCCCATAGCTATGATTTGTTCACCTTTATCTGAAACATGAATATCTAAGAAATTATATAAATATAAATAAAATATCTGAGGTAAAAAACTTGTACATTCATAGAAGAAATTTTTTAAATTTTCAAATTAATGTGGCCCTAAGGTAACCAAACTCATTTATTTAGAAGAGCAAATCAGAAAGTTCTAAGCACAATGATTAACAATTTTTATCAAATTTTGCACAGAAGATATGAAATTGACAATGGAAGAAGATGATAATGTAAAAAACTTCATGTGCCACAGACAAGAGACTATACATGACACATAACAGAGGAAAATGGACCCAATAGTTGATTTGAGCTTTCAGCTCTGGTTAGCTTAAATCTGCTAGCCTATCACGAGATGATAAAAGTTTGATAAAATGCAAAAGAACAGCTTAGGAGGAGTTGTGGATGTCAAAAATATAAACTCCCCCTAGTTAAATGTTAAAACTATATTTTTGGGAAAAACTAAAATGTCAAAAACTATGTAGTCTCAAAAAGTATATCCTGGATATCTATGTTATGTGTTTTTATGTAATCTGTATCAAAGACTTTTAATGTTAAACAATTTGAAATATCATTCAGCACTGTATGTTGCTTACAAAGCTCCGAGGGAACCAAAACAAGATTTTGAAATGGTTTTTGTTTTTATTTCTATGTTGCACAATCTATAAAAAACAATTAATAACAATATTTACGTAAAAAGTATCAAGAAGTTGGATGCATGTGATATAAAGTTATTCAAACTAAATGAGGAAATTGTTCATGCTAACTGTTAATTATAGTAACTATTTTTTTTTATTTACATTAAGTATTTTTCCTTAATACAAGTGCCTGTTGGTGCCATAAGTGCTTACTACAGTACTACAGAGTTGGCACTTTTTTACCTGCCACTTTGGCTTTTTAACATTATGGGTGATTATTTCTTATCTAAAAGGGATAGAAATGGTTTCTTGAATCACAAGGATTTGATGTCTAGTGATAGGAACAATAACCTAGATGTCATCTGTTTAGGAGCAGTTTAAAAAACACTATATATCTCTACCCACATTTTTTTCTTAGTTTGCAGTAATTAGCAAATTTTCAAAAAATGGAAAAAACAATTTAAAAAATAAAATTACATTTTATTGTTTAACTGTCTATAAATTTTGATCATCTTATAATCTTCAGCATATTTGAGTAAAGGATTTATTTATTTATTTATTTATTTATTATCTATTTATTTATTTTTTATTTTGTAAAATAATAGGATTTGCCTAAATTTCAATCAATGTGAATACTGTATTTGAACTAATAATGGGTATAATCAGAAAAATACAAATGTACCACACCCTTAGGCAAAGTTGTTACATAATGATACTTACCAATATCAACCATGCGGTCAATCCCGATATAAATGTGATCGATACCATGTCTTCTAATCTGTTTGTGTTTTAGGTATCCATGTATACCAGAAAAATCCACAAAATTAATTATTACCAGCTACTGTCATAACTAGGAAGTTAAAATCAACTCGTGCCCTAGTTTCGATCGCTTGTCAAAACCAGTCGTTATCTCTTTATTTACCTGTACTGGTAATTCAGGTGTGCGAAAAATAACGATTTTAACAACGACAAGTTTCATATATATAATAAAACAGAGAAATAAACTTTAAGTTATCTGTCTTATTAGTCCATGTCATCAGAAAATAATAGAAACGGGAAGACCGTCCGAAAATGAGACAAAAAAGTGATTGTTTGTAAAGTTTGCACACAATACGACTTCCGGTTGTATTTACGCACCTGTTAGTAGGTCACTGTTTTCACATTGATCTACTTGGCGATGTTCATGTACCACAATGTCAAAGTTATTGTAGATTTTATTGTCAGTTGTAATAATCGATGGTTTTCTGGTTAATGGCCAGTGGACCAAGATCACACAGGTGATAATAAAAAGTATGAATTTGATATCGAGTCCTAAAAATAGTATCAAAGTGTTATAGGTCCCTGATAGTATTATATAGTAGATTTTAGGTTCAAAACTTATATTATTATCATTTTAAACTTAAATTTCACTTTGTAAAGTAAATGGTACTATAATTTATAATATAATAAGTGTCGGAAATACTTCCTTTCGTACCATCCACTAAAATTAATCATCTGAAATGGCCTGAAAATGATGAAATTAAGTTGGGGGTACACAAGGAAATCTTACAAAAGTGTTGTCTTCGAGTCATATACCAGAAGCTCATATATATCTTGTTAGTCGATTTATCAGCAAATCAGGCATTATGCACGCTTACATCAATTAATCTGGGACAGAAGGATTTAATGTAAGAATATTGTGTCATTGAAATAATTTTTAAATAAAATTTTAAGGAGATAATCAAAAACGAGACGGGTTGATGCTAGTATGAGTAATGGAGTTTTCCGTCACAGTCAAGATTATAATATTACTATAGAGATAGTTTTCAGTTAGACAGCAGAGAAAACAAAGCAAGAAAACGTCGTCACGGGCAAACATTTGGTCAGTGAGTTTACAACTTCCTAGAGATTCGATGGAACCTAGATAGAGAAAACAACAAGCCGATATCTGTAAATGTGCGGTTTAGACGCCTATCGAATTGAATTATAACAATATTAGCTGCATTTGTAATATTATTTAACGCTGCATCGCGACAAGGGCAGCCCTCAAAGTGGGTTTCAAAACTAATTGGCCAGCTGGCCACCAATTTAAATTTTCTGGTGGCCAGTGGAAATTCCAAGTGGGCAGGCAAACTTTTCTTCCAAAAGATGAAAAATTAAGGCAACTTTTAGTTATGGAAAACAAAAATGCACATTTTTAAAATTGACTTACAATCACTTACATTAGTGTTATTAATAACAATAATGATGATGTAAAGTGTCCATTTTATTGCCTGAACAGTATCATTATATTGCAACAGTACCATGAAAATTCTGTAACACAAAAATAATATCTGTTCTCTAGTCACAAAAGTTCAAATTTAAAGTGGACAAGCTGACCACCATTTACAAATTTTAGGTCGCCAGACACAATTCCAGGTCGATTTGGTCACCATTTATAGTAGGCAAAATTGAGGGCTGCAAGGGTATTTATCCAAGAACAAGTCCGTATATGAGTGTGTTGTGTCAATATTTGTTATAGCCTGCCGTGTAGAAGTGTGTACTCAGGGCGACTTTTTGGTAAGGCGACTGGCTTACGGTCGTGACAGTATATATAACACAGACAAGCATACAACTTCCCGTTCTATTATGTGGGCACCGGGTGAATCTGTCTACACTCTAGTCTAAATCCAAGAGCCAGACGAACAACAATGTCTCAAATTTTAAACTGGTCTCATGTTTGGCCCGATTGGGGTTCGAACACACGAACTTCTGCTGCCTAGACGGAAGCCATTCCCCATTTAACCGTACCCATGATTTTCAAATAACATCCACATCATTTACCCACTCCATCCCTCTTAGTTAAAAATGATATTTTTTTCATTTCTTTTTATTTTTAAGTTTTTTACAAATCTAACTTCCTTGTTGTAATCAATCAATGCAGTTACTAAATACTCTTATATATACAAATGCATGTATATATACTAATGTTATACTTAACACACATTTAAAAATAAACGAAACTTCCTTGTTTGATTTTCAGAGGGAGATTTAACTGCACTTGGCTGTGATTCATATCACGTGATTTATAAATAGATTCGAAGGAGGAATAAAATTATTAAAACTTGAAATAAATAAATTAATAAAGTACAAGAGTTTGACACAATTGTCGGAATAAAGAATATAGATAAGGAAATAAAAGACAATGAAGATCTCCTTTCCTGAACCCTCAATTTTTATCACCATATACTCTGTAGATAATAGTTATATACAGACGTTATTTAAAATATATTAAAAATACAAAACATATAATCTTTATATAAAAAATAAAATTGATCTTATTGGTAAAAGATTAAAAATTATTTATAATTCTTAGATAGCATTTGTACATAAATGCAGCGAGACATTTTACTTGACAGGAGGTGAAACACACACACACACACACACACACACACACACACACACAAAACACACACACACACACACACACACACACACACACACACACACACACACCTGTATGGTGTTTTTAAGTGCATTAAGAGCCCAGATCATACTGTGACGCACAATTTGCAATTTCTAAAACTATACACACGCCGTTTTTAAATTCGAAAGTGACTACACATGATCCAAACATGAAAAGATTTAATTTAACTTCAATTTATGTTATTTTTAAAAGTAGCCCCTGATGCTTGGTAAAAATATAGCCATCTACCATTTATTTCAATGTTATGTATGTACATGCCATTTCACCATATGGACATGTACACATGCATGTCGTTACGTTATGTTTCCCTATAGCCCTATCTTTATATTATGTAGACATCTCAATACGTTATATGGACATGTCATAAGGTTATGTGGACATGTCGTTAGATTATGTGGGCATGCCGTTACGTTATATGAACATGTCGTTAGGTTATGTGGACATGTCATTACGTATAAGTTATGTGGACATGTCATTAGGTTATGTACACATGTCGTTACGTTATGTGGACATTTCATTAGGTTATGTACACATGTCGTTACGTTATGTTTCCCTATAGCCCTATCTTTATATTATGTAGACATCTCAATACGTTATATGGACATGTCATAAGGTTGAAAACCAAGTGACAGAATAAGACTATATGTTAAGTGAGAACAAATGAACTTTAGGAAGATATAAATAGAAAGATTTGCGAAATAACTCTTTAATTTATATATAAAATTTAGTGGATTCACTAAATGATTCTTCGATCATTTAAACGTTACTTCAAAATACTCGTAACACTTTCATTATTTCGAATTAAAAATTTAAGAACAAGAAGTTTATTTCAGTAATCGACAATATTTCAATCTGGGACAGAAAGGATATACTTATTGAGCGTTGTCATCAGATTCCGTTGTCTGCTGCAACGTAATTGAAGGAAAATTCAACGTTTTACCTTGACGCGTTACCAATATTTAACCATCTAGGACATTATGTAAGCAAATTTTCAATATTTTTTCCTTGCCTTTTCTTTGGCATTCAGAGGACAGAGTATCGAATTGTGTCACAAGATTGTGACTGGGGAAGTGGTATGCTCCACATAGTGACTTAGTGAGCAATATGTTCACAAGACCATCTTGATTGCGGGCTGATACGAGACAGACAATAGTATACACCCGCACATCTCACGTATATACAAACTCAGTCTTAGATTAATATATTCTGCTTCGTTGCGAACAGCTGGAAATTGCTAATGTAAGTTTAAACATCAACAAACCGTTGCAAGTAAATTGTTAACCAGTGAAAACATTTTTAAGTAACGTGCAGGATAAAACATATATATAATTATGAAGATTTAAATTTGGCTTTATATTACGGTGATGTCCTGAATAAAAAAAGACAATATTTTTTAATTAAATGAAAATTTTGAAACTGAAACTTAAGTTCAGCCCAGAAATGATACTTTCGAATGTCACGAATAAAGACCTAAGCCCCCGTTACAGTTAAAAAAAGAGTCTTATATGATAAAGACAACAGTGGTATATGGCTACTCAATAAAATCCACGTTAAAAGCATTTTATAGTTAACTCCTTATCTAATCTCCGTAATATGGCGTGAGAAAATCGTTTCACATTGTATATATTAAGCTTTTCCCGAATATTTTACTATTTTAACCGTTCAAACAGACAACAAAACATATTATCTTTGATTTAACCGATACTCGCAAATATTTGTAAAATTTTTTTTATTTATCTTGTACATTTTACAAGTTAGAATAGTCTCGAGCGAGCGTTTATCAGTATTAATAGGTAATTCTTCCCCTGGGGTGAAGTTTTGACTTTACTGGAATGATAAAAGATCCCCACGCGACTCGGATGCTTGACAGATTTGTTGTCCCCATACATAATTAAAACAAGGGCACCGCTGACCGGGGTAATATACGTCAATATATATAATATAAGCAAGAAAAATAACAAGAGGTGAATGCTATTGGAAATATGTAGTCAGTAAACTTATAAAAAATTTAACTAAAAATAGTAACACGGTAAAAATCTTCAACAATGTATGGTTATAATAACAATTAGATCATGAAATTATTCCTCATGCATGTGCTTTTAACAAGAGGGATGAAAACACATTTTGTGTGAGCTTTTAGATGCATTTTAACTCTCCAAGAAACTAGATACAAAGAATCATAGCCCCAATTCTTTGAAAAATTGAAATGCCACACACAAAAAAAAAAAAAAAAAACGTTTTATCTGTGAAACATTGTTACTTGCTGTAAATCCATAACAAAGAGAAACATTCAATGAAAAATTAAAAAGTTCTTGCGATTTCTTCACTATGTCCTTGTTTGGCACTCAAAGGGCCACAACTCCTGTAAAATTTCACATAACATGCACACCTTCACATTATCCCGATCACGGATCAGGCATGTCAAATTTGAAAACAATCGGTGGAAAACTGAGGGACTAGTTTAACCCACAAGCCGGACGGAAGGCCAACGCCATACCATAATACGTCCCGACTTTGACGGCCGTATAAAATTTTCAGTGTGCCCCCCCCCCCCCCAAAAAAAAAAAAAAAGATCCTGGATCCGTCTCTTTTCACGATGTTAAACGATACATGTGTCTGCTTCTAGTGAAAATGCTCACTTTTCCACAGCACCTCAAATATTACGCATGTTAGCATTGTTTTAAAAAATTGTATTATAAAACCATTAGAGATAGTACTACACTCTTTCCAAAACACTCAAATAGTGATCTTATTCCACTTCTATCCAATACAATACAATCTACAACATTCAAGGTACCACTATTCCATGTTAAACACGCAAATATCATCAAACTGACCTTTACTTGAGCACCAGGCCCAGTTTCACAATCATTCCCTTATTAAGGTTTCCCTTACCTAATTAGTAATACTCCCAATACTTTTGTCAAAATATTCTGAAATTTAGTGTGTCATTTGAAGAGCGCCTCAAGCTTATTCCAAATGAATTCTAAATTCCTCTTAATTTACATTTTTTGTGTATTACAAAATTGCCAAAATTGCCCAAATCTTAGTTACGGAATAATTTTGAAACTGGGACCAGGGTTTATCTACTAACTCAGATTTTTTGTTAATGTTATTATCGTGCAGCCACCGCTGAACAGTCCTTGATATCTGTCCTGATTAAATAAATAGTTACTGTCCTTTAACGGAAGCACATGGTTCTATTTTGTCACACAAATTTATGAGGTGTTTCCGTAGATCCTCTTCAAAATAACGTTTTACTACAGTATATAACAGTATTCGAGGAAGACCGAAATCACTGACTTTCATTTTTCTCCACAAGGATATTTCCACAGTTAATCATTCCTTTACAGGTTTTTACATTTCCTTACATTTTACATTTACTGCATCGACAGCAGACGACAATGACGTCATTCTACGTACGTTATGGATAGGGAAAAACCCTATGCTAAAAATAGATACTTGTGTCAATGTATATGGCATAACCACGATAAGTAGATAACTTTTTGTCGAGTGTCGAAAAAAAATAAAAACAACGAAATTCATTGCCGTAATAATATAGTATAATGGGCATTTAAGGTGAAAAATGATATGAACACGTGTAATGGAATTCACCAGAGTACCACGTGATATCTCATCATACGGAAGAAAATCGGTCACTTTTTCAAGTGCTTCAATTGTTATCTATGACGTAATAATGTCAAGTGACGTAAAGTTTGATCGGCGGAAGATTTCAAATGAAAACAAGAGGGCGGAAAATAATATTTACAAATCGATTAGAAAAAATAACCTTGTTTGGGCCTCAATTCTACACATCAATAACCGGTGTCGAGTATAGTTTTGTTCCTACTTAGAAATCATGACTCGCCGGTTACAACTTGTTCTTCATTAGTAAGAACGTTATTTGACGTCCCTTTTGGGGCCTCTACGAAATATTAGAAAATTGCAATACACTGCTATTTTATTTTTATGGGGAACCTACAAAATTATAGTTATCTACAAAAAATGTTTTAAATCCGGTCAAGCTTTCACTGCCGTTCCATTTTCCATCTAGGCAACTGACAAAACTCGAACAAAACTATCTGTATGAGAGTGATAAAAATTTTGAAAATTCACTTTTTGACAATTTCATAATGTAATTTGACAGAGCCACCGCTTCGATTTTTTGAAAACCCGAGGAACCTACAGATTTGTTTAAATTTCAACTTTAATTGTTGCATTGTATAGTAAACGGTGTTAGGTTAAAAAATCAATCTAGGCAAATTGCCCGGGTTTCTTATGTAACACTATTTTGCTAGTTTTTTTAATGTCCCACTATATGGCTATTGTAGGATAATTGCTTGTGCTCGATTCAAGATGGCGGATATGCAAATGAGCAAAGTGACCAGAATTCTTCCCCATGTGGCGTTTGTGCTTGACAATTATTTCTATTGACAACGGAATCGCATAAAGTGACGTTTTCCCGTTATAACGATGTTTTTTCGGGAATATTTGACGTAAACGTTATTCATTTCATTCCGCACAAACGTTAAGAGGTATTGATCACGTGGTACGCTGGCGAGTTCCATTAAAAAACCATTACGTACGACAAAATTCAAGGTAAAACTTCATATTTATTGAAAATTGTCGATTTTCCGACGGCACCAGATTATCATGAAAATCAACAAGAATTTAAACTCGATTTTTAGGCCGAAAATTTGGACGTTTTTACCATGGCATGAATATTTCCTATCGAAATTTTGTCATAGTTTTACAGCATTATTGTACTTTTTACTATTAAAGTATTGTACCATTAAAACACTTGGGGCATGGAATATAAATAATTGATTTAAAAAAAAGCAAACAAACAAACAAGAACAACAACAAAAAAAAAAAAACAAAAAAAAAAAAAAAAACAAAAAACAAAAAAAAAACAAAAACAAAAACAAAACAAAACAAAGCAAAAGCTTTCATTCATCGTCATTAAAAACAAATATCGCCGTGACCTGCAATATTCTGATATGTTTTGATCCGTAGTATCTATAGTTACGTAAACAACGTGTTGTATACAATTACACGTAACTGTAGCGTGTATTATAGATTTTTCTACCTACATACACTGTCGCGTATCCATCGTGTTTACACTGCAACAACTTCTTATGACCGCGTTAACACATGTACATGTTGATCTCCACTCAAAAATATAAGCAGCGTATTCAAAATAAAATAAAGTTATATAAATACAGAGAGAGAGAGAGAAAGAGATAGAGAGAGAGAGAGAGAGAGAGAGAGAGAGAGAGAGAGAGAGAGAGAGAGAGAGAGAGAGAGAGAGAGAGAGAGAGGAGGGGGTAAAACTACATGATCTTTCTTGCATTATTTATTCCGCATGTTTCATAAGTTATGAACTATACAATAATACTTAACCGATACCAAGCCAACAACAGATTAATGGAAAATAATCCGGGCCTTGTATTTTCAGTCAACCTTGTAAAAGTGCACATCACCGTGGTGCCAAAATGACAAAACACACACACACACACACACACACACACACACACACACACACCTTTTTTTCAATTTTCATAAAACAAACTAACTAAATAAAAAAAAAAAATGCCACATACGCTACATAGCATAATTCTAGAAAAATAAAAAATATTGTTAAATATTTATTTATTTAGTTAGTTAGTTAGTTAGTTAGTTAGTTAGTTAGTTAATGAGTTAATGACAATTACAGGTTCAAAAGAAAAAGTTGCGAGGACCAGTTCAAGTTCAATGTGTTCTTAAATATACTTAGTGTGTTCTCGAGAATGAAGTACGTGTCCAATGCCGCATGTGAAGCAAAGAAAAAGATTTCAGAAGGTTTGGATTTAGTTCACCGTAGACAAAAATTGACAAGACTCGCTGATTCTTCTGAATATGGATGGAAGGTAGTGCAAGAATATACAGCTAACCCTGTAGCACCTGACAGCGAGGACGACAAGAAAATCACAAGAGCTGAAAACAAAGCTGAAAGGAAAGTGAAAGCCGAGAAAAAGAAGAAAACTAGTAGGCGCTTCTAGCCGTATGCAAGGGATCAACCAGTATCACCACAATCTACGACCGGAGCCAAAAGCACACCAGCGGTTTGTCATATGTGTTTAAGCCAGGTCATTGGCAGAGAGAGTGTACATCTACAAAGAATGTGCCCAAAAAGATAAATACTGTACCAATTTTGATTATTCTAGTAGTAAGGCATTAGAAGTCACAAATGATATGAAAAAGAGTTTTTATCCTAAAGCCAGTCTTAATACAGTTAGAAATATTAATACACAAGTTCGAAGACTGAAAAAAAGTCAAGTATGGGGCCTTCAGGGGTCATTTGATAATATCGTGCGTGTTATAAATTAGGGTTATGGTGTACCATTTAAACCATCCTATAAATAATAAATCTTCAAGAGATAATCCGACTTTTGTAACCCAAGAGATAAGGTTATAATATTTAAAATTTGACATCTAATCTGCATACCACCATGTTGAAATATTACCTTTACATCGTAAATATTTGGGTTTTAGTTGGTTATATACGAAAGCCTGTTAGGCTCATGAATAAAAAAAATTAAAAGGCGTAATAACGCGAAATAAAGGCGTAATAACGCGAAATAAAGGCGTAATAACGCGAATTGAAAGGCGTAATAACGCGAGATAAAGGCGTAATAACGCGAAAGAAAGGCGTTATAACGCAAAATAAAGGCAAATAACGCGAAATAAAGGCATAAAAACGCGAATTGAAAGGCGTTATAACGCGAAATAAAGGCGTAATAACGCGAAAAAAGGCGTTATAACGCGAAATAAAGGCGTTATAACGCGAATTGAAAGGGTAATAACGCAAAATAAAGGCGTAATAACGCGAATTGAAAGGCGTAATAACGCGAAATAAAGGCGTAATAACGCGAAATAAAGGCATAATAACGCGAAATAAAGGCTTAATAACGCGAATTGAAAGGGTAATAACGCGAAATGAAGGCGTAATAACGCGAAATAAAGACATAATAACGCAAATTATTATATGACTACAGAGTTTACTCAATTCTGATTGGCTAAGACCATATTACGCTTCTCCGTACAAATCGTTATGTTCACCGCGCAATTTTGCGCGTGAGGGTAACATAACGGTCCAAATTGCTTTCCCAGGTCCCTTAAAATAGAAGGCGGTGATTTCCCAGTGTCTTAAAAAAGAACTAATCAGAGCCATCGTAAGCTCTCGATAAGCCAATCAAAACTGACCTACTTTAGTTACCATTTTAAAATTTCATTGTTAACTTTTTTTGCTACTGTTGATTTATTAAAGAAGCTGTTACAAATTGATTTAAAAGACACTTCTCTGTCATATAATAAAACAATTACTGACTTTTGATTTCGGTTAATACAAGGATTTTTCACCCCAAAGAAATGTAATATAACATTTCTTTTGGGGTGAAAAATCCTTGTATTAACCTAATCAAAAGTCATTAATTGTATAATAAAGGCGTATTAACGCGAATAGAAAGGCGTAATAACGCGAAATAAAGGCGTAATAACGCGAATAGAAAGGCGTAATAACGCGAAATAAAGGCGTAATAACGCGAAATAAAGTCGTAATAACGCGAATAGAAAGGCGTAATAACGCGAAATAAAGGCGTTATAACACGAAATAAAGGCTTAATAACGCGAAATAAAGGCGTAATAACACGAATTGAAAGGCGTAATAACGCGAAATAAAGGCGTAATAACGCGAAAGGGAAGTATTAAAAAAGCGATTTTAAAACAATTTAGTATATAAACGAAGTCGATTTTTCGCTAAATGTTTTATATTTGAAGTAAAGATGTCCGAGACTGATCAAAATATTAGAAAATATTTCCAGTTAGGTTTTAGCAACAATAAAATTCTAGCGGTATTAGCACATTTTGATGGAATTATCATTAGCCATTCAACTTTGAAAAGAAAGTTGAAATCAATTGGATTATTTCAGTGAAAAAACCATTCAAATTTACTCGACGTTGCATGTTTTATTTTAAGGCAGTTGGATGTATCAGGTTCTTTGCTCGGCTATCGGTGGATGCATCCAAAGTGCAAACACTCTGGATTTAATATTCGTAGGGTCACATTTTACTTTATAATGAAATTGCTTGATCTGAAAGGAATGCAAAATAGACAAAGAAAAAGATTAAAAAGACGACAATATTCATGCCCAGGTCCTAATTTTGTTTGGCATGACGACTCATATGACAAACTGAAACCGTTTGGTATTGCCATAAATGGCTGTATAGATGGTTATTCAAGATGCGTTATTTGGCAACTACAAATAGAAACCCAAGGGTGATAGCCAATTATTATATAAATTCAGTTTGAAAAAAAGGCGGTTGCCCTAAAAGAATAAGATCAGATCTGCAGAAGTTTTTACGTCGCGATCATGGTGACACTTTTTCGGGTGAAAGGAGTTTTCTTTATGGAAAAAGCACGCATAATCAACGTATCGAATGGTTTTGGGGGTTGCTTCGGAAAGAAATGGGGCAGTATTTTATGGATTTGTTTGCGGAGTTTGGTAATGACTTGCATGATCTATATTGTGGTGATTTTTTAGACAAGAACCTGATTCAGTTCCGTTTCCTGAAAATAATTCAGGTAGGTATGCATTAATTACTAAAACTTGTTATCAAAAGTGATGTTCATCACTCAGTACAAAATAAACATACAAAAATGCATTTATGCATTTACTAATCATATAGATACATGTAATTCGGTTGTAGCCAAGTGCATGTGGTCAATTCTTAAGACATTAGCTCAAAAACTGAAGATATCACGATTATGAGTTCAAACGAGGTCGACCAAGTGTCAAAAAAGTTTTAACATGTTGATGCCTTTTATCATGAATAAAAGATACTAAAACACATAATACAATCATGCTAACGTGAATTTCAAGGGCTTTATAACGCGAAACAAAGGCGTAATAATGCTAATTGAAAGGCGTGATAAACCGAACTTAAAGACGATATAACACGAAATAAAGGCGTAATCACGCGAACCAAAATGCGTTATAACGCGAAAAAAGGCGTAATAACGCGAAATGAAAGTCGTTATAACGCGAATTGAAAGGCGTTATTAACGTGAAATATGCCTGAATGTTTTTCCCCCAGGCTCAATGATCATTTTATGATATTCTGTTTAATATACATGGGTCTGCCAAGGATATTTATTATTATTATCGGATTTTTTAATTTCAGGCAGACCTTGACGATGCACAAGATATATGGAACACGCACGTTCTTCAGTCAAAAACTGCTGTTACAGGTGGTGGACGACGACCTATTCTGATGTATACATTACCACATTTGTTCAGTGCAGAAGATCATATCTGTCCTGCAAACGAAACTGCTAAGAGCAAACTTTGCCAAAAACATTAACATGTGCAGATGAGACAGTTTTTCAGTTGTGTACATTGTTTATGGAAGAGAAAAATTTGTCATTCCCACAAGATTCCAATCAAGTAATATCTTTATATACGTTTACGAGAATGGATTCGATTAGGATTAGATCTTCTCTAGATGACATATGCTGTTCCGTATGTCATTATACTGGATTTCGAATTAATTAGAGTTTAAAATAAAAATAAATTATGAAAAGGGCTAATTCTTTTAATAATAATGTTGGCAGTTAGACTTGCATGAATACATGGAGGTGAATGTCTATCGAATGTATATTCGAAACCCACAATTTAGCTTACCTAACCGAACTGTACAAGGTAGAATATACATGTAATTAAAACTAGGTCTAGAACACACATTGTTATCACTTCCGACATTGGTATGGTGAAATCATATCGATGTTTAGGTACCCTGGCTACCCCACTTATTTTATATTCAACGGTCCTATTACACAAACAAAAAGCAACCAAATATCAGATGGATAAAAATCTTGGTATATGGAAAACCGGAAAAGAAGTACATTCAGATGATGATTACGACTGAGGTTATTGTGAAAACGTTTTGAACCGAATATAATCCTTGAAAACAATACATCTCCTTATATTTATTTCCGAATTGTTATTTATTTTAAGGTTTTAATTGTCTTGTGCTAATTTGGAATTGTTTTATTTCGTAAAAATTCAAAAGTAGCACATGTCATAACATACAATAATTCTATTTCTGCGAAAAGTCCAGCTTCAGCTGAGAGTTCAGACTAATATTTATCAAAAACAATGTTTGTCAAATCCGAGGGATAAAAAAATTAAAACAAATAATTGCGAGTGAGTGAGTAATTAATGTTGTTTAACGTCTCAGTCAAGAAAATTTCACTTATATCGAGACGTCGCCAGCTATAGGCGAAGGTGCAAAGAAGATTAGCTGTGTATTGCGATGATAGCATTATACAGCAGGATTCTTTATCGTGCCAAGCCCAACGTGGCACGGGACCTCGTTTATTTCAAGTTCCCATCCGAAAGAACTGTGACTTTTATTTCGTAATGCCGAATCTTTGGCGAAAGAACAGCTACTACTCACTTTCAAGTCTTGGGTCAGACCCGGGCAGGGCTAGAACCCACGACCTCCCCTTTACGGAGCGAGCACTCTACCCAAATAATTACCATTTCGTTTGAACTGTCATTATTAACCCTTAAGCAGTTGAGTTAAGCAATGGTGTTTAACGTCCCAGTCAAGAATATTTCACTTATATCGAGACGTCGCCAGCTATAGGCGAAGATGCAGAAATTTTGCCATTTTTCCTTAAGGGGAGTTTTCTGAAAGCCATGTCAGTTTGGTTGCTTAAATGTTGTTTCGCGTCGCATAAACAATTTTTAAGGATTAATCTAAACACGATGCTTGGGTTTTATGCGAATACTTCTGACCCGGTTTGTACTAGTGCGCACTTAATTCGACATTTATGATGCTAGTGCACTCGCAGATAATCATCATAAATCATTCAATACGGAGGCAACCACAACAAAGAGATACAGCAGCGGCCTAATTGATAAGTCGCCAGTCTACAAATCTAGGGAAATATGACTTGTTGCGGCTTAACAAATGTTCATATCTCCCTGACTCAAAGGAAACAAATGTATAAAACACCATTACTCTACTTCAACCATTCGAAAGTTTAACACCAATCTAGCGAATTAGTGCTGAATCGTTAGCTATATACCTCAACCCCTCGTTAGCTATAGTTATATCTCGGTAGCTTTTCGACAGCTGCTATCTATCTCTCGGTAGGTTATCGACTTGTTGCGGCTTAACAAATGTTCATATCTCCCTGACTCGAAGGAAACAAATGTATAAAACACCATTACTCTACTTCAACCATTTTAAAGTTCAACACCAATCTAGCGAATTAGTGCTGAATCGTTAGCTATATACCTCAACCCCTTGTTAGCTATAGTTATATCTCGGTAGCTTTTCGACAGATGCTATCTATCTCTCGGTAGGTTATCGACTTGTTGCGGCTAAACAAATGTTCATATCTCCCTGACTCAAAGGAAACAAATGTATAAAACACCATTACTCTACTTCAACCATTTTAAAGTTCAACACCAATCTAACGAATTAGTGCTGAATCGTTAGCTATATACCTCAACCCCTTGTTAGCTATAGTTATATCTCGGTAGCTTTTCGACAGCTGCTATCTATCTCTCGGTAGGTTATCGACTTGTTGCGGCTAAACAAATGTTCATATCTCCCTGACTCGAAGGAAACAAATGTATAAAACACCATTACTCCACTTCAACCATTCGAAAGTTTAACACCAATCTAGCGAATTAGTGCTGAATCGTTAGCTATATACCCCAACCCCTCGTTAGCTATAGCTATTTCTCGGTAGCTTTTCGACAGCTGCTATCTATCTCTCGGTAGGCTATCGACCATCTGACCACTCGTAATCTTATCGGCGGTCACTCGTTAGCCTTTTTTGGCCACTCTACCCTCGTTTCTTGGCCCCTTAACAACTTTAGCTGTCGTTAGCGCGATAGTCCATTCGGCCCTCGGCAGTTGAGCTCGGTCACAAGCTAACAGATAGCTTTTCTGTCACTAGCCATTTACATTGCAGACTAGCTTCGACTCCTTTTCGTTAGCTAAGCGTTAAACTTTCGACAGGTTTGCACTGTATTCTAGTACAAAATGGTTGTCGATCTTTTTGTCAGTAGTGATTTGTGTTCTCCCGTCCACACCTCCACGGATGGCTACTGATTACTGATGTGTTAATTCTACCAAGCTTTTAGAAATATTCATTGTTATTTTTGATGATAATTAGTGATAAAGCAAAGCAATTTTTACATTGCAGTTATTTTATTTTACAAAATCTCTCTCTCTCTCTCTCTCTCTCTCTCTCTCTCTCTCTCTCTCTCTCTCTCTGTTATGTTATCATTATAAAATGCACTATGCCCAACAACAAAACCTTAGCATTTTGATTTAGAACATGTATATGTAGAATAAGCTAGAATGAAAACCGGATACCATGCAAACACAACCCTAACAATCTTAACGATATACGATAAGCCCAATGGGCCTGATACGCTCACCTTTTAAGTAATGACTGGTTGAAATGATGTAATTCAAAAATAAAAATCATATATATGTATTTATTGATAATTCTTTTGATCGCATAAAACCATATCCATAAAATTTTGAAATTGTGTAGCAATTCCCTTTAATATAAATTATAATGATAATTATAAAATAAATTATCATAAATTGTTACTTAAAGTAAAAAACCAAGGACATCTACCTTCACTAGAATCACAATGTAATATCAACTTTAAAATATATGGTATATTCAGAAATACCTTTTCTGAAATTTATACAACCAGAATGCTGCAACGAAAGCAATTCATACTATGTCCATTACCCAGACATTTGTTTCCAGCACTGCAAGGAATTCCGATCTAAATTGGGGAAAACTCTCATAAGTTTTCGACAATTCTAAAAGGCAAGAGCAGGTATGAGCGACTGGTCTTCTTGCAAGGCCACTGACGTTTACAAAGTAAACATTTATTTCTTTGTTGAACATCAAATCAGATCCCGTGCAAAAACGAACAAATTTGCGTAATGTTTCGTTGTTCAGTTCCCGTATGAACCGTCTTAGATTATTGGAAACGGTTTGTTCGTCTGAACACATAGTATTTGGAAATTGTAACATTTTATTAACAAGCTTTGATGTTGGAATGAGATCAGTGTAAAGCTTGCGGAGCTGATCTTCTGCAACATGGAGTTTTTTCAACACCGGTTGAAAACAGTCAACAATGAACATAGGGGTTTGGATAATTTCTTTGTGCGCTATTTCTTTCAGTAACCCCACGATGTTATCTGCTTTAGGGAGGGTCTTGGAATTGTACATTTGTAAAATATCTATCAAATCGTCCATTTCAACTAATTCAAAGTCGGCCAGACATTTCTTAAGTGTGGCTGATTCGTCTTCTGGGATTATTTCAAAAAACGAATCAAGAATTGAAGCTGAGACTGTTCCATACAGACAAATCTGAAGGAATGGCAGTGACATTTTTACCGGAAAGTATCCGCAACATTTCCATCCAAATGCCATGATTTTTGCTACAGATTCCCACTCCTTTTCAGCAAAGTCGTGGCGAAGAAACGGGATTTTGAATTTTGTTCCAATAGTGCATTGGTCATAAAAGGATGCCCAAAAATCAGAAAGTGCATCTCTGGTAACACCGCCCCCATCCTCCGCACTTTCATAAGTCCCGCCGGGCATCACCATTTGTATATTTATTATGTCTTTCATCGGGTCAATGTCTTTAAAAGCGACTATAAGTTCTCGCAACAAGTGACCGCGATGTAGTTTTAACATATGCTCCTTAATAGATAAAGGCACACTAGAAGACTGTTGTGTACGATGAAAAATGGGATCGGGCAGAAAGTCGTCCTCATCAACATCTAATGCTGGTAGTCCCGCTATTTCCATTGCTTGAGAGATTATATCCGTGTTGTCTTCGTGTCCCTTCTTCTGTTTTTGTCCTAAACTATCCAATTCTTTAGATGTGCCAGGCTGGCATTGGTTGATCCTTAATTGGCGGACTTTCATCAGAGCCAGGATTTGTAATCTGTTCTTAATCTACATGATCCTTCTGTGATGTAGACAAATAAAAACGAAGAAGTGGCATTTTCGTTTTGTCATACATTTCGGCAGCTGTGGTGTCCATATCGATTGGACGATCTGAAAAATCCCACAAATCGAAATTAAATTTAGATATGGGTCCTTTTGCTGATATGCCATTTGGAAAGAACAAGGAAATAGCCTCTTCCATTATTTTTGTTTTAGTTGCCATCTTAGGTACTTCCATTTTTCTAGTGTCCCCTCCTTTATTCTTTCGAACTTGAGTCCTTTGGCCAGTTTTATGTATCCATCCTAACTCTATCAACCTTTACTGTTTTGAAGCGTTCCGGTTTCCGAAAGGGCGATGGGGATTTCTCATTTCTGCGCCTGTAATGTTATCACTGTCTTGGCTAACGTCAGCAAGTTTTTGTTTTGATATTTTAAGCAATTTACTTTTTTCTTTTGTGGTTCCAAGTCTTTTTTAAGGTACGTTCTCAATCTGATGCGTTCACCGTGATGCGGTAAATAGTTTGACAGTTCTTCGTCACTCATATGACATACAAGGTCTGAAGTAATCTGCAAAAGAATACAAAAGAATAACTTAATATTGTTAGCCTATAATTAGAGTATAGAACACTTAAGTATATTGATATATTTTTACAAATATGGCACGAATGTTAATTATCACGATGCATTGCATACAAGTCGGGCAAATGCCACAAGGTCCCATGTTAGTGTTGACATGTCCGCTCAAGTAACTTTGGAGGATCTTGATCGCTTACTACAACTATTCACGAAACACAGTTCTCATTTATTTCCAAACTTTTCTTGCAGTGGAAACAAGTTGGGAATGTGAAGTGTTTTATAGACATAGTTTTCCACGGCCAGGACGCAGTATCTCGTGGCCAATCTGGTAGCCATATGATAGATAGACAAATTCTTACTAACATTTGATATTGACCCTAACTTTGTAAAACAAGAGAACAATGCGCCTTAACGCTCATCTGAGTATATCTCCCATATCTATTTCAGAGGTCCAGAAGCCAACTAATATACATTCATAATAGGGGTCCTCAAAAAAGTTTTAGAATTATATGCCATATAAATAACCATTTTAGTATTCTTATACATCTATAACCTTGACCTTTGGACCCATGGCCTTCATCTATATAGCAAAATGATCATTATATCACTATTTAAAACATTCCAATTTACATACCCAGGTATTATTATGCACCTGTGGCCTTGACTTATATTAAGTGAAGCATTTGACAGAACATTTATGTATTTAAATTCCAAGAAACTACCCAGCGAAAAAGAAGGAAGACGAGGAACAGGACGACGACGACTATAAGCAGAAGGTCCATAGGGGCTTTGCGTGAATATATGTCCAATATTTCCTGCACAAGTTGAAAAGTCATTATTTATAGGGACCCTCGAGAGTTTTAGAGAGGAATAACTATTCTATATAACTAATCAATTCAGTCTGTACTTTAACCTTTGACAATTCATCAAAAAGACCATTTTACCGAAACCCACATCATTTTTACATGCATATACAAAAGGCTTATAGTTTTTCGGATAATTAACCATTTCTAAATGTTGTTAATGTTTAAGTCTTTTGAAAAGTGAACGTCAACCAACTTGGTAGATTCTTTATTCAAGTATGTAGGCCTTCCGGTTTGTTACAAGTAAATGATTTTTCAATTCAGGATCAATGTGACCTTGAATGAAGGTTTAGGTCCATCTGTTTTGCAAACAGGAAAAGGCTGGAACCAGGGAGCATCTGTGTGAAGTGTCTTGAGAATGAAAAGTTTACAGGTGCACAACGCACTACGGACGGTTTACTATAGCTATATCAAGCGTCATGTGAGCCTTTTGACTCAGGTGAGCAAATGAGGATTAATATCCAACTCAGAAATATAGTACTTGTATTAAGGTATAAGGAATCACTTCGTATTGCTTGTTGGCAATTTCTTTAAATCATGTTTGATTTTCAAAAATATTTGCAATTTGAGAACTTTTTTTTATTTTGTCATAAAAAATATATTTCATTTTGCAATGACGTCGTTAAAATTCAGACTAAAATAAGGGGTTATATGAATAATGCACGGATTTCAAAGTGACATTTTTTTCTAGCTCTATGGCTTTTTATCTGGTTTTCATGCAAACTGTACAAAGAACAAGAGGCCCAATAAGGCCTGTGATACTCGACTGGCTGCATATAAAAGACAATGTTTTTTTTTTTGTTTGTAATGCTGTTAACGTTCAACTCAAGAATAGTTCACTTACATATGTTGAATTCCCCACAATATACTTTCAACATTTCGAATTTAAGCTAAATCAGTGGAAAAGAGGATACACAATGACCATTTTTGTGTTTCTTCCATTTATATTAACAGCAGCCATCTTGGAAGTCAAGCGGGATTGCCTGCTACAGTTTTTGTCAGGCCAACGTAGGGACCTTCCACACAAAAATTCGTTACAGTTGGCCAAGTGGTTTCAAAGGAAAAGATTTTCAAAAATTTCACAAATATTGCACCTAATTTGCATAATTCGTAAAAATTGGGTCGACAAAAAAAGATACGGAAAAAACCCGTTACGTATGTTGAATCCCCAATAAAATACTTTCTACATTTCGAATTTGAGCTTAATCGGTGGAAAAATGGATCCACAATGGCCATTTTTGTGTTTTTTCTATTTATAGTAATGGCGGCCATCTTGGATGTTGGGCGGGGTCGCCTGGTACAAATTTTAGTCAGGCCAACGTAGGGATCTTCCACACCAATTTTCGTTCCAATTGGCCAAGTGGTTTCAGAGGAGAAGATTAAAGTTTATGCACGCTTCGCCATGCCATTAGCTCAGCTGTCTTTAGCCAGTTAAGCTAAAAAAGACTTGTGGGAGAAAAGTTTAACCACTAGTAGCTGCATGCTTACTTATTGGGAAAAAAATACACACACACACACACACACACACACACACACACACACAACACACACACACACACATGAAAAATGGGATCGGGCAGAAAGTCGTCCTCATCAACATCTAATGCTGGTAGTCCCGCTATTTCCATTGCTTGAGAGATTATATCCGTGTTGTCTTCGTGTCCCTTCTTCTGTTTTTGTCCTAAACTATCCAATTCTTTAGATGTGCCAGGCTGGCATTGGTTGATCCTTAATTGGCGGACTTTCATCAGAGCCAGGATTTGTAATCTGTTCTTAATCTACATGATCCTTCTGTGATGTAGACAAATAAAAACGAAGAAGTGGCATTTTCGTTTTGTCATACATTTCGGCAACTGTGGTGTCCATATCGATTGGACGATCTGAAAAATCCCACAAATCGAAATTAAATTTAGATATGGGTCCTTTTGCTGATATGCCATTTGGAAAGAACAAAGAAATAGCCTCTTCCATTATTTTTGTTTTTGTTGCCATCTTAGGTACTTCCATTTTTCTAGTGTCCCCTCCTTTATTCTTTCGAACTTGAGTCCTTTGGCCAGTTTTATGTATCCATCCTAACTCTATCAACCTATACTGTTTTGAAGCGTTCCGGTTTCCGAAAGGGCGATGGGGATTTCTCATTTCTGCGCCTGTAATGTTATCACTGTCTTGGCTAACGTCAGCAAGTTTTTGTTTTGATATTTTAAGCAATTTACTTTTTTCTTTTGTGGTTCCAAGTCTTTTTTAAGGTACGTTCTCAATCTGATGCGTTCACCGTGATGCGGTAAATAGTTTGACAGTTCTTTGTCACTCATATGACATACAAGGTCTGAAGTAATCTGCAAAAGAATACAAAAGAATAACTTAATATTGTTAGCCTATAATTAGAGTATAGAACACTTAAGTATATTGATATATTTTTACAAATATGGCACGAATGTTAATTATCACGATGCATTGCATACAAGTCGGGCAAATGCCACAAGGTCCCATGTTAGTGTTGACATGTCCGCTCAATAACTTTGGAGGATCTTGATCGCTTACTACAACTATTCACGAAACACAGTTCTCATTTATTTCCAAACTTTTCTTGCAGTGGAAACAAGTTGGGAATGTGAAATGTTTTATAGACATAGTTTTCCACGGCCAGGACGCAGTATCTCGTGGCCAATCTGGTAGCCATATGATAGATAGACAAATTCTTACTAACATTTGATATTGGCCCTAACTTTGTAAAACAAGAGAACAATGCGCCTTAACGCTCATCTGAGTATATCTCCCATATCTATTTCAGAGGTCCAGAAGCCAACTAATATACATTCATAATAGGGGTCCTCAAAAAAGTTTTAGAATTATATGCCATGTAAATAACCATTTTAGTATTCTTATACATCTATAACCTTGACCTTTGGACCCATGGCCTTCATCTATATAGCAAAATGATCATTATATCACTATTTAAAACATTCCAATTTACATACCCAGGTATTATTATGCACCTGTGGCCTTGACTTATATTAAGTGAAGCATTTGACAGAACATTTATGTATTTAAATTCCAAGAAACTACCCAGCGAAAAAGAAGGAAGACGAGGAACAGGACGACGACGACTATAAGCAGAAGGTCCATAGGGGCTTTGCGTGAATATATGTCCAATATTTCCTGCACAAGTTGAAAAGTCATTATTTATAGGGACCCTCGAGAGTTTTAGAGAGGAATAACTATTCTATATAACTAATCAATTCAGTCTGTACTTTAACCTTTGACAATTCATCAAAAAGACCATTTTACCGAAACCCACATCATTTTTACATGCATATACAAAAGGCTTATAGTTTTTCGGATAATTAACCATTTCTAAATGTTGTTAATGTTTAAGTCTTTTGAAAAGTGAACGTCAACCAACTTGGTAGATTCTTTATTCAAGTATGTAGGCCTTCCGGTTTGTTACAAGTAAATGATTTTTCAATTCAGGATCAATGTGACCTTGAATGAAGGTTTAGGTCCATCTGTTTTGCAAACAGGAAAAGGCTGGAACCAGGGAGCATCTGTGTGAAGTGTCTTGAGAATGAAAAGTTTACAGGTGCACAACGCACTACGGACGGTTTACTATAGCTATATCAAGCGTCATGTGAGCCTTTTGACTCAGGTGAGCAAATGAGGATTAATATCCAACTCAGAAATATAGTACTTGTATTAAGGTATAAGGAATCACTTCGTATTGCTTGTTGGCAATTTCTTTAAATCATGTTTGATTTTCAAAAATATTTGCAATTTGAGAACTTTTTTTTATTTTGTCATAAAAAATATATTTCATTTTGCAATGACGTCGTTAAAATTCAGACTAAAATAAGGGGTTATATGAATAATGCACGGATTTCAAAGTGACATTTTTTTCTAGCTCTATGGCTTTTTATCTGGTTTTCATGCAAACTGTACAAAGAACAAGAGGCCCAATAAGGCCTGTGATACTCGACTGGCTGCATATAAAAGACAATGTTTTTTTTTTGTTTGTAATGCTGTTAACGTTCAACTCAAGAATAGTTCACTTACATATGTTGAATTCCCCACAATATACTTTCAACATTTCGAATTTAAGCTAAATCAGTGGAAAAGAGGATACACAATGACCATTTTTGTGTTTCTTCCATTTATATTAACAGCAGCCATCTTGGAAGTCAAGCGGGATTGCCTGCTACAGTTTTTGTCAGGCCAACGTAGGGACCTTCCACACAAAAATTCGTTACAGTTGGCCAAGTGGTTTCAAAGGAAAAGATTTTCAAAAATTTCACAAATATTGCACCTAATTTGCATAATTCGTAAAAATTGGGTCGACAAAAAAAGATACGGAAAAAACCCGTTACGTATGTTGAATCCCCAATAAAATACTTTCTACATTTCGAATTTGAGCTTAATCGGTGGAAAAATGGATCCACAATGGCCATTTTTGTGTTTTTTCTATTTATAGTAATGGCGGCCATCTTGGATGTTGGGCGGGGTCGCCTGGTACAAATTTTAGTCAGGCCAACGTAGGGATCTTCCACACCAATTTTCGTTCCAATTGGCCAAGTGGTTTCAGAGGAGAAGATTAAAGTTTATGCACGCTTCGCCATGCCATTAGCTCAGCTGTCTTTAGCCAGTTAAGCTAAAAAAGACTTGTGGGAGAAAAGTTTAACCACTAGTAGCTGCATGCTTACTTATTGGGAAAAAAATACACACACACACACACACACACACACACACACACACACACACACACAACACACACACACACATGAAAAATGGGATCGGGCAGAAAGTCGTCCTCATCAACATCTAATGCTGGTAGTCCCGCTATTTCCATTGCTTGAGAGATTATATCCGTGTTGTCTTCGTGTCCCTTCTTCTGTTTTTGTCCTAAACTATCCAATTCTTTAGATGTGCCAGGCTGGCATTGGTTGATCCTTAATTGGCGGACTTTCATCAGAGCCAGGATTTGTAATCTGTTCTTAATCTACATGATCCTTCTGTGATGTAGACAAATAAAAACGAAGAAGTGGCATTTTCGTTTTGTCATACATTTCGGCAACTGTGGTGTCCATATCGATTGGACGATCTGAAAAATCCCACAAATCGAAATTAAATTTAGATATGGGTCCTTTTGCTGATATGCCATTTGGAAAGAACAAAGAAATAGCCTCTTCCATTATTTTTGTTTTTGTTGCCATCTTAGGTACTTCCATTTTTCTAGTGTCCCCTCCTTTATTCTTTCGAACTTGAGTCCTTTGGCCAGTTTTATGTATCCATCCTAACTCTATCAACCTATACTGTTTTGAAGCGTTCCGGTTTCCGAAAGGGCGATGGGGATTTCTCATTTCTGCGCCTGTAATGTTATCACTGTCTTGGCTAACGTCAGCAAGTTTTTGTTTTGATATTTTAAGCAATTTACTTTTTTCTTTTGTGGTTCCAAGTCTTTTTTAAGGTACGTTCTCAATCTGATGCGTTCACCGTGATGCGGTAAATAGTTTGACAGTTCTTTGTCACTCATATGACATACAAGGTCTGAAGTAATCTGCAAAAGAATACAAAAGAATAACTTAATATTGTTAGCCTATAATTAGAGTATAGAACACTTAAGTATATTGATATATTTTTACAAATATGGCACGAATGTTAATTATCACGATGCATTGCATACAAGTCGGGCAAATGCCACAAGGTCCCATGTTAGTGTTGACATGTCCGCTCAATAACTTTGGAGGATCTTGATCGCTTACTACAACTATTCACGAAACACAGTTCTCATTTATTTCCAAACTTTTCTTGCAGTTGAAACAAGTTGGGAATGTGAAATGTTTTATAGACATAGTTTTCCACGGCCAGGACGCAGTATCTCGTGGCCAATCTGGTAGCCATATGATAGATAGACAAATTCTTACTAACATTTGATATTGGACCCTAACTTTGTAAAACAAGAGAACAATGCGCCTTAACGCTCATCTGAGTATATCTCCCATATCTATTTCAGAGGTCCAGAAGCCAACTAATATACATTCATAATAGGGGTCCTCAAAAAAGTTTTAGAATTATATGCCATATAAATAACCATTTTAGTATTCTTATACATCTATAACCTTGACCTTTGGACCCATGGCCTTCATCTATATAGCAAAATGATCATTATATCACTATTTAAAACATTCCAATTTACATACCCAGGTATTATTATGCACCTGTGGCCTTGACTTATATTTAGTGAAGCATTTGACAGAACATTTATGTATTTAAATTCCAAGAAACTACCCAGCGAAAAAGAAGGAAGACGAGGAACAGGACGACGACGACTATAAGCAGAAGGTCCATAGGGGCTTTGCGTGAATATATGTCCAATATTTCCTGCACAAGTTGAAAAGCCATTATTTATAGGGACCCTCGAGAGTTTTAGAGAGGAATAACTATTCTATATAACTAATCAATTCAGTCTGTACTTTAACCTTTGACAATTCATCAAAAAGACCATTTTACCGAAACCCACATCATTTTTACATGCATATACAAAAGGCTTATAGTTTTTCGGATAATTAACCATTTCTAAATGTTGTTAATGTTTAAGTCTTTTGAAAAGTGAACGTCAACCAACTTGGTAGATTCTTTATTCAAGTATGTAGGCCTTCCGGTTTGTTACAAGTAAATGATTTTTCAATTCAGGATCAATGTGACCTTGAATGAAGGTTTAGGTCCATCTGTTTTGCAAACAGGAAAAGGCTGGAACCAGGGAGCATCTGTGTGAAGTGTCTTGAGAATGAAAAGTTTACAGGTGCACAACGCACTACGGACGGTTTACTATAGCTATATCAAGCGTCATGTGAGCCTTTTGACTCAGGTGAGCAAATGAGGATTAATATCCAACTCAGAAATATAGTACTTGTATTAAGGTATAAGGAATCACTTCGTATTGCTTGTTGGCAATTTCTTTAAATCATGTTTGATTTTCAAAAATATTTGCAATTTGAGAACTTTTTTTTATTTTGTCATAAAAAATATATTTCATTTTGCAATGACGTCGTTAAAATTCAGACTGAAATAAGGGGTTATATGAATAATGCACGGATTTCAAAGTGACATTTTTTCTAGCTCTATGGCTTTTATCTGGTTTACATGCAAACTGTACAAAGAACAAGAGGCCCAATAAGGCCTGTGATACTCGACTGGCTGCATATAAAAGACAATGTTTTTTTTTTGTTTGTAATGCTGTTAACGTTCAACTCAAGAATAGTTCACTTACATATGTTGAATTCCCCACAATATACTTTCAACATTTCGAATTTAAGCTAAATCAGTGGAAAAGAGGATACACAATGACCATTTTTGTGTTTCTTCCATTTATATTAACAGCAGCCATCTTGGAAGTCAAGCGGGATTGCCTGCTACAGTTTTTGTCAGGCCAACGTAGGGACCTTCCACACAAAAATTCGTTACAGTTGGCCAAGTGGTTTCAAAGGAAAAGATTTTCAAAAATTTCACAAATATTGCACCTAATTTGCATAATTCGTAAAAATTGGGTCGACAAAAAAGATACGGAAAAAAACCCGTTACGTATGTTGAATCCCCAATAAAATACTTTCTACATTTCGAATTTGAGCTTAATCGGTGGAAAAATGGATCCACAATGGCCATTTTTGTGTTTTTTCTATTTATAGTAATGGCGGCCATCTTGGATGTTGGGCGGGGTCGCCTGGTACAAATTTTAGTCAGGCCAACGTAGGGATCTTCCACACCAATTTTCGTTCCAATTGGCCAAGTGGTTTCAGAGGAGAAGATTAAAGTTTATGCACGCTTCGCCATGCCATTAGCTCAGCTGTCTTTAGCCAGTTAAGCTAAAAAATGACTTGTGGGAGAAAAGTTTAACCACTAGTAGCTGCATGCTTACTTATTGGGAAAAAAATATACACACACACACACACACACACACACACACACACACACACACACACACACACACACACACACACACTTTTGAATACGACGATAACAAAGTCAGTCTGTGTTAAGGGTTCAAAACCTCTCTCTCTCTCTCTCTCTCTCTCTCTCTCT
This sequence comes from Tegillarca granosa, assembly GCA_029721355.1. Taxonomy (NCBI): domain Eukaryota; kingdom Metazoa; phylum Mollusca; class Bivalvia; order Arcoida; family Arcidae; genus Tegillarca; species Tegillarca granosa. The sequence goes on from JARBDR010000184.1 coordinate 131,507, forward strand.
CTCTCTCTCTCTTTCTCTCTCTCTCTCTCTCTCTCTCTCTCACTCACAAACACACACACCCACACACACACACACACACACACATATATATATACTAAAAAAAGTAGGAATATGGACAACGCTCTCGTATCCCTATTTATATAAATGAATATTTACATGGAATAGCGACATATAAAACATATAACAGATATTCGTTGGAAATATCGAGGTAAATAGTGTGTGTGTGTGTGTGGCACATTAAAAGACGAGAGAGAGAGAGAGAGAGAGAGAGAGAGAGAGAGAGAGAGAGAGAGAGAGAGAGAGAGATTTCACCTTACTTATTAAACTTGTTTGGAAAAATAAAATTAATTTGAATTGTTCATCTGGCCAAACCGTTTATTTCTTCGAGTTCCCGAATTTCACAAAAATTGATTTCCCTCAAAATTTTATTGCTTTATTTAAAAAATCTTGAAGTAGCCATGGCACGGAAGAAAACTCTCATTGCAAAATGTCACTGGCGCATTGCACAGCTAAAATTCCGTGAACCTTCACCTACAACGTCTCGATATCTTGAAATATCTTGACTGTTAAGTCCAATTTATCAATCAATAAATCATACAAAGATAACGATTGGGTATTTAAATGTAAAAAAAAAACTGGCCGAATGAATAAATCGTTAAAACGATTTTTATTTTTTGATTTAGACCTTCCACGCCACTGTATCTTAGATTTCTTAGATCACCAAATTTCATAAAGATTGATTGTCCAAAAACATGTTTTGCTTTATTTCGCCATTCTATGAACATAAAAAACATTATAAATATCCTTTTGTGTGACTTAATTCTTTGTTTTTCGATAACGACGACATCGGAGGAGGAGCGGAGTAATGGAGTTTTACGCCCCAGTCAAGATTCTTTCCCTTATTTTGAGGCAGTCAGTTCTGGGATGGTAGAGGAAACCAGAGTGCCCAAAGAAAAACACAGACATTCGGCAAGCGAACTGACAAACTTTCTCACACTAGGATCTGTCCCGAGTGGGATTCGAACCAAAGCGGTGAGAGGCATTGTGATCCGTAAGCGCGCGCTTTAGACCACTCGGTCACTGATGACGATGATGATAGTCAAAACTCAAAAATGGGTACTAAATGTACTAGGCATTCAGAAACGAAGGTAATGGGTCTTTATGGTCTCGGTTCCGTTTCTAGGCAGTTCTGTTCCTTCACATGTAGCTGGTGACATTTCGATATGTGAAATATAAAATATTGAATGGGACTTTAATCCATTAAATCAATCAATCAAATCATATCATACAAGTATTTTAAAACAAAAAAAGTCAATATATAGGTATTTCGTTTGAACGAATCAGTGGTGTAAATGTTCTTGAATGGACCTTTTATTCCAATAAATCAATCAATCAATCATACATAGATATACAGTTAAGAATTTTAAATGTAAATAAAAACTAAAAAGGCCAAAATAGGAATTTCGTTCTTACGAATTAGTGGTGAAAATTATGATTTGCTCAAACGATTTACTTTTCGTCTATATAAAATATACCTTATAATGGTATGTGTTTACATTGAAACTTTAAACTTATGTGTTCCAGTGCACTGGGGGAGGGGGTAGTCATACTTGGTAGTGACATTGTTTTTACATAGCGCTAAAAATTTTCAGCGAAGAGAAAGCTTCACATTGATAAGTAAGGTGTTTTGTTAGGGCCAAATTGGCATTATCAGTTCTTAACTCCTTCGATGCGAAGAAGCGAAGTTGTAAAGATATGATGGGGGTGCGCAGGGGCTTGTATTTATTGATAATTCCTTTTTTCCGACAAATACCCTTTTTCTGGCCAAAACCCTATAAGAAATATTATTTCTTATAGGTTTTGGCCAGAAAAAGGGTATCATCACATTGAAATATTATTTCTTATAGGTTTTGGCCAGAAAAAAGGTATCATCACATTGAAATATTTCTCATAGGTTTTGGCCAGAAAAAGGGTATCATCACATTGAAATATTATTTCTTATAGGTTTTGGCCAGAAAAAAGGTATCATCACATTGAAATATTATTTCTTATAGGTTTTGGCCAGAAAAAAGGTATCATCACATTGAAATATTTCTCATAGGTTTTGGCCAGAAAAAGGGTATCATCACATTGAAATATTATTTCTTATAGGTTTTGGCCAGAAAAAGGTATCATCACATTGAAATATTTCTCATAGGTTTTGGCCAGAAAAAGGTATCATCACATTGAAATATTTCTCATAGGTTTTGGCCAGAAAAAGGGTATCATTACATTGAAATAATATTTCTTATAGGTTTTGGTCAGAAAAAGGGTATCATCACATTGAAATATTATTTCTTATAGGGTTTTGGCCAGAAAGAGGGTATCATCACATTGAAATAATATTTCTTATAGGTTTTGGCCAGAAAGAGGGTATTTGTCAGAAAAAAGGGAATTATCAATAAATACGAGCCCCTGTGGGCGGAGGAGCGAAGTTGCGAAGATACGATGGCGAAGGGGCGATAGAACCAGCTTCGTATGTGCTTACATTGAAGCTTTAAGCCAATGTGCTCCAATGCACTGGGGTAACCATACTTTGGTTGTGACATTTTCTATACATAGCGCTACACAATGATACTTTGAATTTATCATCACATTGAAAGCTTCACTTTGACCAAATACTTTACTTTTCTATATAAAATATATTGTATAATGGCATGTGCTTACATTGAAGCATTAAGCCAATATGTTCCAAGGCTCGGGGGTCACCATACTTAGGATTGCCATTTAATCGTTTTGTTTGGATTTTACTAGTTTCAAATGTTAAATAACTGTTATTCATTCATTCAATGTTGAACACTGCAATGTTGAATAAGTAACGTACTTCAGATATCGGACAACACTTTGTTACATTGTGTTGAAACGTAGACCCTTAACAAAAATAAAGGTCTAAAGTATCAAGGATTTGACCTAACATTGTACCAGTATTGTATTGTAGCCATCACTTTGTTGAGAGAGAGAGAGAGAGAGAGAGAGAGAGAGAGAGAGAGAGAGAGAGAGAGAGAGAGAGAGAGAGAGAGAGAGTATTGCGTAAATTACACCAGGACATTATTATCATTAGCGCAGGGTTGTTGGCTGATGGCTGAGCATGCATTACCTTTCAGTAGACCGTTCGTCTAGAAAATGCAAGATCTCCTGGTCTAGTGTAACATTTAAGAAAACTTATTTTACGAAGCATTTCCCGCTTTGTTAATCTGGTCTTTAAAAACCTTTGTTTATTCGGATATTGAAAAAAACCAATTATCTACTATTCTGACTTATCGCAGGGTAATAAAACTATCAAGTCTACGCCTTTTTTCTCTTTCTCAGCACAAAATGCTCGAAGCAAGTACGATGTGTCCATCGGAAAAGTGTTCTTTTTGTTAGTATGAATAAAGAAACATTTTAAACTTAACTACTTCATTTACAATTAATTTCTACATTGATATATCTTACCTTTTCTTCTTCCATTTTTGTAACACCAGGTGCTGAAATTGTTTTGACAAATGTAATAAACCCGTCTTCCATACTTTTGAAGAAGCAAAAAAAGCTTTAAAAAAGTTTAGGACTTAAAACCATAAAATGAGTTATAACGCCTTTATTTCGCGTTATTACGCCTTAATTTCGCGTTATAACGCCTTTATTTCGCATTATAACGCCTTTCAATTCGCGTTATTACGCCTTTATTTCGCGTTATTACGTTTTTCAATTCGCGTTATTACGCCTTTATTTCGCGTTATTATGCCTTTATTTCGCGTTATTACGCCTTTCAATTTGCGTTATAACGCCTTTATTTCGCATTATAACGCCTTTCAATTCGCGTTATTACGCCTTTATTTTGCGTTATTACGCCTTTATTTCGCGTTATTACGCCTTTATTTTCGCGTTATTACGCCTTTATTTCGCGTTATAACTCCTTTTGATTCGCGTTATAACGCCTTTATTTCGCATTATAACGCCTTTCAATTCGCGTTATTACGCCTTTATTTCGCGTTATTATGTCTTTCAATTCGCGTTACTACGCCTTTATTTCGCGTTATTACGCCTTAATTTCGCATTATAACGCCTTTCAATTCGCGTTATTACGCCTTTCAATTCGCGTTATAACGCCTTTATTTTGCATTATAACGCCTTTCAATTCGCGTTATTACGCCTTTATTTCGCGTTATTACGTCTTTCAATTCGCGTTACTACGCCTTTATTTCGCGTTATAACGCCTTAATTTCGCATTATAACGCCTTTCAATTAGCGTTATTACGCCTTTATTTCGCGTTATTACGCCTTTATTTCGCGTTGTTACGCCTTTCAATTCGCGTAATTACGCCTTTATTTCGCGTTATTACGCCTTTATTTCGCGTTATTACGCCTTTTAATTCGCGTTATTATGCCTTAATTTCGCGTTATAACGCCTTTATTTCGCGTTATTACGCCTTAATTTCCGCGTTATTACGCCTTTTAATTTTTTCATTCATGAGCCTAATATGCTTTCGTAGTTATATCACGGAATTGAAAAATATATTTTATCTTTAATGTCTTACCTTTCGGTATCTCTGTGGCTGGGTATAAATTTACAAAGGTTCTTAGAGAGGTTTTTAAATACTGGAGATCGCTTGGTCATAGAGTTTTCATGTATTTAGATGATGGTTTTGCTAGAGTTGAGTTGAGTAATTGTGTTTAACGTCCCAGTCAAGAATATCGAGACGTCGCCAGCTATAGGCGAGAGTGCAGAAATTTTGCCTGTGCGTTGCGCTCATTGCATTACACAGCAGGGTAATTTATCGTTCCCCGCCTACCGTGACACGGGACCTCGTTTATTTTAAGTTCCCGTCCGAAAGAACCGTGACTTTCATTTCGTAATGCCGAGTGCTTAGCGAAAGAACATTCACTACCCATTTTCAAGTCTTGGATCACCCGGTCGGGGTTCGAACCCACGACCCTCCACTTACGAAGGGAGCACTCTACCAACTGAGCTACCGCAGTGGTAGTCTTCTTATGAAGAAGCCCGTTCTTTAAAGGGTACCTGTAACGATTTTCAGTTTTGACATATTTTATTTGTCGTACTTAAATATGGCTGTAGCGAAAATTCCATAAAATTCCATTCCATAATAAGGTAGATATTGGTGACTTTCTAATACATCTCTAGAAATCCAAATCGAAAAGGTCGATATCGAGGCTCCCGTGTTGTGACGTCATACCAGTAACATACCTCCACAGAATATTATATACCAACTACTAAAATAAGTCAAATACGAACTCGTAGTTTAACATTCTATGATTATTTTACGAGGAATGGAAGTGGAATTAACATCTGTATGACATGTAGATCTACCGATAATTAAGATTATTATTAATCCTTTTGTTTATTGGATACATTCCTTAGATTTAGACCCACACCTGTAATTGTAATTTTTAAAAAAATTATACAAATATTTTTAAAAAAATGTATAATTCATATTTTTTCACTGTCCTATATATTTTCAAACGTTTTTATTTTAAAAAAAAATTTCTTTTATTTTAAAAAAAATTATACAAAATTATATTCTTAAAAAGTTTTTAATCCACATTTTATTTATTTTCCTGTATATTTTTTCATGAAAAAGTTATATTTGATTATTTATTTATATTACCTTTTTATTTATATTTATTTATTTATTTTTAAATGTATTTTGTTATTATTATCATTATTAATTACATCACGTTACATCATAACTCCATGTGTTACATCTTACCTATATCACTTGTCCTGAGCGGGGCCGGACCTCACTATCCTTTGGTTGCCAGGCCCTGCATCCTTATCCATTAGGCCACGGGGTAGGATGTATACACAGGGACAAATGATTTATATAAACCTAAGGAAATGTGATCATGTGACCATTTCTTAAAAACCTCAGATTTTGAATAGGAAATATGCAAGTTTATGTAACTTTACTCCGTTTTTAATATTTCATTTTATATATTATGATTATTTTTTTTTTATAGAATAAATTAATCAATCTTTTATTCTAAAGAAAAATAATTATCATTCATATATCAAAGGAAGGCAGGAATGTCAAACCTCACATGTAATATACTTATTTGTCTGACTGGCAAAATCAGTTAATTAGATTGTAAATTCAACAAATAGTTATTTTTAGACATTAATATGCATTTGTAGAATCTTAATCTAAGTACACTTCTGATGTTTTATTCATTTTTGATACAGAAAATAGTTTTTGAGATTATTTTGTAAATTAAATTTGTTGATAATTAAACATCCTAATTTAGTTTTTAATTTAAATGAATAATAATATTGGATACACAGATACTTTTCAAGACAAATAAAAACTATTTAAAAAAAAAATTAGAAATAAAAATATATTGATAACCTATCTCTAATAAGGAAGAAAAAAGAACGAATGAAGCAAAATAAACTCGATGATTTATGACAGCAAAGATTGTGAATTAATCAGGGATAGCTTTTACGTTGTATGAGAGAGAGAGAGAGAGAGAGAGAGAGAGAGAGAGAGAGAGAGAGAGAGAGAGAGAGGAGGGGGGTTGTGCCCTGTCAAATTATAAGTGTATACACTTCTCTCAGGAGGGGGTTATTACAGGGATCGAAGAAACTGAAGTGCCTATAGAAAACCACCGACAAGCGACACGCAAACTGACAAATATTTTCAAACTTTTTTAATGTCGTCATAATGTAATCTTTGTGATATTTCATTTAGAGAATTTATAAATTCATAAATTTATAATATAACACCGATGCAAGTCAAGATTCTTTAACTTATTTCGAGGCGGTCAGTTCTGGGATAGTGGAGGAAACCGGAGTGCCCGGAGAAAACCACCGACCTTCGGCAAGCGAACTGACAAAGTTTCTCACACTAGGATCTGTCTCGAGTGGGATTCGAACGCGGGCGGTGAAAGGCTTGGCGTAAAGAGAGAGAGAGAGAGAGAGAGAGAGAGAGAGAGAGAGAGAGAGAGAGAGAGAGAGATCTGTATAATGGGATACCGAAATATAGAGATATAAAGAAACAGCAGTAAAGCAGTAAAAAGAAATAATATTTATAAATAGCTTATAAGCTATAGATTAATATTTATGTAAAAAAAGTCCTCGAATTATTATCAAATTTAAAGTATAAGCGATTGTTAAATAATAATAACTACAAATCACGGGCCTGAATCTTTCGATGCAGATTTCAAACAACAAGTTCCAAGACGGTTTAACCATGATCCTTATTTTCACCCTACCCACTTAAAGTGATCAATTTCCAATATGAGAAATTGAAATGGTAATAAACGTATGTTGAACATGTTGAAATGAAGGGTATTAATGTAGCATTCACAGTCCTGTCGTGCAATTTTACTCTTAACTCTTATGTGTTTTTTTTTAAATATTTATTTTGAATTTTTAATGTCTTGAATTTAAAAAATTGTGTTATGTACACAATTGCTTGGATTGATTATCGAGAAAAAATTACCATTTCTGTGTTAAATATTATTCCAATTTAAAAATAAAACCTTATGGCCATGTATTTAGGTTCAAAATAGCGGGCCATTCATGGTTAATTTATTGTATTAGGAATTTACTTGAAGTATTTTGTTTCCGAGAGAAACTGCAGATTTATAAAAAGTTTGAGAATCAATCATCCATGAATAAAACACTTAAAAGTTATCCCATCAAACAAATCGGTTATTACCGATCTTTACAAGGTACACTACACCTAGCATTTTCAGTCCTATATGTTAATTAATTAATACTTCAGTACTTCTGGCTCAGAATTAACAAATACTTCGGCTAGATAAATAACGTTTGATCTTTCATTCATTCATCTATCCGTCTATCATTTCATTATTTATGTTATTATTTATTTATCCAACCATCCATTCAATTTTATTTATTTATTTATTTATTTATTTATTTATTTATCCATCCATCCATCGATCCATCCATCCATCCATCCATCCATCCATTCAACCATCCATCCATCCATCGTCATGTATTTATTTTATCATTTATCCATCCTTTATTTATTCAAATAAATTATTTATTTACTAAATCGAAACAACATGTCGTTGCTTAATTCATGTATTACTTCATTTTATTTATTTATTTATTTATTAAACCAACCTCCTATTATTTCCTTCCTTCTCTCCTTTTTTCTTTATTTTCTTCTCTTTTTCTTTATTTATTTATTTATTTATTTATTTATTTATTTATTTATTTATTTATCCATTCATCCATCCATGCATTCAACCATCCATCCATCCGTTATATATTTATTTAACAATTTATTCGTCTTTTATTTTTTTAATTAAATTATTGATTTATATATTTATTCAATCAACTGTCCATTCCTTTCTTCTCTCCTTTTCTCCTCTCTTTCTTTATTTTCTTATTAATTTATCCATTCATTCATTCAACTATCCATCCTTTATTTATTTATTTATTTATTTGCGTGTTTCCTTTTTATTTCTGATTTCTGTTTTAAAAAGACCATTAAATGATTCATAGATTTATTTTTTAATATCATTTAATACCATCTTTAAGTCATCTTTAAGCCAAATGGTGTAAAGGAGCTTAAAATTTCAGCGCCATTTAGCCATCTTAAAGCCAGGCTTAAAGATGGCAGTGTCTTTAATTCACCTTTAAGCCATCTTTACGCATCTTTACGCGCATCTTTAAGCATCTTTAAGCTCGGCTTAAAGATGCTTAAAGATGCGATTCCGTTTTGTGATACTGTTCGTGAATTATATAATTTGTGTGTTAATAATGGCATTACGATAAAGCCTCAGGGGACACCAAGAAATCGGAATTATCTAACTGATAATCCGTTTTGCAACGGACTACAATACAAAAACTAAATAGTTTTAATCCACGTTATTGGTGTTATATAGACTGTAGATCCTTTAACAGTGTCTTTGAGCGGTGAAAATAATTGGTTGGTCCCCCTCCAAGATTGCTGTAGAGATTTTAGAGAAAGTTATCTCAGAAATTGTTACGTGTACAGCTTGTGATTACTGTGTGGTTTTCTGCTTTTTACTGGACAAAATTGAAGCATTTATTGACGTTCTTAAGGGCAAGCGAAGAAATAGGGTGTTTGGTGAAAGTGTTTTAGGGTTTGAAATGTTAGCAATAAGAGTAAGAGTCTACTTCTTAAAATTTTGTATTTTTTATATAGGATTAAGCATGCTGGATTTTGTTAAATATCAAGCAGCGTTGCCTCGGATAACAAATGAGCATCCTTTTAGTGCGTATACGAGTAGTCTAGCACATTATTTATTCGATTCTTAAAGTGAGAATATGGTAAAGAAAAATTATTATAGTTTTAAAAAGTGGGAACAGTTTATTTTTGCACATAATTTTGTTGCTATTCCCGTTGCACTAATTCATGTAGTGTTATATATTTCACTTTTACTGGATACATCTAGCTCTTATAATACAGTAAAACTTCGATAACTCGAAGTGCACGGGACTTCGGTGGTAACCTCGAGTTATCGGGGGTTCGAGTTATCGAAGTTGAAAGATGATGTCACTTTAACATATGCTTTCCACTACAAAAGTCTTTGATGTTGTAAACAGTTTCCGGTACTTGAATGCTATCCAATAGAGTAAAACAGCAAATAATAATAGATACTTTCGAAACAAAAAAAAAAAAAAAATAATAAATGATGTATTAAAGAATTGATACCGACTGCAAAAGCGTGAAAAAAAAACGTGTTCTTTAAATATACAATCACCATGGATACGCACAACGGTATCGAAAAATAGACAGATTTGCATGTTTATCAGCAAAACTTGTTTATTACATTCGGTAGAAAATACGAAGAGAAAGTAAATAGAATTACAAAACAGTGCACAAGTTTTTGAGATTTGAGTGCTGTCGTGAGTACCACGTGGTTAGTCGTTAAAATTAAATTTGGAGAAATCTAGTCGAAAGTTTTATTACTCGGCTTCTCTAATTAGAGAAGGTGATTAGCGTACCTATTGGACTTAATTGTCCGTGACGGTGCTGAATATTAATCATTGATACTAATTAATCTGGCAGATAACTAGAACTACTTATTTTTTCTAATATAACGGTAGGCTAATTGACGATATGTGATTGCTCTGATCGTTTTATTTATGTGGCTATTGGTCACATATTGTTAGAAAAAATTCGAGTTTCTGAAGTTAATTTTTAATAAATTTTTAAACTACAGACGACATTTTCACTTCGAGTTATCGGGGGTATTCGAATTATAGAAGTTTGAGTGAGCGAAGATGTCCTAACATAGTTTATATAGAAAACCGGTCGGGACGAAATAAAGACTTCGAGTTATCAGGGGTATTCGAGATATCGAAGTTTGAGTTATCGAAGATCTACTGTAGCTCTTATAATACCATTGTTTCTGCTGTATATGCAATTAAGTGGTTTCACGAAATTCATGGCAAACCAGATCCAATGGTCAATACATATATACAGAAATTACTTGAATCATCTAAACAAGTTTATAGATCAAATTTAAAATGTAATTTGATTCACAAAAAAACCAATCCTTTAAGTTATACTGCAGCTAGACAATCTATAATTAAGGGGTAAAACATATCTGTGAAGGTTTGAATTTGTGTTTACATTCATGAAGATTTTTTTGGGGCTACTACAGCTGCTAATTCAAATATTAATGATCGTTGTTGGAAGAGGCATGGGCGTTTGAAAACTAATTCCAGTAAAGACGTTTATATTGTGGATTTGGTTGACAAAAGACTTTAGATTTCACGTCTTTTAGGGTTGTTATTTCGAATATTTTTACATATTATTTTCCTATCTTTCTTTGTAAATGTTCTATAGCAGCGCGCAGCAAGTCGACAAATGTTTATTATTGTTTTGTTGATTGTGTCAAAGGATGCAGAGTAGACTTTTAAATTCCCGCGTTTCGACTTATAAATGTTGTCTACTATGAATTTGCATAAAACGGGTGATATGTCTTAACTCGGGTATAAAAACACGTGTTTAAAACTGAGTGTTTCAGTTCTAGCTATGTGCTCGATATAGTCACTTTTAATTTTCTTTTATTATCATATATGCTTTTTGTAATGTAAACATTAGCGACCTGTTTCTGCTTTTCCGGTTAGAATGCATATTTATTTAGGTGAGTAAAATCAGTGAATTTTAGTCTAATTCAGGCTCCGTGTATTCATTATTATGCAATTTATTTTTTTTTGCATATAAAAGAGCCCTTTTTTACAGGTTATGGAAATTATTATTGTTCCTATTGTAATGTGTCATTAGCAATTTTTCAGTTATTGGGGACGTGAGCATGGTTACTTATTCTGGATTAATCCAAAAACAAGTACAAGCGGGCTCTCAGGGCAACTTTTTGGTAAAGTGCTAGCGAGTTAGTGTACAGACAAGGAAAAAACTCCCCCATCCTATCTTTAATTTGCACCAACTAAACCAGTCGATCCTCCTACTGCCGAGCAGCATGCAAGATAGCAATATCTAATTTTAAGGTCTTATGTATGACCAGACTGGGGTATGAATCCACGACCTCCCGCTCTTACCATTGAGCCACTGAGGTACTATTAAATTATTGACTCTTACTATTTCGAAGTAGGAGTTATCTTACTTTTTTTCTATAATTTGTTTTCTTTAACGACCAAAGGAGTTACATTACCTTTGCTGATGTTCTTTTGGCTTTTTTATTGCTTAATGTGACTAGAAGTGTTTTCTTTCTTTTGTTATATCAGTAAATTTGGAAATTGGAAATTACATGTGATATATGATTATTGAATAAATATTGCTCAGATTCGTCAGTATTATTTCAATCCTGCTACTTTTTTACATTTCTATTAGCGTGTATCGATAGATAAATATCATATTTAGATTCTGTAAAATAAATAGTGACCAAAATTTAATTATTATTTGAATAATCAATTTAAAAATAAACTTGCTCCGATAAAATGCCTTGAGCACGGCGAGTCTGCCACAGCAACGTTTTGATCCATAATGAAAAAACTACTGATTTTATTTAAAATCTTAATGAAACTTTTTTAAAATAAAATATATGATTTTAAATAATTATATGAATGAAAAGTCTATGAAGTTTTATTTACGTGAAAAATACAAATAATATATTTGAGTGCAGGTGCGGCAGTGCGGTTGACACTTTTTGACAGAGTCGACACCCTGTTGATACTGTTAACAATAACTTTTGAGCCTGTACAGATTTGATCAAGGGGAAACAACTAAGCTGAAATCAAATTGTATATGCATCGGAAATTTGATAAATCAAGGTATATATATATTACAGCAACAGACCATTTAATATTTACTTCCCTGATTTATTTCAATGTGGTTAGCCTATTTTTCTATTCACATATTTTTTGTTTCAAAAGCGACTTCAGTTTGGTAATCAAACCAAGCCTATGTAACGGTTTAAATATTCATCTTCATATACTTTGTTTCCGGACGACGTACTTTGTTTTTTAACCCGAATAATGGCCAAATATTAAATACCAATAAAGTATATATAATTTTTAGGTTATTATTATAAATATCAAGAATCTCCAGAAAAGTTGCATGTTGATTGAGGTCTAATCGGAGCCTTCTTGTACCCTTGATATCAAGATGAATATAGAAACTCACACAATAACATTCGTTGTTATGTTGTATGTTGTATTGTTTGACGCATACGTTGTCCTATGAGGAGTATATGTACGAGTACTTTACATCTTTTCAAAGCGTATTACAATCAATTACCTTAAAGTCCTTATATTTTATTATGGGTCATTCAAATTTTTTACAGGAATTAAAATAAATTCTTCATTAAAACAGCATAGAATTATCAAGGACATACAGAAGAAAAATAAACTGATAAATAAATAACCTAATTTATAACTAAAACAAATTCAAACATACGTCATACACTTGCTTGGATTCATATTTGATAATATTTAATAATAATAAAAAAGTATGTTCTGTATTTAATAACATTATTCAAAAATGTCATTTCTAGTTATGATATTCAAAGCAAAATATACTTTATATTAAGCTTTTGTACCGTTAATATAAATGTTAACATGCATAAAATTAGAAAATCATGTATAGCAATAATGTTTGATTTATCAAAATATTTGTAGCTTTAAAACAATTATATGTACAATTAATACAATAACTAATTTGAATAATCATATAAATGTGCAATGTACTGAAATGTACATAATGTTAAGATGAAAAACAGAATATCTATCGTAACAAAACAAATCTAGTAATGCAGACATACAAAAATTATTAATGATTGGATTTTCAATTGAAAGGTCCATTAAATACTTATTATCAAACGTCATATTAACCTATATGCAAAAAACTGTTATACAAAGGATTGTTTATGTTATACGAAATCAATCAAAATTACTATTAAAATATTTATAGTATAAGGGACGAAAGATACGTTTTCATCAAAACTGTTTTTATAAAGCTGTGCTTAAATGTCTAACTGATATTCAGGTCAAAGTCTCTTACATTGTTGGAGTTGTACAGACTTTTTTCTTTAATGTAACATCAAGTTCTCAGTTCTGAAAATATAACAAATACATATGAAGACAATATAAATGGTTTAATTTAAACAATAAATCATTATTGTATCACAGAGATCACTATTTTAAAGAAATTAAATGACTTGTGAAAGATTTAAAATGTTTCATCTAAGGTTTTCCAGCTCTCAAAAAGTTTTGCACCTACAAAATTTGGTCAGATTTAAGATAAAATAAACCAAATTACAGAGAAAAACAATTGATTTAAAAGATACTAACCGACCGATTTGTTTACACAAGAAGCCAACACAGTTTGGAAATTGGCGTTAAAGGACGCCATGTACCACAAATCGACCATTTAGACTTTTTCTTCATTCGCTTATTCCGTAACAATTGTTTTTTGACTGATTAAAATTGCAATATTCTAAACTTAACTAAATGAACTTAAACAAATCCTTCTGTATTATATCACAGTTAGTGAAGGTTATCAATGTTTTGAATAATACTGTACCAAAAAGCGCTTAAATCAAACTGAACATATAAAATGTCATTGTTTTTCCTGTTTCTTTTATCAAAAACATTTTTTATCAACTTCTTTTGCTGCATTGTTATTTGATAAGTGAAATATTAAAAACATAAAAAAATGATATTCATACCGTTCCGTGAACATGAATGTATTCGTATGTATCTCCAGTGGCTTGGCTAAGATAGGATCGTTGTCTCGTCTTGTTGTCACTTATTGAATGGAGAAAGCAGTCGTGTATGAATATATATTGCATCTGTAAAATATTATTATACTATGAAATACATGTAGTACTACTAAAATGCAAGCTATTACATGAATTAGTGTTCTTAATTTTTCATAACAAAAGCTCACGATGATAAAATTTCTTTTTACACACAACAAACTACAAGGAAACAATTTTAAAAAATTCAATCTTTGATCGAAACCTGGATACCAAAAAGTAGAGAACATCGTGCTAAAAACCAAGAACGCTTTAATGACGAAAATTCAAAAAACTGTCTTTTTTATATATCATATTTCAATCTTACAATTCTACATCTTAAATAGACAAAACAATCTTATTGTCATATATTTTCTTAACAATTAAAGTAAGTAAGACTTATTTTTTTTAAAAAAATGAAACTAAAAAAGAAAACAAATCGCACCTCGTTTTCTATTAGATTCATTCTGCTTTCTCTCATTGTCAGAACTAGATCAAATACATCTACAGTGTTGTCATGGATACAGTCCATCAGCTGATATAGAGCAATATATAAACCAGATCTTCCTGTTCCGAGGCTTGCGGAAATAAAAAAAAACAATCCTTTGAATTGTTAACAATAAAAATGTATCAACTAAACATTGTAATAAAAATTTACTCTAGAGTACATGAGATTACTTGAAAAACAATGTCTAAAAGAATATTTACCTTTCAAAGCTATTTCCAAGTGTTTCATTCACATCGCTTTATAATTTACCATTTATAATTTAGTGATAAAAAATTCCAAAAATCCTATTTTTTTTTCATTTTTTCATTGAAAAATAAAATCAATCCATGGCTTTTTAATTTCGAAAGTGTTTTACATACCTACAGTGAACCACAATAGGACCCAATTGATCCGTTGAGCTTATGTTGGATTTTACAGCGTCTATCAATTGAAAAAGTTCTGTTTGCATGGTACGGTCGTATAAGTCATTGATACCCAAACTTCTAAAATGTTTGATCATTCTGGATTTCTTCCCCTTTCAAAATATAATTTTGTTTTAGAGATATTACAACTTCATATTAATTAGTCCATTTATATTCATTAATAATTTTCAGGCATTATTAAATATTTTTGTAATGGAAATTTGATTTTATCATGAAAGGGTCGTAAAATTTGCAGCCAAAACACTGTTGATATTAGGAATCTTATTTTTGCTCTCTCTCTCTCTCTCTCTCTCTCTCTCTCTCTCGTGCATTTACATAAATTCGACTATCGCGAGAACTTGCTTTATTTCTTTATCGATAAATGGTTTAATTGTTTACTATCAATTTGACATCTCTAAGATTTTAAGACTGTTGGGTTAATATTATTTATGGTATAAAATATTTCATAAAAATACCTGCTTAATTTTAGTGTGCCATTTGTGCACACTTCAAAAATACATTACTTATCAGTGAAAATAAATCTAAATCTGAATCTAAAGTTCCAAAATTATATGAATCCAAATCCAGCTAAGGATTACTTTCATGTGGAATCAAACCTTAGTTTTGAATAAGTTGAGTATCTAGTGAATTGGACTAATCCCCATTATTTTTGAAAGTCAAACTATAGCACTTTATTAAAATCCAGAAGTCACTTGAAACTTCTAGTATATAAGTCTACCTTTTTAAGTTTAATGCTTGAACGTTCAGTCATTTGTATACACCATTTGGTCAGCGTTTCAACGTTTACTGCACCGTATTGTTTTGATGATTGAGGTTCCGACGGGAAATATTTTTCATAACTGATCTAAAAGGAACATAACATCTTTGATATTCAAAACAGTAAATTAGCAATTGCAAAATATTTCATTTACTTAACAAAGCATGAATAAGACAAATACCGGTAAAACAAGACAATAAATATCTAACAAAATATCTTTTTTATTTGAATGTGCCATATGTCGATTTTTCGGAAATTCATTCCTCATCAGTGACAGAGGGAGTGGAAAAAGTTAGTAGATAAAACAGTTAAGCCAATCATTTAAAAATTATTCAATCCAAAGTTTCAAAATAATGTAAAATAAAACCCCAGTAAGGAATACTTTGCAAGAGGGAACAAACATTAATTTTTAAATAATTTTAAAAAATCAAGACGGCCGACAATTTTACTACAAGGTACATTTTCTGTAAGCACAATAAATATAAAAATTGTTTTACCTTAAAGTCGTCGTTCTGTGGTGTCAACATGATTATAACCGAAACATTTTGTTCCCATATCATTGTCCAAAAATCCTCTATTGTGTTCCTTAATGGGTGTTGTGTAACAATGAAATCTTGTCCCGATTTGTTTTTAAAGTTCTATCGATATTAGAAAAAAAACAACATTAAGTAAGATTTAACTCGTACACAAATATATACAAAAACAATGCTAGTTCAGATAGAATGAATAAAGAAAACTATAATACTTCCAAATAGATTGATCTTATTTATTTTAATTATTTATTTCTTTGTGTGTTTGTTTATTTTTTTTACAAAAAAGTAACCAATCAATTTATTTAGTGACGTAAAAAGGAAGGTAAAGATGCAACAAAGTTGCTGTAGTCTAACAGTTACATTCGGAAACACAATTAAGATTGGGAGGTCTCACTTGAGGGCTGCCAATCCGGCGGACTTTTGACCGAAGCTGGTCAAATTTCTAAAGTAAGAAACCTTTGTTTTCTCTTGTAAATTGTAAAGCTATAGCAGCTGCCCTTAGAAGCAAATATGCAAATATTTACAAACCAAAAACTCTCCCAGATATAATGTAACTTTTTTTCATTTAAGGCATAAAAATTGATGGCATGGATCTGGATTTTAAACGTAAATGGATTAGATATTTGGTACAGCTGATAATATAGTTTTCAAAACATAATATCGTCCTTGATTATATAGCAATTTATTTTTCACATAGAAATAAAACGATAAATTCCGAGGTGTTAGCGTGCAATATATATCGAAAATCCATTTTTCTTATTGCACACTTTGTAACGTGACACTGTCGTGATATTTTATTCTTGTGTTCCTATATTTATATATAATAACTGGCGCAATATACATGTATGTGTATTTTGAGACAAATATGGTATTTCTATATGAAATAATAGTGGGAAGAAAATCAAATATATTTTTCCGTATAATGAAAGGGTTGTGACATAGCGGTTCAATATCCCTAAAATACTACCACTAGTTTATATAAAATGATATTGTACAGTAAAATTTAAAAAAAAACCAATTAAATAAAGATACCTGCCTGTATATAACTTGCATTAATGTAATTGTCCCTTTCCTCTGTAAACTTCACACGAGATCTGTCAACTAAAAACAATTAAACTAGGTTAACTAATTATTTAAACAAATAAAATATTGGAAAAAAAATTGTATAACAAGTAAAATTGATTCGAACTTTCTTTTGTAGTAGCTAAACATACAAAGAAAAATGATTCAGATAAAAAGAAGTACTACTCAACATGACTCAAAATTTTAATTACTCACAAGGTAATACGTTTTCATCCCTGTTCTTTCGTCTGTTACTTTGCAGATTTGCTGTTTGGCAATGATCTTTAGGACTTAGCATTTCTAGATCCTGAAACAATTGATAGATGTGTTAGTGAAATTATCTAAAAGATTTTGTATCAAGCATAATGATTGTATTTTCTATAAAATGAAATCAAGAGTAAAAGGAATCCTACCTCTGGTTTCAAATATTTCCTGCCAAAAGATGGACAGAATGTACTTTTATATCAAATCAATTTTAAAACAGAAAATGATAATCACCAATAACAAAAATTAGTTTCAAACTTGCCATTTGTGACAAACGCAATTAGTTACAAAAATAAAATATATTGAACTACGCTAGATTTGATCATACAAAAGCATAGTATAGTTAAAAAAAAAAAACCATATCATATCCATATACTTATATACTGAAATATTAGCAGAAATTAAGGAATCTTCAGCTTATAAAGTGCGTTTTACTTTCATACACAAAAACATTTAACTTTAAAATTCACAATTGAAAAAATCACGCTTTTATCATTTTAGATAAAACTTTAGAACATTTATTAATGGTATAAAAAGATATCGTGAATGTATTTAACAGTCTGCTTTTTTGAATCAATAATTTTTACAAAATAAGCAATCCCAACTGTTTGATAATTAAAGATTCAAAAGCATTACCTGAAATTCTTTAGCAAATTTTAGATCGCTGTCTTTATGCATTTCTATCACTTTTTGGTTAAAATCTGATAAGTTCAATGGTCTATAAAATATCAAGAAGATAATAAAATACTAAACAGTTTATCAAAACGCACCTAAAAATACCTTAACATGACCGAATTTCAGAGATGATATTTCTGCATTAAATATTAAAACACATTACTTATATTCAGTTTAATAAGTTACAGGTTTTGAAACATGTAATATACTTCTTTTATGTTATAACAAGTATATCGACATGTTAAGCTTTAAAAACTATATTCTTTGAGTTTGCTTTTATGTTTATTTGCCGAAGAAAGCTAACTCATATTAGCTGTTAAATATGAAAATTAAAAAATATTAAACCCACTGAGAGGAATTAAAAAATATTGAGTACATAAAATAGAGAATAAAAATAAAAATTTGGATAGTAGATGAAATCGGTCATTATTAAATCTTGTCAAGTTCAAATATGAACCTTGAAAATATTTTAACGGTCTACATATAGAGAATTTTTGTGTTTAATGAGCTGCTTTATCACAAAAAACTACGAGACATGACAGAAAACTAACTTTTTTCTTACCTGTATCTATTTATTTTATTCTGTTCACATAGGGACGTGTAAGTTTTATCTTCACCATTTACTCTCCTGATAAGAAAAACATTTATAAACGTAATGAAATGAATTCCAGTGGTTGTTGCATTCTAAGTTTTCATGGTTTTAAAAAAAAGAGCAAGAGCATGTTTTTCAGTACGTGGTAACTCACTGCAAAAACAAATAGCATAAATTTTAATTTTTATACGGAGTTTATTAAAAAATTTTATATTTTATAATGATAAACATCTTCCTTCATATAACTGAATCTTGATCTAAAAAAGTTGATGTTTTTTGCTGGCTAGATATCAGAAGATGAATAAGAGAGTTAAACAATTTTGTTTCTGGAATCTGTTAATACGATAATGTTGTGTTGGTTTCAGCGATTATTGTGCCAGTACAATATACATTATTTACTATTTTAATACAAATTCTTATACATATCTCTGACATATTGCTCTAAACTTAAAACATATATGCAATTAAAAATCTATTTTGTTATTTAATACTTAACCCAATGTGTGAAATACAATTGTTCACATGACGCTATTTGTCAAGGCTAAAACTAGCGCCTTTTATTATTTTCAACAAATTCTTTTGTTTTAGTTGCTTATTTACTTTTACTTAAACACTTTAAAAGCTGAAAAGTTGTAAACATTTAACACCATGATTTTAAGAAATAAATATTAATAATATAAGAATCAATTACTTTTCAACATCTTTTAACAAAATAACATTTTAGGTCACTTAGAAAGATTCCAATATCTGCTTTAAAAATAACAGATACAAAAAAGTTTTAAGAATTATATTGAATGAATAGAGGCAGCAATTGATTCTAATGCATAGTACAAAACACAAATCCGAAATGTGCACATCTGGCACATCAAAATTTAACTGGAATTTGTATTATATATTTACTACCCCTGAGCGGGTACCGTTGCTGGTGGAGTAAAACTCACCGAGGGTATCCATAACTCAGTAGGCAATACTTTGTGCTGTCAGAAAATGTACCATTTGGCAAAATTTTCAGTCGTCTTAAATTTGGAATTAATTTAAAACAAAGGTTTGTTCCCTCGTGCAAAGCATTCCTTAGCTGGATTTGGATTTATATAAATTTGAAACTTTAGATTCATTATTTTCAACTGTTTGGCTTATATTTTTTATGTATCAAACTTTTCGGCCCCTAGTGTCACTGATGAGGAATGATTTTCCGAAATGTGCACATCTTGCACATCAAAATTTAACTGGTATTTGTATAATATATTTACTACCCCTGAGCGGGTACCGCTGCTGGTGGAGTAAAACTCCCCGAGGGTATCCATAACTCAGTAGGCAGTACTTTGTGCTGTCAGAAAATGTACCATTTAGCAAAATTTTCAGTCGTCTAAAATTTGAAATTAATTTAAAACTAAGGTCTGTTCCCTCATGCACAGCATTCCTTAGCTGGATTTGGATTTATATAAATTTGAAACTTTAGATTCAATATTTTCAACTGTTTGGCTTATATTTTTATGTATGAAACTTTTCGGTCTCAGTGTCACTGATTAAGAATGAATTTTCGAAATGTGCACATCTGGCACATCAAAATTTAACTGGTATTTCATTTAAATATTTGAATACAAACCCTTGATTCATATACGGACTCATTTGCAAATCATCGTAGGTAGCATCTTTACCAGTTTTTGAACTTAAATTAAAAAAGAACATTTTAATTATTTGCAAAATCAACATTTACATGTAGTCATTAATATTTCAATCTCGTAGCATTTAACAAATAACGAATTTTGAAACTCAACATTTAAGAAACACTTCATAAACATCAAATTTTGTATTAATGAACACAGAAAAGTTCCTAACGGACTGTATTAGATTTAAACGTACAATGTTTAGGTGTTAATTTTAACAAAGACAGTTATTGGTGCTTGATTTAAACATTAACTAAATTTTCTACATATTTATTAGATTTTTCAATTATTTTTGAGGCTTATAATTTTTTTATCCAAAATGATATTCTCCCAAATAAATTTTTCTACTATGTTGTTTTTGAATTTTAAAGCATTAATTTTTTTCAAGGATCTTTGCAATCCTGAGAATGTGTTTCTTTGCAATTAAGCTTTTATGATTTCCATCAGGTGCGTTTCATGGACTAGTAATTAGATCGAAATAACGAAATATATCTGATTTTAAACAATGCCATTTGCATTTTTAACTAATATGCATTTATCTCATAAACATACTGTATTACTCAGTTTAGCACATATTTAAAAAGTAAAACAAATTTCATTCAGGATTTTCTATTTCAGGCATAATTGAATAAAAATAATACTTGTTTTTTCTTCTCTTGATTATAATTATAACAATGACAACAGGTATTATTACAGCTACAGCAACTACTGGTCCTACTACAGCTCCAATCAATCCTAATGTTTTTTCTAACAATCAAAAAGTAAAAAATTATTTGGGTTTGATAGTTTGACAATACATACGACTACATAAAATGTTAAAACAACGATTGATAATTATGAAATCAAAAACAATGTTTGGTTAAAGATTTAGAAAAATCATTTAATTTTCTTAAATACAAGAACATTTTACAATGTTTTCTCATTTTTATTAAAAAACAGAAAAAATTACCTTGAATATTTGTTTCTGGTACATAATTTTCCAATATTTAAACACAATCTTAAGCTTGAGATACTCAAACTTTTGATAACAAACATTAACAAACAAGTTTACTTACGAAAATTTATAAGCAAAAAAATTTTTTTAATCACCGTTAGATAAACCTTAAAAAAAGATAGGGGGTATATATAAACACATTATAGCCATACAAACCGTATATTCATGAATGTACATACACTACAAAATCACGTCAAAGACAATAAATAAAAGTGTACAATATATTGTGATAAAAAGCGATGCTTAATTGCTTGGATTCTAATAAAACTCAGTTTAATTTTTTTAAACACTTATTTAACACAAAGCATCCGCCTATAAGCTGAATTAATACGTAAAACAATAGCATACACACCTTTTCCTTTTGTGGTGATAGTAATAGACTGAGATTCTGAGCACCCTCCTTTTGTACAAACAAATGTATATACCCTGAAATTTTAACTCTTTCATTGGCAGTAATTTATTGATAATTAATTTCCAAATAAGATAAAACTTATTTTTTAAGACATTAAATAGAGTTTAAAAGCAAGCTGATGTAGAATTAAATCAAAATAGTTTTATTAAGACATTTTTATAAATAGAGTTTTAAAAACTCAAAAAGGTAGAATTAATTCTAACCGACGTTTTAACGTTACTGGTCATTGTCGATTTGTTTTACGTCTACTAGACAGGAAAAATTATTCAAGTCATTTATACAGTATTTATCATAAACTGAGTATCTGTAGAACAAATTTGATTTAGAGGATGTTATGATTTCCCCATTTTTCTCTATTGTTGTAATGCTATGTAAGTAAACGTATAGTTGGAAAAATATTATTATAACAAGTGAGAAAAATGCAGTAAAAATTATTTTAATTACAGATACGCTTGTGACAAGTCTTGGTGACGTCTTTATTGCTCCATGATGCGCCTCTAAACAACGCGAATTAAACAGTAGTACAATGGTTAAAGAAAAACAAATTATACTCGCATGTGATTTTGAACACCACCCTGTAATCAATGTGAAAACAGAAATTGTTTATGGACGTATGGTAAACTTACATAGGGTACGGGAATAAAAACTGTAACGCTTTGTTTGTTGTATCACATGTTTATCAACTGTGAAACTTACCTGTAGATGTCCAAAGATTTAAAGTTCATTACTGGATAGTAAGATGTCACAGTATTAAGAGGTCTATTACATTAACTATTCTCTGGTTTCTGTCCAACTATAAAAAACTAACTTGTAAGATGTCTTTGGACTACGAGGTCTATTACAATAATTATTGCCATGTTTCTATTAAACTGTAAAAAAATTACTTGTAAGACGTTCCGTGATAACGGTGTCCATTACAGGAACTATAATTAGGTTTCTGTTGAACTATAGTTGTAAGATACACAAACATTAAGTGGTCCATCACAGTAACTATTAGCTGATGTCTGTTGAACTGTAAAAAATTTCTTGCAAGATGTCCCGAAATTCAGAGATTTATTACAGTACCTTTTCACTGGTTTCTCTTTAACCGCAAAATATAAGTTGTAAGATGTCTCGGGATTTAGAGGTCCATCCATTTAGAAAATATTCTCCGATTTCTGTTGAACTGTAAAAATTTACTTGTGAGATGTCCCGAGATTCAGAAATTTATTACAGTACCTATTCAATGGTTTCTCTTAAACCGAAAAATATTAGTTGTAAGATGTCTCGGGATTTAGAGGTCCATTATAGGAACTTTTCTCAGATTTCAATGAACTGTAAAAACTTACTTGTAAGATGTCCCAGGATTTAGAGGTCCATTACAGTAACTATTCTCAGGTTTCTGATCACACGTTGTGTCTTCACCAATAGTGTAACTGATATATTCATGGGTACTTCTTTTCTGTATTATCACTTTAGAAAAAAGGTAAATTGTTTTGTATTGTTCGAAGCTTACTGGAGAAATAGTATAATGGTGAGACGATTCTTTTATATCCTCCTCATCCTCCTCCTTCTCTTCTTCTTCTTCTTCTTCTTCTTCTTCTTCTTCTTCTTCTTCTACTGTTTGGACGACTGTTTATGTCTTCCGTTTTAACTACAGCTAAATGTAAGATGTTCCAATGGCAGTTGAAGCTGTGAACTTCGTTTCTATCAATTCTGACCTAATTGTCTGATTGCATTTTGATGTTTGAAACTATTTATTTGATTATTCAAAATAAACTATTTTTCTTATATAATATGATGGCTTAAGGAAAAGTGATTTTAATAATGTTTCAGGCCCAAGTATGTTTTTTATTTAAAAAGTTGTAAATAAAAACTAACAACTAAATTATCCAAAATTTACAAATTACTGAGAGTTGCTGTTGTCGTTCTATTTTAATGAGGTTTTCAAAATGTGTAATTCGAACTTTGAAAAGTCATCACAGATGTTCCAATGTTTTGAACTTATATAAAAATAGATTAAAGTGAATATTACTAGATACATATGACCCGTTGAAACTTTCGGATCTAGAAATTATCTTTTATATATCTTTGGCAATGAAAACTTCATAATCATAAATATACAAGTTATACATAATTATAAATATACAAGGTGATTGTTATGAAAAAACATGTATTTAAAGATGATATTTAAAAAAAAAAACAAAAATAAAATCAAAAAAGAAAATTTGATAAAAAAGAAGTTTATTTCACCGTGCTTATGAAAAAAAACTTACATGAAATTATAGAATTTAAATATATGTACATCACTTAAAAACTAAACTTTATATTGTTTACTGTCATTATAAACGAAATACTGCATCATAAAAGCTAGGTACTTATTTTCTCAGTAAACAATGTCAATCTCGCAAGTGACAATATATAGTTTAAAAACACTAATGTTGCTTATATTGCCTAATATAAATCAAAAAGCTTTCTATACCTTTCTTTGAGTTCTGCAACCATGAACTATTGGTTGGTTTGTAACACTGTTTAAATCCATCATTTTTTTGCTTTCTTCCATGTAGTAAATTTGTCATAGTCAGTGTACTGTCTTTGTGTTGTAACTAGAATATGAAAATGAAACATTCACAAGCTTAATCAAATGGGTTTTTCATTAGTAAATGTAATATCCTCTGTTACAGGAAGGAATTAAAACGATTTTTGTTGTTTTACAACCCAGTCCGGATTTTTCATTTATATCAAGGATGTTAGTTCAGTGAAATGCTTGGACAAAACCACTTACTGCTTCAATTGTCTTGATAATTATCTCGCAATATTTGCCTGAGTGGGATGATAACGTAGGTTTGGAGAGGCTCTTTAATTCATTTATAATAATTCTAGACCATTGGGTCAATGAGTCTTCACTCAAAATTAGATGATAGTGTAAATAAATACCATTAAATGTTCTATCCAGAGACAGTCTCGGTGTGGAAAGATACTGACCTGTAGATATTGTTAATGGATGACAAACATAACTTTAACCTTGCAGCAATTTGTGCACTGGTGTTTTAATAAAAAGCTTAAGTCTTGGAGGAGTTTTCACGATTAAGTAACAAGTATTACAACATAAATCATTCACAAGTTAGTCAAAAGACGATGATAACTATCCTATTTATACCTACTTTGTGTTTTTGCAGGACACAGAATGATCCCATTGTTAATAATTTGGCCATTTTCATCTGCCGTGAACTGATTCCGGTAAAGAAGAATGGTAGCTGTTATTTCTTTTGTTTTAGACTTAACGTCATTCTGTATTACCTTTATGTCAGGTGATGAATCCAATTTAGGTGGTGCTGTAGAAATAGAAAACCAGAAATATCACATTCAGTACCAACAACAGACATAGTGGTGAACTTTTTTCGCCTGACTCCTGACTCATGAGTCAAAAGATAAGAGTTTAAACCCAAGCAACCATGTGCTGTGGACCTTGCGTCAAATAATTTCAAAATCTCTAATCTAAACAACTAATAATTAAATGGGTAACAGCATAAATGATATTGTAAAGGTTGGGGAATAATATATGAAGGACATATACATGAATACAACGGAAAATAATGAACTCTTATCGATTTGAATTTAATTTAAACCACATTAACACCAGCTTAATTGTATATTGTGATCAGCAGGGTTAAGAAAGACATTAACTTTAACAATATCAAATAAAACGCTCACTTGAAGATATGTCCAAAATTGTTTGCAAAGAGCAATAGACAATATATTAAGTACAGACACTTTAAAAGTTTTCTCAAGTTAAGAATTCCCACAAAACTTAATAAGAAATATATCCACTCACTTTTCATTTATAAGTAGCTTATATAATATGCAGGAAGTAACTGTAGTGCAATGGATAATTTCCAAATCATTTATCAATTTCAGTATAATTACTTGACCTTTGAACATATATGATCTCGAATCATATATGATTGTCATATC
Organism: Tegillarca granosa; assembly: GCA_029721355.1. Classification (NCBI taxonomy): domain Eukaryota; kingdom Metazoa; phylum Mollusca; class Bivalvia; order Arcoida; family Arcidae; genus Tegillarca; species Tegillarca granosa. The sequence goes on from JARBDR010000184.1 coordinate 157,585, forward strand.
AATACCTACAATATTCTTATATACATGCTTATGCATGAAATTAAAAGCTTTCAAGATAATTAATAATTTTAGTATTTCTATGTTGATATGACCTTCACCTTTTAACATATGACCTTGAACCAAATATCAAATTTTATTTCATGTCAATACCTACAATATTCAAATATACATGCCTATACAAACAGTTAATAGTTTTCAAGATAATTAGCAATTAATGTCTTCTTCAGCTCTGACCTTGACCTTTCAACATATGACCTTGAGCCATATATCAACATGGTCGATGTTGCAATACCTACAATATTCTAATATACATTCCTATACAAAAAGTTAATAGTTTTCAAGATAATTAGCAGCTTCTTTTGCAGCTGTGACCTTGACCTTTAAACATATGACCTTGAACTAATATCAAAATGATCGTCATGTCAATACCTACAATATTTTAATATACAATTGCCAAAAATAATTTAAAGGACCCTCACAAAACTGAAACAATTATTCACAATGCAAACTGGACATATAAGTAATAACAAGACTTCTCCTATAAAAATCATATTAAAAGGTGGTTCCTCTCTTTAAATCATTTTTATTTCATCAAGAAATTTCAAAATCTCGAAATGGTTTATGTATCTTAAAGATTATAAACTCTTTGAACAAATTTATCAAAGTCTTTAGAAAAGACTGAGCAGTGTTGCAATGATGACCAAATCAATCACATGGCTACTTAAACCTCATTTTTTCCTTGGATATAGGATAATGAAATAATAAACTATCGCCAGCTGTTACTGATTTAACTTGATATAATAAATACTTACGACCAGGTGAAGCATAATACAATTCTGAGCTTTTGACACCTGTCTGATTTTGATTGTTTATAGCATACACCTGTAAGAAAATAAAATAAATACAGAAAAATGAGTTTATAACTTCATAGAAAAATATACATATTAGAATTTCTAAACAATCTGAAAAGTTTAAAAATTTACTCATATATGCCCTTTTAATTCACTTTTCTTTTAGAGATAACAAAAATAAAAACTTAACACAAATAATAAGTTTTGCATGTTTAATATGAAACAATCACTTTTTCAACATTTTTGCAATATAAGTATGATGGTAAAAAATTGACGGTTTTTCTGGAGTGGTCAATACTTATGATTTATATAGCAGATTTTTAAGACTGGCCTTGTAATGGCAGACTTTGTTTTAGAAATTCCTGAAAAAAGACAAAGTACTCATTATGGTTTTGTTTTTGTTTTAGTTTTTTCTTTTTTAATAATATATATATATATATATATATATATATATATATATATATATATATATATATATATATATATATATATATATATATATATATATATATATATATATATATATATCATTGTATACACATACCTCAATATAGTAATAGTTTTCTAGTTGTACTTCAATAGATTCTGTAAACCCATCCCCATTGTAAAGAGACTGGCTTAAAATCTTGCTTGCTACAGTCTATAAAATAATTTAAGGAAACTGAATAAATTTCAAAGATTTTAAAAGATGTTATAATAGTTCTAGACCGACATTATAATAGGTAAATTTAATGAAAACAGCTATAAAATAGCAAATTTATACACATGATATATGACTATGTAAAAGTTAATTTTAAAATTCTGAGAAACCTGAAAAATATGTGTTTTCAATCTTTTTATTTTACCCAAGTCAAGATTCTTAAAATGAGTTCTGTGATTGTGGAGTTATGTAACTTTTTTTAAAAGTCGAGTCAAGATTAATTAATTTAATTGGTGGCAGGAAATTATAAATAAGAGTTTCAGGTCTTGGGTGATAGAAGAAACAAGAGTGCCGAGAAAATACAACTTACCTTCAAGAAGAAACAAACTTTTCCGCACTAACTTCTGACGAGTGCAAGATTCAAACCTAGGCAGTGAAAGGCAGCCTGATTGAACAGTCAGAACTTAAGACCACTCTGATACTAAGGCCTCTGTGGGCATCACATAATTTAAACCTTATTTATTCCAATCATGAAAGTATTAAACATTTTGTAAATTTAAATACCATATCTCATCCTAATTTTTTTTTTTATAAATTATCAATAGTTTTATTACATTAACCTACCCCTGTTGCATTATGTTTAAATTCATAGCTTGTAATCAAACTGTTCTGATCACGAAGACTTGGTATACTCCAAGATATAGTGGCTGATTTGTAATTCCATTCTGGTCTGGATACCATGAAATTAGCAACCTTTCCAGGAGCTAAAAATATAGTAAAATATCTGTATTAAAATATAAACATAAAAAAAGAAAAAAAAAAGAAAGAAAGAAAAAATATGACAGACATTTGAAGCCATTTAAACTGAATTCAAAATGACAAATGCAAGGAAGACATCGTGTATAATGAAAATCTTTTATTAATTTCCAATAACTTGAGGAATAAAGAGCTAAAATGTGCTAATCAATTACTGAGATTTTAAGTTTAAAATTCTTAATTGCAAATATTTTACATAAATGATTGCCCAATACTACCAGTATACGTGAATTTTAAAAAATATTTAAGAAACAAATGCTGTAAGAAAGACCAGGCTTACTTGTAGACACTGTTGATAATTTAGTCTGAAAAAGCAGATTTACCTACACATGTAAATAAAAGACAGTAAAGCTCTAATGCTTGGAGTATCTTGAGTAAAAACAAAAGTTCTTCCATACTTCTCACAGTTAAACTGGTATATAAAAATCACCCACGGGACCTGAGAAAGATTGATTTTATCGATTGAATTGGTTATGGTAAATGTTTAACAACGCCGTCAATATTCTTTCACTGACTCTGAGATGGTAAGCTCTGGAATAACTAAGAACAAACAGAGTGTTTAAAGAAAACGCCAACTTCCAGCTAGTAAAATGACTAACTTTTTCATATGAGTATGATTCAAACCTAGGTGGTTAAAGGCACTGTGATGCTTAAGCACATGCTTTAGACCACTTGTTAACTGAGGTCCGCCTGATTTTATAGACAATTTGTCTTTATAAAGAGATTCTTTTTAGTATGAAAATAAGCAGGGGTTCAAAACACTCACCTTAATGAACAGATAGCTGTAGGATTGAAGTGTTAAAAAGGAATTAGACTCAGTTCAGCATACTTCCTCAGTCTATATCTAATGAAAATAATAGCTTACCTGCAGGTTGTGTTTTTTCAGGTTTTACAGTCTTCATTGCACTTTGTCCTTTATTTGTAGATGCTTTGATGTTTATAACATATTGCCAGTATTCCTCTAGATTTGTTAGTATTGTGCTTCTATCGTAAAAACCTAGAATATGAATATGGCACTTCATTAAAACTTTAAATTTTTGAATAACAGTAACATGTTTTTCTTTTTCAGAACAAGAAAAAATTTATGGTAATATTTATATCCCAGCATGTCATCAAAGATTCACTGCTCATTTGAAGAAGTAACCCAAAGATTGTTCCTGTTCATCAATTTCTTGAAATGCTATCATACAAAACCAATGATTAATTTAGATATTTAAATAATTCTTTATTCAAACCATGTTTCACTGACAAAACAGGATGCAGTAAAATAAGAGTCATGATACTGTTTCATAAAAGTATGAGAAAGTTTAAATTGTTGCAACTTTATAATCTAATAAACTTATTGCATAATGGAGCATTTTTAAGATTTTACAGAACTTTAATTTTTTTTTTGGTATAGAAAGCTATTGAAGCAGTCTAGTTATGTTCAGCTCAATGTATCTAATATTACAATAAAATAGAGTACCATGTGTAAATACAAATATGAAAATAAATTACTGTGTTCTTGGTTAAGTTTGAAAAGTATATGATAGATAAAAAAAGAGAAAAAAAAAGAAAGAAAAGAAAAGGAAAAAAAAACACCCACACAAAACAATCATTTTTCAAATCAGAATTACATTAATTTTAAAATGTATGTGTTTTTTACTTGTACATGTATCAACTCATTGTACTACATTTTTAATATGTAATTATGTCTGGGTATCAGCATACATCTTGTTGTTACTCGTAATCTTTATTGATGGCATTTCTCCTTTGTTTCTTATCCGATCAGGTTAAAATTTTGTCAACCAGTAGGGACTACCACACTTTCCTCACTGCTTTTGGGAATTCGGAAGGACTCCGCATAAATCCGGTTAAAACCAAGGAATTCCAGAGAGTTCTTTCTTTCTTTATTTTTTGGAATTTCCTCCACTATTTGGAGCACCACCTAAGAGGTGTAACTGGTAGCAACTATTGTCTAGAGAGAGAGCGAGTGAGCTGATATGCAGACAAATACATGTACTTGCAGAAATATACATTCTAGTTTTAATTTTTATCTTATAAATGTGTATCCCAAAATATGAGTATCAAAATTTGTCAATAAAACAGATTTTGGATTATAAGATTATTTGTGGTTTTTTTTCAAGATTCTTATTGTGAATGTCTGTGTAAATATATTCATATGACACAAAATATTATACCTAACACTTCAATAGATTTGTTAAGTGTTTGTTTTTCATTAATAACATCATATAGGTAAATTGTATATGTTGTTTTTCCAGGTCTTGTGTCTGGAATACTCCAACTTAATTTTATTGCTGAGGAATTAAGTACATCAGCTGACACTTGAGTCAAATTCTGTGGTGCTACAATATCAAAAACAAGATAAGTTTTTAATCAAAATATAATAGGTTTTACTTGTTTATTATGTGACCAAATAGATCCTGAATTTCCCTTCTATGTAAACAAAAATGTTACTTATGAGAAAGTAATGTTCATGTATTAACTAATTTAAAAGTAAAATGAATAATTTTTAAATACCGGTAATTAACAATTTCAGCCTTCTTATGCAGCTATGACCTTGAACTTTGAACCTATGACCTTGGCCCATATATCAAAATGATTGTTATAAAAATACCTACAATATTCTTAAAGAAGCCTATAGAAAAAGTTAATTGCTTTCAAGCTAATGCAAAATTTCAGCCTTCTTATGCATCTATAACCTTGACCTTTGAACTGATGGCCTGAAATCGTATATCAAAATGTTAAACTTATAAATCATTCTAATATACAGGCCTATACAAAAAGTTTACAAGATAATTAACATTTTCAGCCTTCTTATGCAGCTATGACCTTGACCTGTAATCCTTTGACCTTAAACCATAAGTCAAAATGATCACTGTATCAATACCTACAATACTCCAACATACATGCCTATACAAAAAGTTAATAAGTTTTAAGATATATTGACAAATATATAATTTTCAGCCTATCCCCATTTTGTGCCACATGGCTATTGCTTATTCAAATCTAAAACTAGGTGACCTAAGAATATTATAAATGAAATAACTAAGATATTTAATATATGTACACTCAGAAGAGAAGATTTTTTAAGTTTTTCCCTATTTCCCCCTTCTGGAACCACAGGGGGACATAACTCCTTTATTTCGCAAATCTGAATGGCCTTCACCCGGGAATGATGGTAGCCAAGTTTCATTAAATATGGCTTATTGGTTTTGGGGGAGAAGATTAAAATGTTAAAAGTTTACAAACAAAGCACAATGGACAACACATGATGCATGACAGATGAAGATGGATAGCTATAGCTATCATGCAAAAAAGGCATGAGAGGATAAAAGATGAAATAATTTGTCAATGAATTAACAATAAATAGTTTGCAAAGATTTCCCAAGTAATGTATGCAATAAATTGTTTACATTACTGTAGTTAGGAATTCTTAGAAGATTTTGATCCAAAGACATTCAATTAAACCAATCAGCCAGTAAACCAGTCTGTGCCTTGGATTAAATATTTCTATTTTTTAAGAATGCTACAAATAAAACATCCTAGGTTTAGCTACAGATTGTTTATATACATATGTATGTCTAAAAAAGTAGAAAAAGTACAAAGTTAATCCAAGATCCATGAACTTTAAAGATTACCTAAGGGACTGTTCCACAACTACTGTAGAAGTTAAACAGTGAATTAGAGTGACAAACAAAATTTCTCTATTTTGGATCCACTTCAATGATATTTTGCTTGGTAATGATTGAAATTTTTAAAAGGCAAAAACTAATAGAAACATCATCCACTAACAGGAAGGTATTATTTAAAACTACACCTCCTATTAATCATTTCCCTAGAAATGTATTTAACTAACTTATGGAATAGGAGTGCTGCTGTAGGCAAATAGTTTGACAAAGTGACGAACAATGTAATCACTATTTCCTCTTGCTAATTTTTGAGCAAAGTTATTGAAAGACAAGAGGACAATTGATGTCTCAAATGATTATATATGAATCTACCTTCTTCATTGGTTTCTACTGTAACTGCTCCTGAGTATCCATCACCAGCTCCTGTTATAGCATTAACTAACACACTGTAACTGACATATGGAGATAAACCTTCTATTGTCTGTACAAATGACACATTTGTTAAGCCTGAGTCTGTGATTGCTACCATTGTTTTTAAATTCATAGAACAACTACTTGTAAGATTTGGTTTCTGTAAAAAAATAAATCAGTATAGCAGAAATAACTATAAGAAATAAAATAGACAATATATTTGTTAAAACTGTCAAAAAATAGTAATAATAATATAATACAGTTACTCAGTGATTTGAACAGCAGATATAACTAAAAGAAATGGAATGGATGATAAATTTGTAAAAACTGTCAAAAAAAAAAAAAAAAAAAAAAAAAAGATAATAATAAGATACCACCAGTTACTCAGAGATTTGTCACATGTTAAATGTTACTGAGATATTTCCACAAAAAAGTTCTTATTTTCTTTCAAACCAGTACAAATTAGTAAAACATAAAAGATTTTATCTAGAAAGAAATGAAATTTAAAAACAATAATTATCTGATGACATTTTATCCAACAATAATTATGGCAAAAATTTACTGACTGATAACAACTAATCAGATTGTAATATGCATTATTGTTGTGCACAGACAGCAAAACCTGCTGCAAACATTTTGCAATCTAAGAGTATCAGTTTTTTCAAGAAACATCTGCTAAATTAAACAATTAAAAATTGTCATTTTAAAATAAGACAAGAGGCCCATGGGCCTTAACACTCACCTAAGGATATGGCCAAAATCATTTGCAAAATACATACAATATTCTAATATACATGCCTATACAAAACGTTAATAGTTTTCAAGATAATTAACAATTTGAGTCTTCTTATGCATGAATCACCTTGACCTTTAAATGTAAAATCTTGAATCTTATATCAGAATGATCGCCATATCAATTCCTCCAATATTCCAATATACATGCCAAAACAAAAAGTTAATAGTTAACAGTTTTTTTATGCACCAATGACCTTGACCTTTCAACATATGACCTTGAGCCATATATCAAAATGATCGTCATGTCAATACCTACAATATTCTAATATATATGCCTATGCAAAAAGTTAATAGTTTTTCAAGATAGTAACAAATATATAGTTTTTTAGCAATTTCCCCACTCAGTGCCTTACAATTTCCCCATTTTGAGCCCCATGGCTACCATTGTGCAAATCTGAAAAAGATGACCTAAGTATGTTAGAATGGAATAACTAAGGTATATCTCTTTTAGATTCAGAGGAGAAGATTTTTAAAGTTTTTTTGCTATTTCCCCCATTATGGGGCCCCAAGTGGAAATGACTCCTTCATTGGTGCAAATCTGAAAGGGTTGACTGGCATGATGGTTACCAAGTTTCATTAAATTTGGCCCAGTGGTTTTGGAGGAGAAGATTAAAATGTAAAAGTTACACACGATGCATGGCGGACAAAGATGGATAGCAATAGCTCATCTGAGCTTTCAACTTGATACGAAAATGTTTTTGTCACAGACTGGGAAAATTTGAACTTCATGCAACAGTTAACTTGTTACCTTAAAGCTTCAATTGATATACTGTAGATTCATGAAAGTCCCTTTGGTTCAATTTGTATGGTTAAGCAAACTGAAAAAA
>JARBDR010000185.1:0-16774 GCA_029721355.1 Tegillarca granosa
GCCAAAATACAACTGCAGAGTAGTATGTTTTTGTACATGGACACATTTTGCATGCACAAAAAATAACTGCAGTGTAGTATGTTTTCGTACATGTACACATTTTGCATGTTCAAAACACAACTGTAAAATTAATTAAACTTTTTTCTCAAAATTATTTATTGTTTTTGGGTCAATCTTTATCTCTTTGTTGATCAGGGTTAGGATTCCATTACATTATATCAAAATATACCTTTTGTGCACCAAATGCACATTAATCCTCTATCAAGAAGCTGGGAAGGGCAAAATCTGACGTATTGGCGTCTGACCTAATTTACGGATATGTTTTTCGTTAGGCTTTGCGTATGTGCTCTTTCCAAACTGTTTATAGGCAACCCGGGGATTGAGGGTGACAAAGAGATAATTTATCTGATAATTATTTACCTATAAGTTAGGAAATATTTCATCATGGATTCATTATGGTACTCAGATACACATCAATTGTATGAAATGTAGTTGGAAAGGCAACTTTGAAATAAATAAACTTATTGAATTTTGATCAAACATCGGTGAGATCAACGATATTAGTTCTTATTCTTACTTAAATTTATAAAATTTTATCCATAAACTAAACAGGGGAATAAGCAGAGGGATTGATTTATTTTTTTTTAAATTTCATTATTTTTACTATAATTAGTACCCTTTTTTGTAAACCAGTACATATAATTCATTATGGATCTGAGATATAAATAAACATCTAAAATATATTTATCCGGACATTTGAGATGGAGACTGGAAAAGGGCACGAATAAAAAAAGACTGTACATGTTATTTAATAAAACAAAATATATATTATATATGTATGTATGTATGTATGTATGTATGTATGTATGTATATAATACATCTAATTTTTATGGCAGATATAGGTCACCTCCACAGTTTTAATCATTAAAGATTTTATAACTTTTCTTGTTGCATTTTGTAAATGCAAAATGTGTACATGTACAAAAATGTACTACTCTGCAGTTGTGTTTTGTACATGCAAAATGTGTACATGTACAAAAGCATATTACTTTGCAGTTGTGTTTTGTACATGCAAAATGTGTACATGTACAAAAGCATATTACTTTGCAGTTGTGTTTTGTACATGCAAAATTCGCTCTTTGCGGCCAACTGTTCAACCAGAGTTATCGTCCCTGAATGCAGGTATAGTCTAACTTCCTGTCAAGGTCATGGGGCGGAATTATTGTGCCATAAAAGATTGTCATAACTATTTAAATAAGATTGGACGCTTTGGTAAGCCTGTTAAGCTGCACAATTTGCCTAAGGAGCCGTATTTAAGGAAAGCATGGATGATTGCGATTAGTCGGAAAGATTTCTCTCCAAAAAGGACGTTTGTTTGCTCGGACCATTTTCCAAACGGCGATGGCAGAACCTGGCGACATAAAGTGCCAAGTTTGTTTCTCCCTCAGAAGAAAACCAAATCAGTTGTTAAACGCACCAGCAAGAACAGTTGTAAAAATAGTGCAGATCCAGGGCTGTTTGTTGAACATGTCCAACATGATGTTGGCACTTTTCACACGTATGTAGTAATAACAATAATCTTTATCTGTTTATATTCAATTACAGTGTTCATCATATCATGGAAATCTTTATATAGCATATGTTTGTATATGAATATTAATATACTATGCTGTATTTACAGTAAATCTACTGTGAATATGGTCCCAGTTCTAAAACCATCAAAATCATTTCAATATATACAAGCTACCATTTTGAAAACTAGGGTGGCTTAGCAGTTAAGATTTGATCCTAAAATCAAAGGACTCTTACTTCTGTGGGTTACACCCCTGCTGGGGCCATGTGTGAGAAAATGAATTTCTCTTCCCATTGGCCCTTACTGGGTGGCTGGTGTCAGTTTAGTGTGACCATGTGATGTGTTAATCTGCAATATTGTGTAGCACTCTAAAGGTGACCACAGTGTGCTTTATTATAAAGCGGATCACAAACACTACACACAATCATGCACCACTTGAAATTTGTGAATAGATTAAACCCATTAAATCATTGCATGGTCCTGAAATGATATACCAGTATATGTCATATTTAATAGGACAGTTTAATTCTAGTACAAACAAATTTTAATGAGGTCTTGAAAATATTTGAAACATTCAAATCTTAAATAATGCATAAAAAGCTTCACTTAATTTGAAAGTGAATAATTTTTTTCAGACCTTATGAAAACATTTAAAGTGCAATTCAATTCTTAGAAAAAAGGGAAATCTCATTCTCTTATTCATCTCTCATCTATTTTTTATTTTAGATATGCCAAGGATACTAAAGCATCAGTATCGTGTACAGGTCCTAGCATGTTGGCAGTGGATCAGAATATCCAATTCAAGCTTTCATCAGTAGATGAATCTACAATTAGTGACAGACCAGAAATCACAATCGAGGATATACAAAGCAGTGATACCCAGATTCAGTTTTACACAGGGTTGCCAGATTTTTCAACATTCATGGCATTATTTGACTGTTTAATTGAACATGGGGCTGACAAAATTATCATAGATAATAATTTAAGAACTGCAACAGGTAAAAGAAAATTGAGACTGGTAGATGAGTTTCTTATGGTTATGATGAGATTGAGATAGGACTACTGTTGAAGGACTTGGAGTATAGGTTCAGAATCTCAGCTAGTAGAATATCTAGAATCTTTAGAGCCTGGATAACATTTATATGTAAATGTCTTCAGAGTATTGTATATTTACCCAAGCTGGATGATATGACCAAGGTACCCAAGTGCTTTGAGAATTTTTCAGACACTAGAATTATCTTAGACTGTACAGAGTTGTTTGTACAGACTCCATCTTCACTGCATACTCAAAGTCAGACATACTCAAACTACAAATCCCACAATACATTCAAGGCACTGGTGGGGATAAATAAGACCGGGGCAGTTACATTCATCTCTAGACTTTGGGGAGGTTCAGCATCAGATACTGAGATAACCAGAAAAAGTGGTCTGTATGATTTGCTGCAGCCAGGAGATGCAGTGATGGTGGACAAGGGGTTTATTCACATTAAGAATGATCTTGAACAGAGAGGTGTGAAACTGTATTGTCCACCATTTCTCTCCAAGAATCAGTTGTCAAAATCAGAGGTGGAACAGACTCGCAGAATAGCATCTGCTAGGATCCATGTTGAACGTAAAATGGAACAAATTAAGAACTTTCGGATTCTTCAGGGTATACTTCCTCTGAGTTTAGGTCACATTGTGGATGAAATATTTTTCATCTGTGCAGCTCTTACTAACCTTCTGCCTCCACTTGTTAAGTAAATATTTTTCACATAAGTACAATGACTGAAATGTATTGGTAGCAGTAAATGGAGGATTATGTGATTTTGTTTAAGAGTCAGCTTTAACTGTTCCCAATTATACTTGTTATGATATTAAAAGTGACTTTTTTTGTTTCTTCTTTCAGTATCATATGTTCTGAAGCATCTCAATTCATTAGTAGGACTATATAAGAGGATCTTGCATGAGAGTTCATGTAATATTGAATTTATTAAACACGTTGATTAAATCTTTGTGCAACAAGCCTTGTGCAACGAGTTTAACAAATTCAATGTCATGATCACGAATGTAAAATTCTGTTCATTGTATAATTCTAGAAAATGTCCTTTTTGTTTCTTTGTTATAAGAGTTGAGTGAGTGAGTTGAGTAATGGTGTTTAACGTCCCAGTCAAGAATATTTCACTTATATTGAGACGTCGCCAGCTATAGACGAAGGTGCACAAATTTTGCCTGTGCGTTGGGCTTATGACATTATACAGCAGGGTTCTTTATTGTGCCAAGCCCACCGTGACACGGGACCTCGTTTATTTTAAGTTCCCATCCGAGAGAACCTGACTTTCATTTTGTTTTACCAAGTAAATGGCAAAAGAACAGTCACTACCCACTTTCAAATCTTGGGTCATACCCGGCCGGGGATCGAACCTACGAGCTCCCACTCACGGAGCGAGCACTCTACCAACTGAGCTACCGCAGTGGTACTAAGCTAACGAAAGTTTTTATTATTAAATTTACTAATGAAATAAGTTATAATTTTAGGGTTAAGTGTTGCAAGTTTGATGTGGCTGTTTGGCTGTTTAAACCTGTGATAGTGACGAGTTTTGCCTGGCATTAATTGCACAAATAATGACTTGATCAATACAATGTATTCAAACTAAAGGACAAAGAGTTGGATCAAATTAATTGAGTTATTATATACTATGAAAGATCATTAAAATCTTAGTTATGAGGAAATATTTTTAAAATACCCCCCCTTTTTTTTTGTTATTTTATTTTATTGGCAATACAAATGTACATGAATACTCTATTCATTGTGCCAACTTACAGGTGTGTGATAAAATCTTTAGAATTTAATATTGGTTTTATAGTGCTTGGTCATTTCTGGAATCATGTAGCTAACATAAAAACTTTCCAATTTTTTCAACATTTCCTTCCAAAATGACCTGTCAAATTTTATCTGTATAATTTTGAAATCTTGCTTTGTGTAAATCACAAAGTCACACTTTTCTATTTTACATACTCCCATTTGACCTTGTACTTGGCTATAATAGCGGTGTCTAGTTTTCAAGCAAATTTCATTTGAATTTTGATCAATGAAACAACAAAACTGCTTTAATTTACATGCCTCTGTTATGGACTTGTCCCTCATACTATATGGACACTTGATTTCTAATAAATACTTGTTCATTGTCTTTTGGTTATACACAAGCCCATCAGGACTTGCTCCCAAAAATCCATAACCCTCACACAGCCTCAATCCAACATTCTCTACTGTAACATTTTCCTTGTGATGGAGTTTTTTATATGCAATGTACTTTTTCCTTGCAATTGGTTCATATTTTTCTTCCCCATCTAATGGGCATAGTATCCACTTCATCTGAGTCTCCAAAAATTAATTTTTGAAGTACTTTTTCTACTGGGGTTGTGGACTTTCTGACAAGAATGTCATGAAAGTTGGAGCTCGTTATTCTATTTTTTCTAGCAAGCTTCCATAATGTGTTCTCATTTTGACCCCTTGTTCTTGTTTCCAACTCTTTGATTACTGTGTCTGGAACATGCATTGTTTTTTCTATAACTGTTTTCTCATCACAGTTATATTTTCTAAGTAACTGTTCAAGATTTATATATTCATCAGAGTCGTACACAATATGTTCTGATGTTTCAACTTCTACTGAACAGATAACGTTTAAATCTGACACAACCTCACTGCTTTTCTGAGAGACAGGAGGCAATAAATCCAGAAGAACTGCATTAGAATTGATATTACTTAGTTTGCAACACAAGCTTGTTCTAAAATGCTCACTTTGTGGTATTATTTCTGGAAATGGTTTAGCCGGCCTTCCTACACTGTCAGGTCCATATTTGATCTTTTTGAATGTAATATTTTCCACAACATCAGGCTCTTTCTTCCTTTTCTTAGGTTTTGACCACTCACATGGACGAGAGGTACAAGACTCTTCACTATCGCAGTTCCCTGCAGCATTAGCTTCTAATGAAAACAGCAAGCCAGCCACATGTGTGCAACCTTCTCCTTGTCTGCAATAATTGTATTACATTTTATTAAAATATTAATTAATTATGCCCCCCCCCCCGAAAAATTTTTCGGGAGAGACATATTGTTTTGTTCGAAAAGTCTGTCTGTCTGTCCGTCACAAATCATGTCAGGCTCATAAGTTTTGAATGCATAAAAAGAATTTCAATTAACTTGGCATAAATGTTCACAGACACTGGCGTAAATGTCAAGAAAAGACAAACACATTTTACACCTAAAGGCTATGTGTGTGTGTGTGTGTGTGTGTGTGTGTGTGTGTGTGTGTGTGCACCATGAAAACAAAATTATCTATACAAAATTTGTTTTGTATATATATGGGTCTAGTATCACCAATGACTCACCCAGCAGGACAAGAACAGTAAGCCTTTAGAATGGTATATGGAGCCTCTTTTGATAAACACACCCACTGGGTGTAAGTGCCTTGTTTCATAGATGGGTAACATTTTGATCGAATATAGCACATTTTAGAGTCCTTCTCTATCAAATTAACCATAATATTATGAATATAACCCTCCTTATAGAAGTTGAATCCTCTGATGAATTGGCGATAACATTCCATCTTTCCACTGTCTTCTGTCCTGTGACTACTATAGATTAGGTATTGTTCAACATCTCTGTGTGATATCTGTGGAAATAGTTTTGTGTCACTCGTCCAACCAGAGTTCAGAGAATCAACAGAAATAATATCAGTGTCGGAGACATGGCTGTTTGATCTAGATTCAGTATCCGATAATGACCCCTTCTCTCTGGCGTCACTGACACTACTAGTAGGCATGCATACATTGTCTTCCTTGTTAACTTCAAAAGCTCTTTGAGCTAGTTCTAATTTTGTACCACTTATTTTCCTGTTTTTCTGTTTTAAATATGCTTGTAATGCCGACTTTTTTAGTGCCAATAAGTCTTCAACAGTTGTGTTTTTCATTGAATAAACTCATTTTAAATTTACCCGCTTGAAGACTTTTAATACAACGAAACCGGAAGTGGGAGATACCTGCACTCAAGAACGATAACTCCATTAACATTTCTTGCCGCAAACCCGGAATTACTAGACAACGGGGAAGGGCCGCATCGCATATTTAATTTAAAATTATTTTTGATTTTTATAAAAATATATAATTAAAATATTTTTATAGATATATTCCTACATTAATAACAACAATTAAACAATTCCTTTTTAATGGTTCATAACATTTACTTCTTTCGCTGAATAAGTAACTGTTGACATGTGCACGTTTAATCAACGGCATTTATCGACGTCATTCTTTAACTACGTTTTTCTGATTATGACGTCGTACCTCCATAAGCCTGGAATATCTCATGGCGCGTCACATATTATGATCTGCCATGTACTTAATAGCGCTAAAAGCGCTTATTAGTCAGTAAGCTACAGACAAGCATACAATTTTCCCGTCCATTACGCTGACATCGGGTAAACAAGTCAATATACTGTCCTCATAAGCCAAAGCAAAGGCTATGAATAATATCTATACTTTTATTCATTATGTATGATCCGACCGGGGTTCGACATCCCGCTTTTGAGATGGACGGGTGCTATACCACTAAGCCATTTAGAGAGGACCCATTTCTACCATTGAATTAGGCTTTGTTTATAAGCATTTCTCAAAAGACCTGTGACTTTCTAAATGCCTTGTGTTTGTACAAAATATTTTAAAAGTCTGTGTCAGATTTGTCGAGTTTGAACTTTGAGCTCTCGGATTCGTAGCTAGCACAAAACGATCTATGCTTACTTATAGGTAGACTATATTAAAAGAGAGACAACACTTTGATACTTCAACAACAACATTTATCGGTTATATATTTATTCCAATTATATAATCACAAACTGAGCAAATAATTTCAAAATCTTCTGTTAAGATTCGACCATTTTTTTCTTTTTCAGTAAATTGAACATGGAGTCTCGCAACCTACATTATTTGCCGACCATTTTTCTCTTACTTCATAAAATTGCCAAAAGAAATTTTTTATTTTTTATCCCGGAAACGTTTCAAAAAAAGTTTTCACAAGAGGTATAACAATATGTTAAAGGACATCCCATAAAAACTTTTGAAAGACCTATACAAGCTTCAATCTAAACATGTTTTGATTTGTACACTTACTAACAATGCTAAAATCAGTCAATTAAAAACATCACGGTCCGGTCATACATAAGACTAAGTTTTGAGATATTGCTTCCTCGTCTTGTGCTCGGTATTAGAAGTATAGAGTATTTACTGCTTCATTCAGGTGCAAAGATATTTACTGGTAAAGTCCTGCGACATAGTGAAAGTGAGCTAGCACCTTACTGAAAAGTCACCCGGTTCACTCGCTTTTACATGTCATAATACAAACCAGCACAACCAACGCATGCACCGAATTAGTTTTTAGATTAATCCATATAGATTAATAAAAACCTTGCTCTCGCCGCGAATAAATGAAAAAAAAAACAAGAAGACAAAACATAAGACTCTACGGCGGGTGTGTTCATCCTGATTATTATTCCATCTATTTGCCAATTAGAATTGATAAATAATATTCCAACGCTTAAAACCATAAAGGTAGAAAAGATAGAAATTGTTTTGCTCTAATTTATCCAACTTTTGACAGAAATGAAATAATTTTATTAAACTGTAAGTCCAATAAGATAAGTCCAATTTTTTGGCCGAATCGTCCAGTTTTGTGATACACGCATGAACTTGGTACAGATGTTGTACTAAGGTTACACCTTGGAAAATGGCCATATTGAAATTTGAAGTGGCTAGGTACTGATTTCTCAAAAGGGACCTATGTTAGCATCTCTGCCAAATTTCATGCTTGTATCACCATCTGAACGATTATACAACTATCTGCTCCAGTACTTTCTTCGGCTCAAGAACAATACTTTAAAAATCAAATATGAAATAACCTTCCCATTTTAAAGAATATAGTTTCTTTCATGTGTGCCAAGCTCAATTTTTCTTACTCAATAAAAGACACGATTCTTTATGATACTTCAAGAGCACCAGTCATCACTATCTTGATGGAAATTCGCATAATACTGAATTGGTTTTTTTTCAAAGTTTTTTTCAAAGATTGTTTTTATTTAGTGTGGGTGTGTGTGTGTGTGTGTGTGTGTGGTGTGTGTGTGTTATTTGGACATGAACTGGTATGCTTGTGTTAAATCTAGTTTTTCTCAATAGTGTTAAGTAAGATAAAAATGTTAAATCTACACACGACACCACAGACCGTTAACTATCGCGGTACATCTAGATAACTTAATGTTTGTTACGTGTATTTAATTATTATCATCTAAATATGCACAACTGAATGTGATTTTATGTTATTATTTATTTATTTATATTGAATACCTGATTGCAACCCAATTTGCAGATATACTAGTTATATAAAACACACTTGTATAAGCGAAGTGAAGTGAATTACAGAAGTGTAAAGTGATTACTGATGTGAACTGATATGGTACTGTATTCCCAATATTTCCTGCGTCTTTTATTATCAATATTTGAGTGTTTTGTATCTTTAAAATCAGATACAAACCTGTTTTAACTTCATATACATCTCTCATCCTAATTTTAAAAGTCAAAAATGAAAAATGATTTGATAAATGCGTGATGTATCAAGTATCAGTTACAACAAGGAAGTTAAAGACGTACATTTAACTAAAAGAGTATAATTATGAGTTCTTGAATATGTTTCCTGATTGAGCATTTCCTACATGACAAATTAAAACACAACACGAAGCATTTGTTAGTCTATAATAAATGTATTTAAATGGTATTCTTACATTAAAAAAAAACAACAGAAATTTTATAAGGAAGTTATAATAACAAAAGCAAATTGGTGTGTGTGTGTGTGTGTGTGTGTGTGTGTGTGTGTGTGTTGCCTTTAACGTTCAGCAGGCTGTTATTCTTGTAATATCATTGTCAGTAATGTACATCCAATTTTCCGAACATTTTTAATTTAATGTTTATATGTAATCTTTATTGTTTACAATGTCGAGTAGATAAACTGTCACAATTTTATGTTGTTTTGGATATGATTATAAAACAAAAGTTTTGTTAATAAATGTTAAAGTTCAACTTGTCGCCGATTTATTTCAGATTTTGTCAACATTTAGGTTTATATGTTTTCACGGCGGTGTTCGTACAGCTGTACGGATTATGACTGAGGTTTCCCATTTCAAAGTGTTTGTTAATTTAATGATAGGTTTTGTTCAAGAAATTTTTTAATGTCACAAACACCCAAGGCGTTTATTGTTACAATTTACATGGTATAAATTCTAAAAATGCATTTAGTGTGGTAAAAGTAGGAGAAAAAAATAGGGAATCTTATCTCCTGGCAGACCGTGGGTTCGAAAGCTGGTCGGATCATACATTAGACTTAAAAATTTAATATGTTGCATCCTCGCTACGCTCTTGGAATTTAAAGAATAGGGTATTAACTGTTTCGTCAGATGTCAGAAATGCTAAGGGAGTGGTATTCTTTTCTGTGGCCTACTGACTTGGTAAGCTAGCAACTCACTAAAGTTGAGTGCACGAAAATACACGGTAGTCTTTTAAATACACTCGCTTATAACAAGCATTTACAAACTTGTTCTTAAAATATTCTACAGAGATAACTAACATTGCTTTCGTCGCGAATATTTGAAAAACAGCTGATGCGACGTTAGTCAATATACGAAAACATTGTCCTGACAACTGTATTTCTATAGAAATTTTGTTAAAAACCTTTCAAAAGGGGCAACAGTATGTTGCTTTAAAATCAAAGGCATTACAATACTGACCTTTGCTCTGAATGACGGAACATACATGACTTTCAATCGTTGTGCCTTTTTAGCGGTTTTATTTCAGACAAACTATAGCTGAAATATCGGGTGTCTGTTATGGTATTGGCAGAGATAGCCCACGGCGTAAAAACACGTCTCGTTGTTATCCATCACAGTCTTAATGTAATTAGATACCTGGATCCAGCCCTTTGACACATGCCCATCTTCTAATCCATCAACGTAAATTAACATTCAATAATTAGGCGAGGTTGTATGGGGATGGGTTTGTTGTGACTTTCTTATTTCTTATTCCTCGATGGCTTCTATCCGAGCTAGATTCGTCCCTTATATATATATAATTATATATTATAATATATATATATATATATATATATAATATATATATATGTATATGTATGTATGTATGTATATATGTATATAATTCTGTGTTTGTCAGATTCTTTTTTATTTTACTCGATATCACATTTTAAATATGGTTTTGTACCACTAGGTCAAACCAAGGCAACAGATGAAACAAATCTGCAAACTTTTCAGAGCTTATTGCACTTACTCTACGCCATCCAATTAATATTTGTTTTGTAAGTTCAAAACAAATGCTATTTGGTACAAATATATATTCATCGGATATAATATATAAAAGTTTGTGTCTATGATACATTCAGGCAACTAAATAAAAAACATGCTGCAATCAAAATAATCATTAAAAACTAAACTATTTGTGATAAGAAATTTTTTCGCATATATCCTTGACATCTTAGACCGCTTTCACAAACCATTGAACTAATTTGTGTGATTTGAACTTGGCATACAGTAATTTTTATTTTTATTTATTGTTATTTTGTCATGTTTATACTGACTCAAACGATACAGATTAAGAGACTTTACATTTAGGATCATAATTTGGCTATGCAAGTGTCATTACCACTTTTTGAATGTATTTTTATGATTAAATTCAAAAAGTGGTATATGACACAGGCATCTGTGTCTTGTGGGAGACTTTTTCTAGGGTGCAAATCAAAACCATAAAAACTAGTTATTTTTTATTATTATTATTATTATACAAGCATTAAAACGTTTCATGAATAATATGCAAACTTATATTTTACCTTATAAAATAAAAGTAATGTATTCGCATGCACAAATAATACACAATACATAACAAAAAATAAGTAAAACATGTTCAAATACATGACATTTTTGTATAAACATTATTAATAAAAACATGTTTTTTAATATTTACATGACAAAAGTTTTGTTTCAATAAAGTAATTGACAATGAATATACTTTGCAACCTCAAAAAGACATTACTACACGCGCTGACGTGCTAACTTTTCACTGCATATGATAAGAATGGAATAAGGTGAGGGATAGTTTGTTCAACTTTGTGTATTCCGAATTTACATATCGTTTGTTTATAATCAATAAAAATGGGAAGGTATAGATAATGAATTAAAAAACTTAACTTGAATCGCAAAAATATTTCCCAAAAAGGGCAAAAAATATTGTCACTACATGGAAAATTTTACGACAATAAAATTCATTTCAAATATTGTAAATATGAGAAATAAAGTAAGTTTCTAAAGTCTTTATAAACTTGCAAAGTTTAATGACTTTTTATGAAGGCCTTTTAAGAAAACATTGCAATATTACCTTATTACAGTACTTTGTGCTGTCAAAAATGTACCTTGTTTCAAAATTTTCAGCCGTCTTAATTTTTTGATTTATTTATTACTAAGGTTTGTTCCCTCATGCAAGGCATTCCTAAGCTGGATTTGGATTCATATAATTCGAGAACTTTGGATTAATTAATTTTTAAATGTTTGAATAATCTGTTTTATCTATCAACATTTTAAACCCCAATTTCACTGATGAGAATAAATGTCCGAAATGTGCATACCTGATACATCAATATTTATGTTCTTAAATTATTTATACCAACTAGTCTAGGCTAATTGAGGTACTTTAAAAAAATCCATGTAAGACCTTCTCTTAAAGTACCAGCAAACACCTGATGTTCAGTAGAAACTACGAAAAACTTCTTTACGGAAAATTATTTTCAATATAATTAAAATAAAAAATAATAAATTCCTTAAAATTATTTTAAATATAATTAAAATGAAAAATAATAAATATTCCTCAAACCAAAAAATAAACAAAAAAAATTTCAAATCTTCTGATAAATAAAACATTATCGGAGATTAATAAAGAGACAACCTATGTATTGCCAAATCTAACTTGCAAATCTCTGAATTCGGTAATATTACACCGAATTGTAAGTAGACAAAACTGCGAGAATCTGAGCATTTCAATTCTATTTTAATTGCTACCAAGTACAAACGAACAAAATTATATTTAATATAGTGTTTAAAACATAAAAATACTATAATATATATATTTCTTTAAGAAGACTTCTGTAACAATATTAGGTATATCAATAGTGAGAATATAATTAAAATAAAAAATAATAAATATAGAATTTAAACTTGCATTAAATTATAAAAACAATTATATTTATTTAAAACGAAAAATAATTAAAAATCAAAATATATAAACAAAACACAGTCCCACATAAATAATTATCTCTTACTGTTTATGACGTCATATTTGTTTTATTCGTTTAAATGGCGTAATCTCTTGATACTCTGTTAATTACTTACAAGATAATTAACATTTCTTGGTGTTTAAAACCAAAAAAGTGTACAATGAATATTCGATAATCTGTATATGCATACTACACACACAATTTAAACCACTTATTATTATATTATTTACATTTCTTTACATATAACAAAAATATGTACGCTATAACAGACGTAAAACACATTTTAGGGGAAAAATCAATCAATAATAAGTCAAAATACAAATATTCATCAAACCAAAAAATAATTAAAAACAAAACAAAAATTTCAAATCTTTTCATACATAAAACATTATCGGAGTTTAATAGAGGCAATCTATGTATTGCCAAAACTAACTTGCAAATTTCTGATTTCGGTAATATTACATCGAATTGTAAGTAGACAAAACTGCGAGAATCTGAACATTTTAATTCTATTTTAATTGCTACCTAGTACAAAGGAACAAAATTATATTTAATATAGTGTTTAAAACAAAAATATACTGCCAATATATATTTCTTTAGGAAGACTTCCATTATAATAGTTTATTTTATCTAGTTTATTTTTTTCTTGTTAAAAAACTGAATTGAGAAGTAATCATGATAATAACTTTCGTTTGTTTAAACATTTGAAATCTATTTACTTGTTCTTTGGTAATGATAAGGAAATATGTTCAAGTATATCATAACACAAACATTTATATCGCTTGTTTGTTTTCTTGCCATATCATGCCATAATATCTTCATAAACTTGAAGTACCGGGTCATGAATACTTAAATTTTCATAAACCTCGTCTTGCTGCTGACTTGCACCAGAAGCAATTTCATTCCAAGATACAACTACATTATTTGAGAGTTCGGTTTCTTTACTTGTTAAGTAAATTAAATGTCGCATGTTCAGATAGTTACAAATGGAAGTGCGGAATTTCATTACAAGAACAAATACTACTAAACACATAATGGCTAAACAAAACAGAACTGCCAGTATAATTACTGTGACGGACTCATTAACTTTAATAATCTCTGAGCGGTGAGGCAAATCAAACTTGTTGAGATCAATGCACTTTAGGAAGTGTGACATGATATTCTTGTTTAAAGCCTGTATACAGATTTGGTCAGCATGGTGGTCCCACTTCATTGTGTACGAAACAGCATGCGACTCTAAAAGTTCGGATATAAATATTTGTTCCGTTTTCTTTTAGCATCACAAAATACCCGAATGGAGAAAAGGGGCCAAATGTTTCCCAAACAACTGTAATATTATCAAGTGATTCAAAGTATTTCATTTCCATATCGACATAATTATCGATGTAGCACTGAGACTGCACCTCCCATGTAGAATAAATAAAATGTTTCTCATTACAATGTCTGATTGGATAACATTCAACAAATATCCTTTGAAACTTCTAGGAGTACTACAACGGGCGTCGCCTACTTTGTAATTTACCTTATTTCTAATCCACGCGTTGGCACAAGAACAATCCAAATAATTTTCTTTTAGGTTTAAACTACCATCGGAGGTCATAATAATCTCAGCATTAAATTGGACAATTCTGTTATGAGACAAATCAAACTGATTTAAGTTTTTCATTTCTGACATCGCTGATGGTACATATGTAATCCCATTGTGCGACAAATTCAGATAACGCAGTCCCATTAGCTCTAATCCCTTGGTAATAACATGTAAATTATTTACAGAGAGATCCAAAGTCTGCAAATTTCTGAGTTTATTAAACGCATATGATACAATAAACTCCAAATTATTATGACTTAAAAATATTTGTTTACTTTAGAATAAGTACTGGTGCTATTAAAGTGATGAATTATTTTTTGTATCTGATTGTGACTTAAATCTAACTTCGTCAGCAACAAATAACATGCAGTTTTGTCGTCAAAGTCTGGAATTCGACTCAATTTGTTATATGACAGGTCTATATAAAGTTCAGGGTACATCCGGGGTCGATATTTGCCTGTTGGTAGTAAATAATCACATGATGGATAGGATTTAAACATATTAAATGCAAAATTGTATGAAATTCTACACCTACCACTGACATAAAAACCGGTACCAAAAACACAATAGGATTTGATATAAAACCCATGTTATTTTTATCAAAATAAAAATCTAAAAAAACTACGTGGAATATTGTCCTAGATTGATTCGAATTAAAATATATTGTTGATATGTTTTTTAAATTATTTTTTGAAAAAACAAATGTCTGTTTTAAGTTAACATGAAAATGATCGTGGTCAGTCTTAAAAACAGAAATGATATTTGGTAATTTAGAAAGGGAATTTGATGATACATTCAGTTTCAAACTGCCTATAAAAATATCCTGACAAAAAAGTAAAATTAATTGTTTTAAGTTCTGTAATGCCGTTATTTGAAACATCAACTATGTGATCATAAGATACATGTTCTGATATTTCATTAACCTTACCTAATTTGTTACTCCGCAAATTTATACTCTCCATTTTTCCTAATGTAACATTGATGTCTAAATTTGTTACCAAGTTTCGATTAAGATTTAAATTGTTAAATAATGCAGAAATGTTTTTGAACTTAATATCAGAAATCCTGTTTGATTGCAGTGACAAACGGATAGTGTTTGGAACCGTTACCATACATCCTGGAACTGACGAAATATAATTTCGATCAAGATTAATAGATATCTTCCTTGTAGAATTGTATAGCAATGAACATACAAATTCATCTTTAATACAGTTATTACTTAGGTCCAAAGAACTGAGACTGGATATATTAAATATATAATTTCCCTGATTTACTTCGGGGAAATCATAATGACTGGAACAAAACATGGATACGTTAGACATATACAATTTTATGAGTTTTTCAATTTTTGAACTAAAAATCTTAGTGCAGTTTCTGTAGATAAAGGGTTATTCGACAAGTAATAATACTTAGAGTATGGGAAACTATCTGCAAGATTGACTAAGAGATTATTTCTGACATCAATGGTATTTAATTGATTTCTGGTCGAGTCTGAAAATGTTAGTTTCTTAAGTCTGTTGTTTTGGAGTTTGATGTAACAAGTTTCATTGCAGGGAGGTAAACTTAAATATAATGTCTGTAGATTATTAAATGACAAATCTATTGTTACACTTTCCATCTCGAAAATGTCTGAGTGAGTGAAAACACATCGGTCTCAAAATGGCTGACATTATTGTATGAAAGTGAGATAAAATGTAAAATACCAGAACGCATGCGAACATCTTTAACTTCCTGAATTAGGTTATTTGAAAGTTGAATGTACTGAATATTCAATAAATGGTTGAATACAACTGGTCTAACTGTTGTTAGCAAGTTGTTGTCTAAGTATATTGTTTCTAATTTAATCAAACCTTCAAGAGCGTCCCAAACTTCGTCTGTTAATACATTTCTCCTCAGGTTCAATGTTTGTATGGTTCTCCGTGAGTTCAAGAAAGATTCTCTGTGAATATGTCCAAGTCCGTTATCGCTTATTTCTAATTTTTTTAATTTCAGATAAGTGAAAACACCTTCTCTAATAACAGATATTTTATTTGATGATAAATTTATCACCTCTAGATTGCTTCTGTTAACTGCTCGAAAAACACGCGGAGACACATCTGAAATCTTGTTGTGGCGCATGTTGATGCGCTGTAGGCTTGGCAGTGTATAAAACAAGAATTCATCCAATTTACTCACCCTGTTGTTTGTTAAATCCAAAGTTTCCAGATGCTCTAGATTTCTAAATGTACAGTTCTGTATTGTTTCCAAATGGTTGTATGA
>JARBDR010000186.1:0-233988 GCA_029721355.1 Tegillarca granosa
ACCATGGAATCGAAGGTGAAACATAACAGATTGCACTGTCTTAATTTATATCCAGATGTATTTGAAATGGTGTTATGTATCCCTTACTAAGTCCAAATGACAATTCACGAAGTTCTATGTTTAATTATCGTATTTCACCGTTTTGAAAGTTGGTTTAAATGAGCCGGGTTTTGATGACGTAAACCATGTTCTAATATTAGATCCCAAATGCTGCATCTCGCTGGGTAATTACTGTAATTTCTGTATTTATTCGAGCTTTTATCGTTGAATTTAATGTAACATTGGGCATTAGGAACATCATTAATTAGATTAGCACCGTTTTATTTGATTCTTTGGAAAACTTAATGCAGCTTTAAACACTCGATGTCACTTCGGATTCATTCACAATTAGGTGTAATTGTTTGTGCTATGAGTATTAAAAGCTTATATAGTCATACTGGCTTGTAGATTCAGGATCGTCCGGTATATTTCGGTCCCTCACACACACGTTATATCTATACCAAAAAGTGTGCTGAATTCCCTAGTTTCTATACTATTACTACCACTTATACTATTACTACCTTTCTCTCCTCTTTCACACACACACACACACACACACACACACACACACACACACACACACACACCGAGCCATCAGTAATTTTGTCTTATAAATACATTGCCTGTAGTCGAATCCTATTTCGTTCCGCTAAGTCAAGTGTTGTGTAAATCCAGTTCTACCCTCTTTTTTGAATTTTTGAAATGAAAATTATATTTATAAACTTAAAGAAGCAAAGAAACAGTAATTATATGATTTTTTGGCGTCTTCATTTACAATAATTTTTTCCTAGAAACAAAATTGGCTGAAAAAAACATGTATACTTTTCAATCTATTTTAAAAGGAAATAGGAACATCAAGGCGTAGCAATACTCGGAGTGTGTTAAAATAATGCCTAGGCTCAGTAACAGAATGGATTTAATAATTCGGGACATCTTCCGTGAAAATCAGTAACTCAAATTTCGGGTTTAAAATCGGGACTTTCCCCCCAAGAATATGGAAGGCGGGTAAATATGTACATTTCAACGCTTATCAGCTTAAACGAATTTAATCATAAAAGATACTTGAATAAACAAGAAGCAACATGTGTAATCATGCTGAAATGATAATAAAAGATATATGTATAAAATATATACTTAACATTTCATGCTATATTTAAAAACAGACCTATACTTACAATGTAATAAGCATAGTCGATTGCTCTTTGATTTCCTATCATGGCCGTATTGCTCAACTGTAACATTGTGGTCACCGCACATGCGCAGTAGATGAAACTTTGTTACCTTTAACATTTTTATAAAAAATACAATTTTAAAGTAGCAAAAAGTTATTTATTATTTTATAAAAATTCAAAAGTTGCACATTCAAAATTTTACAACAAATGGTATAATAAACTAACAAGAATGTTTCATTAAGTTCAATAATATTGTTCTTTAATTTAAAAGATAAAGATATAAAAGAATAGACGTAAGTATAATAATTTTAACAATATATGTTACATTGTAACTTCTTGAGAAATAATTTTGGAAAAAAAATCATTGTCAAGTATCTATGAAAATGTGTATCCAGGATCGCGTCACATGGCGGGAATCCTAATATTTCTCATATTTTATGTAGATACGGATGTCTTTTGCGGGACAGATGACCATTCCTGGGATACATGTACCTATTTTAGCGGGTGTGGGGCACCATTATATGGCTGTGTCCAAACATATGAGGATGCCTTACTCCTAGTTATGTTGTTTAGATTTGCCAATCAACGTCATATGTTGTCATGCGTTCTTCCAACGGATTTAGTCAACCTTTCAACTCAGTTCAAGCTAAAAAAAAAAAGATACTCATATACTTGTAAATGTCTGATATTGCAACATGCTCGTTTATGATATTTACAAATGTAACTGTTAAGAAATGGAAAATGCCGTGTCGACACAAACACGGGTCCTTTACATTACCAACAGGACACTCTACAGACTGAGATATCTGACCATCCCATCAAGCCTGTTAAGAAACATTCCAATTTTTCGATTAAACTACTTAATGGGCGAATATGACCGGGTGGTACTGTCACTGGCTTTCGAAGTCAAGGATTGTGGGTTCAAACCTCACTCAGAACTTGGAAATTTTGTGAGATGATTTCCATCTTCTGCCCATACTAGAGCCGTAAAAGCATCCATACCAGTCCCCAGTTTCCCAATCATTCACTCAACTGAGTGTACACCCAATCAGATTGGAGTATATTTTAATGTCAATTTTTGAAACATTGCCCTGTTAAAATTTAACATCTAATGTTATATTTAACTTTTTTAGTGTAGGTTTGTTGAACAAAACCAAACATTGTCTCATAAAACTTAAAAATTTTAAAAATATTGATGAGTGAAAATTAGAATATTTGAGTTGAGTGTATACTCAATTGAGTAGATGATTGTGAAACTGGGGCCTGGTAGTCTTTCGGATAAGACTTAAAACCGAGTCTCAGTACACGCTAAAGACACTTCTGTAGAGTTCGAAAAAGACGAGGCCACCTGTGGCAACTACAAGGGACACTTACAACTAGAAGTGAATGAAACAGACTGAGCAAGATTAGAGATTAAGATAAAAAATAACAACAAGGTTTAATTCCCAGAGATGTGAGTTCTGTATTTACGTGTTGTAATGTAACGCATTATGACACATGAATGATGTTTTACATGTATTTGGTGAATAGGGTGTGTGGTTTCTATATCTAGATCCTCGTAAATGATCGAATAAATGCATGTCTGTCAATCATAATCCATATGTTGTAATTCAGTACATCACAAAAAAAGAATAAATATAAAAACGGCACCACTAGATTGATAGAACATAACTTTCTTTATTCATATAAAATCGATTTGATGATACTGTCTCAAAATATTTTATTTGATATGTAATTTTTTATATGAAATATATTGTGTAGTCTGCTTTCTTGCAGAAAATCGGCTGAGATCTAGTATCAGTTATTTGAAGACACCGTCTCATAATTGAAATAAAAAAGGTACATGGAAACAACTATGTTTAAAAGTTTTAACCAGAATCGACGTATTGTAGTTAAGAAGGTACCATGGGAAGATAATCAAACGAGTATTTGTTTTTCTCTTTGGCAATCTCTCTCTCTCTGTCTCTCTCTCTCTCTCTCTCTCTCTCTCTCTCTCTCTCTCTCTTCGCTTCGTATGTAGGATGTCGAGGTTCGAATTGTTAATGACTGTTCTTTCACCAAATCACTCAGCATTTAGAAATTAAAGTCACAGGGATATTCGGAACATAAAGAACATTTGATTTGAATCTTCACAGCCTATAAACAACCGTGTTTTATGACAATTGTTCAATAAAAATGTGTGTTCATATACCCGTGTAATTTTACAAGCACTTCGTTCCTTATTGACAGTTTATATGCACTGGCTGCTTATGCTTATTAGTTACCTTGGGATAATATCGCGACAAAAGAATCGAATTTGAGATTTTCAATGAACATGTGAGGTATCATTTTAAGCATTATTTCTGATTTCGGCCACTTTTCTGCTCGAATAAATTACTCTCTAAAAGCAAATGATCTCGTTTGAGCCGTATATAGTGTTACTTGGTGGTTAAAATGACGTTCAGGTCGTAATAAGGATGCGTTCTTATGACCGAAACTTACCGAGACGGAAATTGCATTCATATGACTGGAAGCGTCCTTATTTAGTCACAGATATGAAATAAAAGTAGAATAAACTGACACTATTTTCTCCCAACATTCAGGGACTCGGTTGTCAAGTTGTCTAACGGATCACATTTTCATCGCCTAGATATGATTTTCATTCGGACAAATCCGAGTGTGAGAAAGATTTGTCATTTTGCTTGCCAAAGGTAGGTTGGTTATGCAGGTATTCCGGTCTCTTTCAACAACCTAGAACTGATCGACTCGATATAAGTGAAGGAATGTCACCTTGAACGTAAATCTTTATTTCAAAGATGTATTGGCGCTTTTTAGCGCGTAACAAGGGAGATAACTCGTATGTTTTTAAATACCTGTTAATTCTGAATATACTTAATATTCTATAATGAGAGAAAACAATCAGGAACCATACATTTTCTAATCATGTCCATTCAAGTTACGACATTTTGTAACACGTACACCAGTAATAAGTGTTCATGCGGAAAAGTGGTTGTTCATGTCGCGTAGTGATTGTTCATGCGGCGTATTTGCTGTTCATGCGGCGTAGAGTTTGTTCATGCGGCGTAGAGGTTGTTCATACAGCATTAAAAAAGCAATCAGATCCATAAATTTTCAAATCATGTCCATTCAAGTTACGAGATGTTGTAACACGTGCACCAGTAATTGGTGTTCATGCGGAGTAGTGGTTGTTCAAGCGGAGAACTTGTTCGGCTTAGAGGTTGTTGATACAGCGTATTGATTGTTCATGCGTTGTAGTGATTCTTCATGCGGCGTTTTTGTTGTTCATGCGTCGTAGAGGTTAATTATGTGGCGTAGTAATTGTTCATGTGGCGTATTGGTTGTTCATGCGGCGTAGAGGTTGTTCATGCGGCATAGAGGTTGTTCATAAAATATTAAAAAAAGCAATTAAGAAGCAATCAAGATCCATACATTTTTAATGCTGTAACACGTACACCCGTAAATGTTTAAACGGCGTATCGGTTGTTCATGTGGCGTTGTGGTTGTTCATGCGTGTAGAGGTTGTTTATACGGCGTAGAGGTTGTTCATGCGGCATAGTTATATGACCCGACATGGGTTCGAATCCACGAGCTCCCGCTTTCAAGGCTGTCTCTTCACTACTGAGCCATAAATTTGGGTGTATATTTTTCTGGAAAATTTGCGATTTTGTTCATGTTAAACATAGCCATATCCGATAAATCTTGACTATATTTGACAATATTTACAATCCAAATCAAATTCTCTGTAATAAACTATTTGACGAGTGATTCGATCTATCACAGCATAGACCGAAAGCTTCACGTGCGACCTTTCGTATTCTGACGTCATGGTTTTGCGTCACGGAAAAATATGAATACATTGGTAACGACACTACGTTACAAAGATGTAAACACAAAAACACGTGACAAGTTGCGGAATGTAAACAATTCATCGTGTCAAGACGCAGAATGTGAACAAAACATAAACAATAAACGTATACTACATTTTTAGTGAATTTAATGGCCAGATTAAATAAAGTTGTAAAAGCACAGATATTTACACGTTTATCTGCTGTTGTCTTTTTTTTTTGAAAGTAAGTACGGGTGGGCGGAGCTAACCCAGTTTGATGCAGTTGAAACCTGTTCGGTATTCACAAGGAATTTCCACGAAAGTTGTAAGCTACGGATTGTAAATATAAGAATTAAAATTTGTTTGTAATCGATCTATGATGGTTTAGATCGAATGGCTCTCGCGCTTATTTGTCATAAACCGCTTCGCGAGAGCCATTTGATCTAAACCATCATACATCGATTACAAACAAAGTTTAATGCTTAAAGCTGCATTAAGTTTGTCAATTTTCTGATTTTTTTTTTTTTTTTTTTTTTTTTTTTTTTTTTTTTTTTTTGATTTTCTGAAAATATATATATTTTAAAAATAGATATCTTCTAACCACGATCCGTGACATTAATTATTCTAAAATTTCATTTCTTTTAACTAAATAAACGGAATCCTCTGATCGGTTGGTCAGTGTTTTACGATGGTAATTATGAGCTTGGAGCATACGCACGGATGTACGAAAAACCCTAGAATCGTAGGTGAAACATAACATATTGCATTAATTGTCCTTCATTAATATCCAGATGTATTTGAAATGGTGTTATGTATACCTTACTACGTCACAAATGACAAATTCAACGAAGTTCTGTGTTTAATTTATCGTATTTCACCGTTTTGAAAGTTGTGTTTAAATGACCCGGGTTTTGATGACGTAACCATGTTCTAATATTAGATCCCAAATGCTGCATCTCGCTGGGTAAATACTGCAATTTTATCATTGTTCATTAGGAACATCATTTATTAGATTAGTACCGTTTAAATTTTTTCTTTGGAAAACTTAATGCAGCTTTAAGTAACATGCCTTATCCGTCTGCCAGTAATGACCTACTAAGTTTCACTGTTTTGCAAAAATTTTTTTCTCAAATTCGTAAGTAACTTTCTCCTGATTTTATTTACCTGCTGTTATAAAGAAATCTTACTTCAGGTGTCGACATTATAAATTATAAAAAATACGTATTTTGAAAGTGATAGTTATTGAGTTTTTAACAACATATTTTAATGTAATTTAAATTAATGAATAGTCTAGTGTCACTTTTTTTGCTGTCATTGAGGCGATCTAACTTTATATTTAAACAGACATGTAATATACTGTAGAATGGTTAACATTTAATGTAAATCTCTTCTGGGTTAAATGCGGAAGTTCCGAAACCATAAATACAGAGGGAAATATTTGATTGTCGGTGTGGTAAGCTGTAGCATGTTTGGTGATTATTTTGAAAAGATGATAATAATAACACTGTTTCTGTTTTTTCAAGGTAAGAAAAGACTTTTTCTGGCATTAGTTTGTTTTTAAAAATGATAAATATTTGTCAAAGATTACAAAAAAATGTGTCTATTGTTTTCTGTACAAGTATTTCAAACAGAAATCATTTCGCAAATGTTTCTGTTTTGTCTACTGGTGAAAGGAAAATGATATACGGTAATACAAAAACATTAATCCACACAGTTGATTGATTCCAAATAGAAATAAATAGTTTGCATCGGGAGAGGAAGCGGGCAATATATACGTGTGTGTGTGTGTATGTGTGTGTGTGTGTGTGTGTGTGTGTGTGTGTGTGTTTGTGTGTGTTTGTGTGTGTTTTCTTTTTTATTTTCAATGATATGAAGTATAAGACATTAGTATATCACGTTTAACGAAACACCTTCAGGAGTAATATGAACAATCTTAGATCTAAGGTTCATGTAATTAAATTACGTCATATAAAAATAAAATTTATTTTTCTCTTATGTCATGTGCTGATTATTCTGTTACGAAATCAAAAATTTTCAAATTGGTTGCCAAAATTGAAAAATAAACACATAACGATATTTTGATGTTGATGTTCACTAAGGTCTTAATTATGTTCAACAAAACGTTTAAAGAAGATGAGTTAGCCCGAAAGATATTCGAAATATAAGCAAGTTGAAAATAGACTTTTTACTGAAAATCATTCCAGGGTTTAAACAGGTATTGGACCTAATCAAAGTGGCGTTGGATATTTGAGCGACAAAAATTGAAAAAAGTACATTTCAGCGACAAAGAAATGGACATTTAAGCGAAGATTTTAAACCCATTTGAGCGTATTTTCAAATACCATAGTAGAAGTTTAAGATATAAATTTCTTAACCCCCTCCGTTTACCAGACTGGACTAAGTCGCTATTATATAAAACTGTTGGATTAGACAGTAAAACTAAACCATAGGATAATATTGTCGAACAATTTTTCTTATTTATTTATTTATTTATTTATTTCATTTATTTAATTTAATTTGATTTTATTTTATTTTATTTTATTTATTTGTTTATTTACAGTACAGGCCTGTCGAAAGTTTAACACTGAGCTGACGAAAAGGAGCCGAGACTCGGTCACTAGCTAACGAGTGGTCTAACAATTAACATCTGACAGATTAATGTTTAACTGTTTATTTAAAATAATAAAATATATCAATCGGTAATGATAAAGACTTTAAAAAATAACAATAATTTAAAAAAAATAAAATAATAAAATAAAATAAAATAAAATAAAATGAAATGAAATGAAATGAAATGAAATGAAATGAAATGAAATGAAATGAAATGAAATGAAATGAAATGAAATAAAATAAAATAAAATAAAATAAAATAAAATAAAATAAACGGATGGTGGAAAAGAAACATATGTGATTTTTTTTTCAGCAATTTACATCTGAGAGAGATTAATTGTATATAATAATAATAATAATAATAATAATAATAATAATAATAATAATAATAATAATAAAATCAATCAATCGTTAATGATAAGGAATATAAGTGCAAATTAAATAAATTAAATAATAACAATAAATTCAAAAATAAAAATAAAAGAAATAATAAATAAATAAATAAATAAATAAATAAATAAATAAAAAACAACAATAAAAAAAATACCATTAAATATATGGACGACGGAAAAGTAGATATGTGATTTTTTTCCCCAGAATTGCATAAATCTTTTATATTCCATTACAGAGAGGGATTTTAAACCAAAAAACTGGACTTCTGCCATCGCAGTTTTAATTTAGTCATTAAATGTACCTATGCAGGTAAACATCAGGTGTCATAATCCTTATCTGTTAATCCCCTGTCATCATTAAGTACCTGGCTTCAATACACGAAGTTCAAAACCTTCTCAGTACCATGGCAAAAGAATGTCGAACAAACGGAGTTTTATCTAGACACATTGTCTCCGAGATCGGCCAGACTCCAACACATGTTATCAAACTTTTGATTTAGAAAAAAGTCGTCTAAAACGCTGCAGAAACTTGTACACTGACACTGTTGATATATAAATATTATCTTCTCTACTAATTTTCCTACTGATCTCTCTTTGACTTACTCCAGAGTTAGATAATCTCACAATTTTCTCTCTAAAATATTGCGATATATGCTTTACTGTAGGCATGTTTAATGAACTGATGTTTTCTAGATAACGATCGAGGGGTCGAGTAGCCGAAAAAGTGCCGAGCGGCCGAAAAGGTGCCGAGCAGCCGAAAAAGTGCCGAGCAGTCAAAAAGTGGCCAAAAACAGCCGAGCGATGGACAGTAGCTGCCGAAAAGGTGCCGAGCTGTTGATTACTATTGGCCGAATCATAACTGCCGAGGGGCCGAGACGAGCTGCCGAGTCGGCACTAATTTGGCACTAAAGTGTTTAACTTTCGACAGGCCTGTACTGTATCTATTTATTATTAATAACCATATATATGGTATACTAAATAGAATCAATCTAAAATTTATGTATGTAAATTTCATCAAATTTTAACTTTTTTATCAAATTTTGTGCTATCCACTAGGTGTTATTTGATCTTGGCTCAAATGTCTTGCGCCCAAACAAACAGTATAACCCCATTTCGTGCTTCGAGTACTCTAGTAAAGTTATCATGTACTTATTGTTTATTACTATAATTTATATTAAACTGAGGCGACGATAAACTTCTACAGTTTGAGTTTTTTTTAGGAGATTTTGTTGTTTATTCTCCCAAATGTTATATAAAATTTTACATGTATATCATCAATAATTTTGAAAACATAACTGGAAAAAATGCTCTCTCTCTCTCTCTCTCTCTCTCTCTCTCTCTCTCTCTCTCTCTCTCTCTCTATCGTAAATCTGCATATACAGATAGAAAAATAAATTCCAAGAGCTTTTGAAAAGTACATAAACTATACCAATGGTTACTTTTTAATATATACAATGCCCACAAAAATCTTGAAATATCTTTTAATTGTTTGTTCAAATATTACTCTTATAAAAAAAGTGATGATTTTTATTTCGTTAGTACTAGAATTAAGGCAGGTTCTTGATTAAGAGGCTACTTGTCAGTATTTTCAGTTTTGACATATTTTATTGGTTATATGTTGTCACGTTTTAATGAATAAATTATTACCTGTTTGATTTGATCTATTCATTTTATCATTTAGGTGTCTTTAGCCAAAAAATTACAGTTACACCAAATACAACATCAATAGATATAATAGAAGGTGCAAATTGTACTTTAAAATACAAGATTGACCCGGGACGTTTAACAAATTGGTCAGTTGAAATGAATTTTGATAACAGTTCTCACGATTTCTTCATACACAGAGACGGACAACCATATACACCACCATACGAATGTATAAACTGTAATGTAACATATAACAACCTGAACACAACATTTACTCTACATCTGTATAATGTGACGAAGAACAACAACAATGGAACTTATAGATTTGAATTTAACATCCTTGATAAGGCTATTAATAAGACTTATCAGATAAATGTCCACGTGAGAGGTAATGTATGTTGTAATTATTATTATTCTGATTATTATTATTCTGATTATTATTATTATTATTATTATTATTTAAAATGAGACAAAATTCTAAAAATTATCACAGTAACACAAAAGCCAGGGGTAATCTGTAAATGATAAATGTTCAAATCATATAAATGCAATGCAGTAAGAGGAGATGTACAGATTTGTTTACAATGTTGAAAAAAAGGTCAACAAAGGGGCATAACTCTCTAAAAATAACGACAGCAACACCGCAAATTCATGGGACTATCTGCAGGTGATAAGAAAGAAGACTGCAATGTTTGAAAATAATTGGCTCAATAGTGTAGAACGGTTCGATGCTCAAGGTTTGTCTGCGATGCTGGAAAATTGTAAGTTGAAAAAGGGGCATAACTCTCCAAAAAAAATGACAGCAACATGGAAAATTCATGGGACCATCTGCAAGTCATAAGAAAAAAGCCTGCAATGTCTGAAAAAAATTGTTTTTATCATGTACATTTACAAGGAGTTCGATGCACAAGGTTTGTGTCAGACGCGAGCACGCACGCACGCACGCACGCACGCACGGACGGACGGAAGGAATTTTCATATCCCCCGCTCTGCATTCGCGGTGGCGAGGGAAAATTAAATATATATTTACAGCAATGGTACAATAAAACAGTTAACATAAAAAGATTTAAAAACTGTATAATAACTAGAAGTTTCTCTTGTGCATTTCATGTCAGTAAATTAAGACATACGGTTTGGTCAATGGAACTGGTAGACATATTGTCGATCGATTGATTAACGGGGTTTTACGTCTCAGTGAAGAATATTTCATATGTCGAGACGCCACCAGCTAAAGCTGAAGTGACTTATTTTTTTCTTTTGTAGTGCGCTAAGCAAGGGTCAATGTGTAGGAAGGGTTCTTTAACGTGCCATGCATGCCTTGACACGCGGCATTGGTTTTTAGGGTCTCCTACGAAGAATCTCGTTACTTTCATTTCTAAATGCCGAATGCTTGACATAAGAACATTCTTCTAAAAATTACCAAAAACCTATTCATCATCAATTTACTATTCATATAATGACTTAAGAGGAAGGTCTGTAGAATTGTTACGTAGGAAGTCTTTAAGAAATATTTTATAATAATGTGGAATTATTATCTATTTTTTATCATATATATCGCCATCGACTGTCACTTATTGCGTTATTGGCCTGTAGTTTTTACGTTTTTACATTATATTTTATAACTTCAATCTACAAATGTAACTAGTATCTTTCTAATGGTGTCATGTGCTGTTTTTGAATTTCGATTCAAATAATGCATTCATTCAAAATCAGAACATGACGACAACGGGAACATGTAACTATTTTTAGTTTTGAAATATTTTATATACATACTTAAATATGGCTTTTGCAAAAATTTCACGAAATAAAGAAAACTGCAAAATTGATTTTCATGTCTAAAGAGTTTTTTTTATTACACTTTGTAACAAACAATAATACAACTCGAGATTTAGTTGGATAACGTCATTTCACAAACATAAGAACATCACTTAAAAGTGAATCCATGATAGCAAAAGACATACTTTGAATTTTCCAAAGTAAGAAAAAAGTTGATGAATTTCACCCAGGATTTACATGCCATTTGTAATAATAATAATAATAATAATAATGATAATAATAATAATAATAATAATAATAATAATAATAATAATAATAATAATAAAATATAACATTTAAACTTGTCTTTTTGAAAGTATTATTGATTTATGGCATATGATTCTATTTCTTTCACTCGCAAAAATATTATTATTATTATTATTATTATTATTATTATTATTATTATTATTATCTCGTTTTTTAAATGTTGTCTCATTTTTTAAACCGTGTCATTACAATTTAACCAATAATAATATTTTTGTGTCAAATAATTTGAGATAGAATATCCTGGTTTTGTTTCTTATAAATAACCCCAGCATTAGTTAGCCACTGAAAGTTGAAAACCATGTAACAAAGTTTAATTTCGTGAACATCTTAGCCGATAAGTAAGGGAATGTAGTACCGCTGCTATTAATTTACAAGTAATTTACATTTCATTTAACTTTAACTTTGATTAAACATTGCACAAAAAGTTGTAGTTTCACTTGGGGTATGGTGGGGTGACGACATTGCCCCTTTTTATTTAAAGCCGATGAAACTGTTGATTCAACATTTTGTCCAGTCTGATTTGATATTTTTTTTAAATGTTAATCAATTTTCGTGCATTTGACGACTTAGTACCCATCGCGTATTTTTGTAATAGCTAGACAACCAATCACCGAGTAGGTCGGAATTAACTATTTGTTTGTTTATCAGAGTCGTCCGTTTCTGGTTTGAATACATGCGACTTTACGCTAAACTGATCACTCATAAGATTGTCTACTGCTTCTTAAAACAATGGTACATGCCTGAGTTGTTACTTTTCTTCTCCATGTCTCGATAATATCATCACTATTTCTGTTGTCCATTATGTTAGATACTACTTTTAATACTGCCATCACGTCACGCATGGGTAACTCAAAACGAGGCGTTTTACTTTGCGATCGAGGGAAGGTCAAAATGTGATTTTCAAACTGCCTTAACTTTTATCCTGTTAACAATTGTATGCGGGTTTTATATGGCTTTTACTAAATGGTATAGAAAACATTTTTGTTGAAAAATTACGGTCAGAGGTAATTTTAAAAAATAAACGAAATGAAATTTTATTTTCAAGACTGTGTTAAATAGAAATGGCAGTGTCTACATAGTTATTGATGTCTTTTATGAATTTATATTTAAAATTGAGTCTCAATTTTTTTAAATAATTAATTATGTTGCCAAATATATTTCAATAATTTCCTAATTATTTTCTTTCTGATTAATGTGTAATACAAACTGTAGATATATAGCCAGACGTTCAAACTCAACAATAAACTATAATAATTGCTTAAACATCTTATAGTGTATTTCAAAGTATGTTTTTATTTATCCGCAATTTTGACTTTCTATTACATCTAACCGCGAAGTTTCCTAACAAATACATCTAACCGCCATGTTGCCTTTCTATTACATCTAACCGCGAAGTTGCCTAACAAATACATCTTGCAGCTATGTTCCCTTTCTATTACATCTAACCGCGAAGTTGCCTTACTTTTAAATCTAATTGTGAAGTTACCTTACTTTTTCATCTAACTGCGAAGTTGCCTAACAATTACATCTTACCGCTATGTTGCCTTTCTATTACATCTAACCGCGAAGTTGCCTTACTTTTAAATCTAATTGTGAATTTACCTTACTTTTACATCTAACCGCGAAGTTGCCTAACAAAACATCTAACCGCGAAGTTGCCTTACTTTTAAATCTAATTGTGAAGTTACCTTACTTTAACATCTAACCGCGAAGTTGCCTAACAAATACATCTAACCGCCATGTTGCCTTTCTATTACATCTAACCGCGAAGTTGCCTAACAAATACATCTAACCGCCATGTTGCCTTTCTATTACATCTAACCGCGAAGTTGCCTTCCTTTTTAAATCTAATTGTGAAGTTACCTTACTTTTGCATCTAACCGCGAAGATGCCTAACAAATACATCTAACCGCCATGTTGCCTTTCTATTACATCTAACCGCGAAGTTGCCTAACAAATACATCTAACCGCCATGTTGCCTTTCTATTACATCTAACCGCGAAGTTGCCTTACTTTTTAAATCTAATTGTGAAGTTGCCTAACAATTACATCTAATCGCGAAGTTGTCTAATAATTACATCTAACCGCGAAGTTGCCTTACTTTTAAATCTAATTGTGAAGTCGCCTTACTTACAAATACATCTAACCGCCATATTGGCTTTCTTTTATATCTTACCACGAAGTTGCCTTTCTATTACATCTAATCGCCATGTTGCCTTTTAATTATATCTAACTGCAAAGTCACCTTTCTATTACATTTAACCGCCATGTTGCTTTTTAATTATATCTGACCGCAAAGTCACCTTTCTATTACATCTAACCGCCATGTTGCCATTTAATTATATCTGACCGCCACGTTCCTTTCTAATACATCAAACCTCCATCTTGCCTTTATATGACATGAAACCGACATGTTGTCTTTCCATTAACCCAAACCGCCATGTTACCATGCTATTACATCAAACCGACATGTTGCCTGCGAAGTTGCCTTTCTATTACATCAAACCGCCATGTTGCCGCGAAGTTGACGTTCTATTACATCAAATCGCCATAATGCCTCTCATTATTCTCAATTGCCTATGTGGCTTGACTATTTTATTTATCCGATGAGCCAAAGTAACGAGAGAAAAAAAACAAGGGATTGAAACTTTCATGTTTAATAATAAAATTAAAACAAAAACATACTAGTTCTTGTCCTTGTTTAATGACATACAAACTGTAACACAAATTGGATTGAACCGTAAATTATATATATTTAGCATTAATAACTGTATTCTATGTTTCTATATTCCAGCAAAACCAGTTTTATCTACATCAGATGTGTCTGGTTTGGAATTCACGAATGTTACACTTAATTGTAGTATAAATACGGATTGGTTTGACAAAATATGGTGGACAACATCAAACGGTTCTACTATCAACTCTTGTAATAGATCCCGTGGTCATGATTTTCAGACTTGCCTTGCTGTTTTATTTAATGCCACAAAACAAAACCAAGGTTTTTACATTTGTCATGCTGAAAATCTACCACATTACAGCATTAATAAGACTATTAGTTTGGATTTAGTGTGTAAGTGTAATATTTGGTAAAATAAAATTACAAATTAAAAATAAAAGAAATTAAATTGAGATATTTAATGTCAATAGCATGAATCTATCTATCTATATATATATTTTGTAAGTACTTAAAAAGACATTGTCCAACTGTGCAAGTTTTCCAATGCGTGGAAAAGTTCAAATTTAATCGAAATAACAAATATATATTCATAATTTATTCCAATCTATTGTTTAAATAAGTACCAGCATTTTACTATTCCAACTAAATTTATCAATTTGCTTTTTTCTTTATAATGTTAAAATTCTGACTATGATATTTTCCAAATTCTTTTTTGTAATGCAAATTTATTTACCCTTTTTTCTAATTTAGACGGTCCTCGGAAATCTATCCAGTTGCTAAATATGAAAGTCAGTTCGCCATTCTTTAATATTACCGTAAAGGAGGGAGACATTTTGAACATATCCTGTACTGCCGATTGCAACCCGAATTGTAACTGTACCTGGAACACGAATGAGAGTAATGGTAGTTTTCTTACTGTGAAAGCAAATCGGAAAATGAAAGGATTCACTTGTACTGCAGAGAATCAATATGGAAGCGATAATGCCAGCGTAAGAGTTAATGTTTTGTGTGAGTATCTTACAGAATACAAACAGAACAGAAAATCCAACATAAAATAATATAAAAAATTAAATAATTGTAATTAACAACGTAATTAATACTTAATCAAACTTTCCAGAATTTTAAGTAAAAAATTATTGAAATTAAAAGTTTTCTAAAGTAAATTACATATTTGCGGCGGATGTGAGATATTGCAAATTAAAGATCATTTGTATTTTCAAATATGCGCATTTGTGAACCAATGGTTTTAAAATAAGTTTAAAGAGAGATAAGGGTCTCTTTTATAGCACTGTTACAAAAAATGACCAGTGACCAAACATGAAACGTTTAAATCTATTTTGACATTTTAAAAAAAATGTGATCGGCTTTTTATAGGAAGTGCAACACTTTTCTTTCTTATTTGCTGTTTCTGTAATTAACTGTGTTACTTATTGTGTTTTAGTTTATGTTGCACACGTTTTTAGATAAATCCATTTTGCTATCACAAACTTTTTTATATTATTTATTTAGTTATTATAAGTTTGTTTCCAATGAATGAAGTGATTATTATCTATATAATATCAGCATGTTTTCCGGAAACCATTTAATACATACATAAAAAATTATTACAAACCCTAATAAATTATGACTCTATGGCAGACAATTTCCAATGTATCTTGAGTTATATGTCAATTTATTATTAAAGATTCATCAGAAATTACCAATATAAAGACGCTCAATGGAAAAACAACAGTTAATGAAACTGAGAACATTACAATACAGTGCACTGCGGTAGGAAATCCAAAACCAAGTATAATCTGGTCAAAGAATGGAGGAGTTATCAAAAAGAATAAAAGTCATCACTTTTTGATGTACGATCAAATTTTGAAATCCGAGGAAAGCCTATCTTGGCACTTGTTATTTCAAAGCAGTGGTTGTAACGCAACAGGAAACTACTCATGTACCTCGTATAATGGTATAGGAAACGACTCAAAAACTATGTCTGTATTTGTTAAGTGTAAGTATTAAACAGTCGCATGCCAAAGAAAACATATTTATTTTATTTTATTTTTTTTTTTGTATGCGGTACATGGTATAGATAAACTTAATGCCGGCGAGTTTGTTGTTTCCGATAAAATGTACATCGTCTCTAAATACCTTAACAGTAATATGCCTTAAACACTCCAACATATCTTTAACCGATGTATTAAAAGAAAAACATTAAACTTAAATAAAAAAAACTGGTACTCAACAAAACATATTGGCGTAAATGTACGGCAAACGAAATGTGTATAAACTAAACAGCGTATTCTTCTGAAAAGCCTATGTGTGTTACTTTGTCATCGAGACAAAACCATATCAACATTTTCGGTGCAACTCTGTCATATCTCATTAGTCTTGAACCAGTTTCTTGATATAGTGTTAATAAACTCATGATGCCGAATCAATCAATAGGTACTTCTAATTTTCTAATTATTAGAACGCTGTCTACTTTGACATTTAGAAACATAATAATATCAAAAACATATGTCTACTTGATTCAAATTAAATGTGCATTAATTGCAATAAAATTTGATGCCTTAAATATTGGCAAGAAAGTAGCATATGTACAGGAGTATGGAAAAGTTACCATGAAGATTTAAAAATTGATGCAACGTGATCGTAAACTTGAATTATTTTACTAGTTGTCACATGGAGTTTGTCTTTGTTTAAATATTGTTAAAAAAGCATCACGAGTTTCTCTAACATTTCAAGGTAGCATCTGACTGGAAGACATAAAATCGTCATCGAATATTCCTTTTTTTTAATTTTTATTTCTTTTTTTTTTTTTTTTTTTTTTTTTTTTTTTTTTTTTTTTTTTTTTTTATGTCCTTAATCATGTGTCAAAATATTAACTGCCCTACACTTACATTTAAAATAGTTATTTTTGCAAAGTTCTCTCCCCATGTAAAGCTATTTATATAATGAATGATGAGACGGAATTCCGTCGATAACTCATCTTATTTGCATAATTACAGGCAAACTATACAATTTAAACGATAATGTGGCGAGAATTTTATATTCATGACATTTGGATCTTCAAATTAAAAAAACGGAAATCTTGTGACTTCTCAAATATCTAAATCAGCGGTTAAGGAAAAACTTCCACGTTAATTTTTCTTTTAGTGATATATTTTGAAAATCGCAGAATTCAAGTTAATTTCACAAAAATGTTTTAGTTAAATCTCTTTAAAAACTCCAAATCCAGTTATACTACGGGTTCCGATTTTTTAACCGTTTTCCATTTTTGAAAAGTACTAAACAAAGAGACGTTGAAAAACTTATTTAAAAAACATAATTGATTGTAAATAATGCAGGCATATTTATTGATTTTTTTACTGTTTTTGTTTTAAATGATTAAACTACAAATTACAATATTATTTTCAACAGTAAAATAATCTTTTAAAATTATTAATTTTGACTAAGCTTGTCCGAAGTGATCCGTATGGTAACTGCAAAACAGTACCAAAAAAAAAGAAACGAATAAATAAGATAAAATATTTAATTTAAGAAAGATATTCAAACATTCTTGTGATAATTTGAACTTGCATAGAAAGTCTTTATAAAAAACTAAATCTAGCACCATTGCGAGAAACCTGGTTAAACGCTATATGACGTTTTAGAGAAGAACATTATTGAGACCTGCGTGATTTCCAAATTGAGAACACTTATGCTGCTTCTAGTGTACTTGCCCAAAGTTTTAAAATGTAACGCATACAAACATACACAATAATTAGGTATGGAAGTGGAAAACATGAAAAGTAGATCAAGGTTTAAAAAATTTCCAATTATAGTTTTCACATTAAAAATAGTCATATATATTTTAACGTTCAACAGTCCCTTTAAAATAATAAAAATAATAATAATAATATCATCATCATTATTTTCCTCATCATCTCCATCCTAAATCAAATTTTGATAATAAAACCTTCCTTGTATTTGACAGTTTATTTTGGGTTAATGAATTTTAAAGAAGCACGTGACTGATTGTTTCCGTAGCACTTTCAATGATAAATGTTTTTTTATATTAATGAAAATCTTGTTATATGATAATTCATAACAAAATATAAATATTTGACACGACGCTGTATAAAACTCTTAATAAATGCTTATTAGATGTGTATGTTTAATGATACCGCACTACCGCAGATTATTTATTTAAATATTCGTTCATGTTCCTCAAAATTACAATAATTTTACAGTCTATTTTTGGAATCGATAATTCTTTTTTTTTTAAAAATCGCATCTACTTAGCTTAATCTGTATACCTGAACTCGGTGCTCTAACTCGCAGTTACCGTAATGTTTTCGTACTTTGTATGCAAACATTCGAAGGTTTCCAAACCTTTTAACATTATTTTCACAGACGACCTAAGATTAAATACGACGAACGCTTATACCTTGACGGCGCATCAGTTTTTGAAGTACGAAGAGTAAATGATGTCACAAATACTTTCAGTTATATGACACATGTCAGATACTACCTGAATTAACGCATGTTTTACTAGCGTTGTTATATTCATATACGTTTCAACACACGACGTAAATTTTTAAACAAACAATATTATAGGGACATTCAAGCATATGTGTCGGACTTTTATTAATAATATCATCAATTACAACAGTATATATGACATCACGATTTTCAAGTAAAATGTAAAATTGCAGGGATAAAACAGTAATAAGTATTGTATATATCAAGTTAACATTTTACTATTAACCAATCCAATTTAATCAAACCTGGACACCTAAATCTTTTATATCACATGGATAATCTCGATGGATACAACTTTTTTAAAACAACATCAAAAACAAATAACCAAAACGCTGTCTCTGCAGAAATTATTTGTTAAAGCAAAATAAGATACAGTACAGGCCTGTCAAAAGTTTAACAATGAGCTGACGAAAAGGAGCCAAGACTCGCATGCCGAGGGGTCGAGCTGTTAACAGCTAGTGGCGGAAAAGTTGTCAACTCTCGGCCCCTCGGCAACTGGAACTGTCGATAGCTCGGCCACTCGTAGCCGAGTCTCGGTAACTCATTCGGCTCTTCGGCACTTTGAACTGTCTACGACTCGGCAGTTCATTTGGCCTCTCAGTAGCCGAGTCTCGGCCACTAGCTAACGAGTGGTCTAACAATTAACATCTGAGAGATTAATGTTTAACTGTATATTTAAAATAAAAAAATATACCAATAGGTAATGATAAAGACTTTAAAAGATAACAATAATAAGTTTTTTTAAAAAATAATGATTATAAACAAATAAAAAAATAAAATAAAATAAAATAAAATAAAATAAGATGAAAATAAAATAAAATAAAATAAAATAAAATAAAATAAAATAAAATAAAATAAAATAAAATAAAGTAAAATAAACAAAATGAAATGAAATAAAATAAAATAAAATAAAATAAAATAAAGTAAAATAAACAAAATAAAATAAAATAAAATAAAATAAAATAAAATAAAATAAAATAAAATAAAAACATTAAATAAACGGATGGTGGAAAATATATATAAGTTATTTTTTTCAGCCATTTTACATCTGAGAGAGATTAATTGTATATAATAA
Organism: Tegillarca granosa; assembly: GCA_029721355.1. NCBI lineage: Eukaryota > Metazoa > Mollusca > Bivalvia > Arcoida > Arcidae > Tegillarca > Tegillarca granosa. Next base: position 20,033 of record JARBDR010000186.1, read on the forward strand.
TAATAATAATAATAATAATAATAATAATAATAATAATAATAATAAAATAATAATAATAATAATAATAATAATTATGATAAAATATATCATTCGTTAATGATAAGGAATATAAGGGGAAATTAAATAAATTAAATAGTAATTATAATAATAAATTTAAAAATAATAATAATAGAAATAAAAAAAAATCAATAAATAAAAAAAATAATAAAAAATAAATAAATACCATTAAATATATAGACGACGGAAAAATAGATATGAGATTTTTTCCTCCCAGAATGGCATAAATTTTTTTATTCCATTACGGAACGGGATTTTAAAACAAAAAACTGGACCTCTGCCATCGCAGTTTTAATTTAGTCATTAAATGTACCTATACAGGTAAACATCAGGTGTCATAATCCTAATCTGTTAATCCGCTGACATCATCAAATACCTGACTTCAATACACGAAGTTCAAAACCTTCTCAGTACCATGACAAAAGAATGTCGACCAAACGGAGTTTTATTTAGACACATTGTCTCCAAGATCGTCCAGACCCCAACACCTGTCATGAAACTTTTGATTTAGAAAAAAGTCGTCTTAAACGCTGCAGAAAATTGTTCACTGACGCTGTTATAAATATTTTTTTCTCTATTAATTTTCCTACTGATCTCTCTTTGACTTATTCCACAGTTAGATAATCTCACAATTTTCTCTCTAAAATATTGCGATATACGCGTAACTGCAGGCATGTTTAATGAACTGATGTTTTCTAGATAACGATCAAGGGGTCAAGTGGCCGAAAAAGTGCCGAGCAGCCGAGCGGCCACAAAAAGGTGCCAAGCAGCCGAAAAAGTACCGAGCAGTCAAAAAGTGGCCGAAAATCAGCCGAGCGATGGACAGTAGCTGCCGAATAGGTGCCGAGCTGTTGGCCGAGATTTAACTGCCGAGGGGCCGAGACGAGCTGCCGAGTCGGCACTAATTCGGCACTAAAGTGTTTAACTTTCGACAGGCCTGTACTGTATGTAAATATTTTTGCAATCTGATAGACAAAGCAAATTCCTTTAATTGTCTGTTTAATTTTTTGTTCATAGTAAAAAGTTAACGGTATTTGTTGTACTTACAGATGTAAAAATTTATGTAATTCAACAGAAAATAATTATATTTTTATCATAAGATATAACACGGTCTTATGAATTTCAAGCAAAAATCTTTGATTAAGCTGTTACTTTGGTTGTCATAAAATCGCGTTGGCATGAGTATGTAATAAGCATATCATATAACTTCTTTTGTCATTGCTTTTAATAAATTCAATACAAATACATAAAACAATTTACGAAAACTAATTGTAAAACTTTTCTTCAAAAATTAGGCAAACCAACCATTTTAATACCAAAAGAAAACTTAAAAGATCAGATTGCTACAGCTACTGTTTTTGAAGTTTTGTATAAAGCCTATCCTGCTCCAAAATCTAAATGGACCTTTCTAGCAGAGAACGAAAATAAAGATGAGGATATTACTTCTTCTTTTCTCGTTGTTAATAAAGTTGATGGAGCATTTCGATTCAGGTCACTATTATTGCTTAATAGAACATACACTGGCAGAACTGGAAACTATAGAATAGATATATGGAATTGTCTCGGACATGCATCAAGACAAATATATATTCAAGGTAAAACACTAATTTGCTCATGTTCTGATTAAATACATGATTCCATAAAAAGTGTTTACAAAATATAAGAGTAATGTGTCACTTGACTGTTACTAGATAAAGGTATTAAATGTGAGTCTAAGATTTTAAAAAAAGTTTGTCTAAATAAGAAGTCAGGGTTGAGCTTATCAAGCTAGATTAAACGAGTACCATTAAAATCCCAAATCCCAAACGCAGTATAAATGTGACTACTACCAATTACATAAAAGCATAGTACTTGATAATTTGCGATGTAGATAGAACAGTGATCTAATTTTTGACCTCAAGTTAGATAAACGTTTAAGTTGCAAACTCAAAACAGGTGGAGAGGAGCCATTGTTTTTACCGTTCTGATGTTTTATTTTTATCGAATCGGTCTGACTAGTATGGTTGAGGAAATTAGAAGCGTGCTAACAAATGGCAAGCAGACTGACGATCTTCTGACACTGTAAAAAGGGAAGTAACTGTCAAACCTGAGGTCTGTTTCGCACTTACGTGATGATTGGTAACAGTGCTTTCGGACTGTTTGCCAAACAGAAAAACCCCTCGGTAGAAAATCAATATTTTTTTCAAAATGAATCAGTTCAATGTGTATATTGTCTGTTGTAGGGATTCATATAATTTTGGAACTTTGATTCATTACTTTTTTATTATTTTGCTTATGTTTCTGATCTACCAAACTTACGAGGAATGATTTTTTGAAACATTCACATATGGCACATTAAAATTAAACAGATATATCTTATATATATACACTACCCCTAAGTGGGTACCACTGCTGGTGGAGTAAAACTCCCCGAGAGTTTCCATAACTCAGTCGACAGTATTTTGTGCTGTAAGGAAATGTACACCATTTAGCAAAATTTAATCTATCTAAATTTTTAAAATATATTTTAAACTAAGGTTTGTTCTGTTATAAAAAGTATCCCTTAGCAGGATTTTGATTTATATAATTTTTTAACTTTTGATTCATTATTTTTCAACTATTTTCTTATGTTTTCAATCTATCAAATTTTTCGGCACATTTTGTATCACTAATGAGGAATAGTTTAATATAGATAAATATGCACCATATATTTATCATAGCAACTTTTTACTTTGGCTATTTTCTCCATTAATTATCAAACAGCTGGGTGTTTATTGTATCATGCTATGTTAATCAACTTTAACATCCAGAAGAAAAGCAAATTTATTTGTATTTATTTCTATCGGATTATTTGTTTTTATCTTATGTATTTTGTTTTGTAGACCATAAAGTAGTGCGAGTGAATGTCTACTTAGTAGTTTTACTGCCAATACTGTGTTTTGTCCTTCCAATTTACATTCTTGTCATGAGTAAAATATGCATGAGGAAACGAAAAAGCGCAATAGGTATATCTTTCTTCTGTCTGCTTTTGGATTTTTATATTTATTTTATACTGCAAGCCTGGGCTCATCATGGCCCTTAAAAGTTTTATGGCCGCCATCACAATATTGTTGATAAGTATAAAGTCACTGTATCCAGACTTAAACTAGATATATTTGACTTACCATAGTTCCTTGTTTCTTTCATTTTCAAAATTGACTTAGCACTTGACGGGTGTAGCTGGCAAGACAGGGGGTGCTTACCCTTTTGAGGCACCCGACCTCACATCCTTGATGAATTTATGTGTATAATTAAATTTGCCAGTTTTCAATGTTTTTATTTTTTGAGGGGGGGGGGGGGGGTCGTGATTTGGAAATGGACTGGTATGTCTGTGTTTTATTTATTATCATAATATTTTAATTTTATTAAAAAATTACTTATTTATTCCTTGATTTATTTACTTACTTACTAGTATTTATTTATTTGCTATAGGGTATGACATTTGAAATTTGCTTCTTCATTTAAGTTTATTTAAAATAACTTACACAGTTTTAAGGTAATGAAACACAAACATACCTGTCGGTACCTTGGAAAGCTAACAAATTCAGTTGACATGTGAACTTCCACCAGAGAAGTAGGACGGATGTGTTGAAAGGGTAAGCACTTTTGTTCAGCTAGCTTCTCAAACCATGTGCAAATTCAACATTTAAACAAAAGACGAACACGGAACTATTGGACGTCAAATATTCCAAGTATAAAGTTTAATACAACTACTTCATAATTTTTACTTATGTTGAGAACTAATAGTAAACGAATGACAAGTGGGAGATTTTAATGCCTTTTGTCAGACTGGAATAAAGAATAGTTCTGAAAAGGGTAGAAAAATCAGAGGGTTTTTTCTTAATATTTACTGAAACATAAAGTAAAATCAGTAACAAGATATTTGAGTTGGTTTTTCTTCTAAATCAGATTCCAAAAAAACAATAAACGCTTTGTGTTTCTAACAAATATTTGTATAAAAATCATGCATAGGTCTGTTTTAAACATAACTTTGTTTTCGCTTACGAATTTACTAATCTGCTATTCTGTCTTCATCATTCATTTTCGACTGATATCTCACATTACATATAAATCGGTTTACTGCAGCAACAATGTGAAGAGAGAAAGCGGTTAAAAAGTACTGAGTCTGCGTGACAACTGCTAGGTGCCTAACAAGACTAAAATACTTTTCCGAATATTACGATCAAATTTTTACATTTAGTAAATATTAATTTATATCAATACAAACTTTTTATTGTAGACAATATAGCTGAGGAGAGACGGTAATTACGTTTTTTAAATCTTTCAAAGATAGAAAATTGTCTTTATATGCATGATATTCAACATTGTATCGCGAAATTTTGTTTTGAATTTTATCAGTAATATTAGAATTCGTTGCCAACTAATGTTTTAATTGTTGTTATTCTGAATTAAAATAAAACCGTTAATAGTTAAAATAATGTCGTTGCATGTCAAATTACTCGTGTATATTTTAAAGATTTTTGATTGAATAATTTATTTGCATTTCTTGTAGTAGGAGTGAGCTATCTGACTCAGGCATTCAGAACGTCTATGTGAATCGTGTACGAGAGGTTGGTAAGTCGTATCCGAAAACGTTTAATGATATTTTTGTGAAATGTAGACGTTAATGCAAGAAAAGACATAAAAACAATAAAATGAATCAAATGGTTAATTTTTTTTTTGATTTTGTACAGTTTGATTATGTGTAAATTGTAACATCTACCTCTTTGAAATTTTCAATAATACGTATTTTAAAATTATTTGATCAGTTTTATTTTCAAGCGTCCAGTCGCTCCCTTCTCCCATTTTTATTAGCAGAAAGAGTTTATTTTATTTTGAATTATAAATTATAAACTATAGAAAAATAACAAAAACTATCAGGATCAATATAACTAACATAGATAGGGTAACAATAGGTTATATTCAACTTTATTTTTAGTGTACATTAAGGCTTTAATCTTCGCAGACTTACATAAAAAAAGAAATTGAACAATAAACTCTTTGTTAATTTTGCTGTATTGGTTTATTTACATTTTAGAACTCGCGGCTTTGCGGTAAGTATTCAATAAGTCTATTCGAAAACATTTTTTTTTTATTTATTTATTTTTTTTTTTTTTTTTTTTTTTTTTTTTTTTTTTGGATCCATACAATATTTAACTATTAAGCCTTCTTTTGTTTACATGAATAAACAATTTTTTTTTAAAGTTTTCTCTTTTTTGACTAATTATTTTTTTTTGTTTGATGAGCAAATTTTAAGTAAAGTGATGTCTATATAGGGAACGGTTCTAGTTCGAACATTTGTACCTAATAAGTAGGAATGTTTTAAACATCTAAGGAAAAAACCTCTATTGTTACAAAATGTATAATAAATGTATGATTTTTTCCCATTTTTCCCCTTTGTATTAATTCAATGTTTTCAAGTGGTAAAATCTATGATGGCTCATATTTAGCAAATGTGGTTTTCTTCAAGAAAGCAATTGAATTATCGGGATAAATTGTTAATGTTCCAAAACAAGTGCCAAGAAAAAAAAATTATATTGAAAGTTAAATTGAATATGCCTTTTAACAGGAAAATTATTGATTTTTCTTTAATATTTAATCAAATATGTGCTTAGATGTGGCAATGTTAAAATTAAAACAAAATTAAACAGGTGTGTCAGGTCATTGATTTTTCTTACATTTTCTTATGAATTTATAGACCCTATGAAGATCTGTCGATTAATGTAGAAATATCTGCGTATGATGATATTAACGAAAGAAGAGGTAAGTTAAAGAAATAAATTATGAATCGTTGATATCAGGGCCTGAAAATCGACGACTGTAACAGTTTCGCTGTCATCGTTTCTGTTGACACGACCATATTTAGGATTTTAAATACTTCATCAAAATATTTGTGTTATATTTAACATAATGTTATGATAAATTAGTATGTTTATACGCTCCGGATGAACATTTTTCAATTTAATCAAAAACCTTATCTTTTGTTTGACATTTATACCTTTTTAATTCTTAAATTATAAACATTATTGATTTTACATTTTGTGTTTATTGTAGGAATGACGAATCCTCGAGATCTCCAAAGGTTTATAGATTTTTATTTTACAACTGTATGCTTAATCGTTAAAATGGATATTAAAGTTCATCCTTAAAATAGAGAAACATATTGCTGACAAAAAAGATTTTAACAAAATTATTATTAACAGAACACAACTTTCTGACAAACATTTTTGTTAAAAAAATAACAGGATAGGGTTTATTAAACAATATGAAAAAATTCGACTGCTTTAAATGCGTATTTACTTCTCTGTCTATTCAATATAATTCTAAGTTACATTTTTCAACATTGAATGAGAAACCGCTCAGCTTATTTTCCTTATTTTGTTTTAAAAAATTAAAAGGGCAAATTCAAATGAACAAGGTTCAACTAATAGTTCCGCGTCTGGAATGGACATAGATGAGGACGGATATTTTATTATGAAAGGTACGTTGAAAAGATGAATTATTAAATGATTTAAAAAAAACCCACTTTGATCCCCTTTGCAAAATTAATTACAATAGATCCTAATCTTTTATCATTTTAATACCCTTTGTCCAACTTAATTCAACAGATACTTACCTTTAATCAATTAGAATTCTTATTCCTCGTCTTTTATTATTTGAATAGCCTATTAAATTTTGTAAGCTACTTGTTTAAAGACGTTAAAAAAGTGTTCATTAACAAATTTACATTACAGCAGTCGCAAGTTTAAATGTCTTATAGATTCAAATGTGTCTGTTGTATGTTATTATATCCCCCGTAGTTCTTTGTTATCTTGTGTTATTTTTTAAAATATTTTTTATGCATAAAATTAATAGGAACATATCTTTTGGACATCATTATAATTCTTTATCTATAACATTTATTTTTTAGAACACGATAATCCAGCTATTTGCTTTAGGTATGTAAATACAATAAAACCAATTAACAATCATACAAACATCCAAAATAAAATGATAAAGTAAAAATTGAAATATCACATGACATATAAAAATTCTAGTGTATGTTTTTGAAACTTATGTTTGATATTCATATGTTCTAATAAATGTTTTTATTTTTGTATCTTAAGCAGTTTTTGCATTTTATAGACAATTCATTTATTTTTATATATATTATTAGAAAAGATCCAAACGAACCAGACTCAACTGGAGGTTATGTTTCTGGAGCTGATAAAGATGCTGATGGTTATTTCATTATGAAAGGTACTTTAAAACAAATACAAATATTCAATTTTTTAACTATAAGATTTTAACATGTCTCTTGTATGATGATGTAAAATACATACATGATTCTTTTTTTCTAGTTTTGTCTCATTTCTCATTATCTTTTTGATATTTTTATAGTAAATCAAAACTGGTATGAGCAGGTATAATCATGAAACCGATGTGGGACAAGGAAAGTTAATTATCAAACAGCAAACACATGATGAAAAGGCATCTTTAAGGATCTGTAAAGCCTCCTTAAAGCTGCTTTAAATGTCCCTTTAAGGACCTTTAAGGGGGCTTTAAGGATCCTTAAATATGCCTTTAAGGAGTCTTTAAGGACTCCTTAAAGACCCTTAATGCAACTGAAATTTTAAGGATCTTTAAGGAAGCTTTAAGGATCTTTAAGGAAAAAAAAATATTTCATTGGTTTTTAAATCATTATCTTTTTTAAAATTTTATTTTAAAAAATCTATTGCATTTATTAATTTTAAAAAAAATAAAGTGATAATGAATTAATTTTCTTTATATTATTTTTAATCTCAAGTTTTTAATTTTATTTCTTTAATTTCATTTTATATTTATTTATTACATTCTGTAGTCTAATTGGATTTTATTTAATTAAATACAAATTACAAGAAATTTTATAACTAAAATTTTCATCTGTTATCCGCTCTCACTGGAAATCGAACTCTGGTCCCTCAAGTTAGGAGTCCATCACCTTACCTATGTAGCCATGGAAGAGATGATCCTAATGTCGAAAATTATAAAATATGTCTCTAACAATATGCAAATGAGATCACGTGAATGAAAGAAAGCAAGTGGGCATTTTTCATTTATTTGTGAAAATTTTTTATATTTCTTTTAAAATATCTCTTACAACAAGAGGATCAAATTAATTTTTTTTATTTATGTTTATAATTTCATATATAATTTGCTGCAGTCATCATTTTTATCTATATTTAGAATTTTAATTGCATTAGATAAAATATGTGTTGATAGGAATGCATTCCAAAATTTACCTGTAATATACTAGTATATCTAACATCAATCAGCAAGATGGTGTTTGATGATCAAGTGTATTAATCACTTGATTAATTAATGTTGATGACATCTGTTCTTTCTAACTCCTTTTACTTGAAAATCATTATTATTTATATGTATTAAATAGAGATGTAATTGATACAGAAGAAGCAGTGTGTTAACTGTACAAACAGCTTTTTAATTAAATAATTGGCCAAAATGTCCAAAATAAATAAATAAATAAATAGAAAAATAAATAAATAAATAAAATAAAATAAAATAAAATAAAATAAAATAAAATAAAATAAAATAAAATAAAATAAAATAAATAAATAAATAAATAAATAAATATGGTCTTTCCGAGTCTATTTTTTAACCCCCCAAAAAATTAACAGTAAAATTTTTCTGGAATCTGCAGTACACATTATATACTATAATGATACTAGTAATATCATTAAGAAATTCCCGGTGTGTGTGTGTGTGTGTGTGTGTGTGTGTGTGTGTGTGTGTGTGTTTGTGAGGAGGGATTACCTATTTTTCACCGTCAAGTTGCGAATTAAATACAGAAAAACATAATTGTCAGAAATTGAATATATAGAAAGGGAGAGCTGTTTTTTTTTAATTCATTTACGGGCAAGTCAAGAATTCAATGTACAAGAGAGAGAGAGAGAGAGAGAGAGAGAGAGAGAGAGAGAGAGAGAGAGAGAGAGAGAGAGAGAGAGAGAGAGAACTGATTACATTGAGGGAGAAACAGATAAGGGGCATCAGCGGAAACTAAATATTTTAAAGAACGGGATATAAGGAACTGAATATGCTGAGAGAGAAAGAGAGAGGGGGTAGCAGATACTGAATATTTTAGAAAGGGAGAGAGAGAATATCCACTTGTGTTTCAGAGACAGAGAGAGAGGGAGAATATCTACTTGTGTTTCAGAGAGAGAGAGAGAGAGGGGGGGGGTCAGCAGAAACCGAATATGAGAGAGAGAGAGAGAGAGAGAGAGAGAGAGAGAGAGAGAGAGAGAGAGAGAGAGAGAGAGAGATCGGGACCTGAATACATTGAGGAAAAGAGAGATAGAGGAAGATCAGCGGAAACTGAATAATTGAGAGAGAGAGAGAGAGAGAGAGAGAGAGAGAGAGAGAGAGAGAGAGAGAGAGAGAGAGAGAGAGAGGTTCAGTGCAAACTATTTTAGAGAGACAGAACAAGATCGGGAAGTAAATACATTGAGAGAGAGAGAGAGAGAGAGAGAGAGAGAGAGAGAGAGAGAGAGAGAGAGAGAGAGAGAGAGAGAGGTTATCGCCGTTATTCCACTGCACTCCATCTTGACTGCAGAAATTCACATCCAACTAGGTAAATTTTGTCAGTTAATGGTTATCTTCTATTACTGGTTTCTCACTTAAATATGTTCACTTGTAACTTGTTCATGTTTGAAAAGAATAACCTTCTCTCTAATGTTCTTATTTTACTTTACCAACTCTTTTTCATTAGGAATCAAAATAATTGGAAATCCGATATCATCATGTGTCAGTAATGAGTTCCATATATGTCAATTCAAAGATACTAAAATGTACTCGCTCTCTCTCTCTCTCTCTTTTTCTCTCGTGCTTTATTTGCATATATGCATAACACTACCCCCCTAAAAATAATAAAATAAAATAAATAAATAAAATAAAATAAAATAAAATAAAACAAAATAAAATAAAATAAAATAAAAAAAAAATAAAATGAAATATAAGACATGCTTAGATTATTTTGCCATTACTTTTATTTCTTTAGTGAATGTATGTTTTAATATTTTAATATTAAAATTATCTTAAAATCACTTCCGAAAACACACCTTTATTTCAAACACCCAGAGTTCAGGGTTAGGTAAGCATTTTAACATGTTATTTGACTTTAAAGTGATCTCCTACCTAGAAACTGCACATCAAAGTCAAAAGCCGCGCTTGAAATCACCTGGGATCGATAATCAAACAAGTACCGCTGTATACAATTAACAAATACCGTTAATTACTTATACTTACTGCCGAACTGATTAAAACACGGGTTGATAACCTGTACTGTGAAAACTGCACATTTTAATCTAATTCATTTATGAATTAAGAAACAAGTATTATTAGGATACGACATACGGCTCCTCTACAAAAAATTAATGCAGAAACTAGAATTCAAACAGGCGTTATCTATGTCTGCTATGTTGTATAAAATATAAAAATTCAAAATATACTAAAAACAAATCATACTTTTTAATTGAATTAATGTTATAGCCATCGTTACATTTATAAATAAAAAATCGAGTTCTTCATGATGAGACATCTTTAATGATCCTTAAAGCCTCCTTAAAGATCCTTAAAATTTCAGTTCCATTAAGGATCTTTAAGGAGTCCTTAAAGATCCTTAAATATGTCCTTAAAGTGTCTTTTAAGGTCCCTTAAAGATCCTAAAAGATTGGATGGCTTAAAGGAGGCTTTAAGGCCCCTTTAAGGATCTTTAAGGACATATTTAAGGATCTTTAAGGATCCTTAAAGATCCTTAAAGGAGGGGGTTGGTCTTGTGAAATAACAAAAATTGGATCAATTATTTACATATTGTTAACTAACACTGAATTATATATTCAGCAGATGTTATTTTAGGCATATATCACCATGTACTTGGAAAATTAAACGAATAAGATATCTTCTTTGAAACATTGATGATATTTTATAACAAGACAATATATAACTAAAATTTCAGAATCTTCCGTTATTATTTTTTATAAAACTAAAACAAAATATTGCTTATATTTTCGTTATTTTAGAAAAGAATATTCTCAAACCTCAATTGATTGCATAAAAGTCAATTTTGAAGCATCATAAGCAAATACCTTAAACTATGAAATACATATAACTATAAAGAACTGATGTTTTAAACAATTCATCTTTTTCATGTTCATCTTTTTCATGTTTTATACCCGCGGGTCTTAACCTTTAATTTCATTTCAAGACATACAGTGGTGTTATTGTCACAAATACATTTAAGTATACGGTTCTATGTTATCATCGTTCTGTTTTCCCAAACACTGCTTTTTATTTTCAGTATAATATTCTTTTTTTTCAGTGGAAATTAAAAGAAAAATAACAAAAATGTTTTATACATGTATTTGTTATTTATAATATGTTTATTGTATAATAGTAGGACAAAATATTCCGAATTTTTGCAAACGGTATGTTTTTTTAACATTTACGTTTTAAAATACTAAATGATAGTAGACCACCAAGACATATGAGGCTTTCTTTACTTATTGTTTTGGCAACATGCAAATCTGCCTAATGTACAATCAGAAATAAAACTCTCAATACACTATCAACGTGTTTAATCCAAGATTTAATTCAGTGTAAGTTCCTAGCTTTGTATCACTTATATCAATATGTTACTTACTGTTAACGATACGAAAATTTTTTTATTGACGTAGCTGTATTTTGAAGTCTTTGGAGAAATAAGCATATACACAGATACATTTAATAGCCAAGTCTTTGGCAAACTCATAAGTGTCATAAAAAATTCGCCGAGAACATATCATCACCAACATATTCTTAAAACATATTTTATGACAAATTGATTATAAATGAATTTACAACTTTTCTCTCTAAAGAAGTGATCAATGTTATTTTTTACTTGTGTTATATAACGATCGTTTCATATTTGGCAAAAGGTGTCCATTTATATTGAATTGTCTTTTTTGTTCATATTATTTACTTTATTTTTTCTTAGATATATTTTGCACCAGCAGGGTTACATTTTCCCTTTAAATATTTTTATTTGAAAATAAATTCATACATGTTTTTCTTATTAAAGATGTGATACAAAATCAACTGGAAGTATTGAAAACAAGCAATGTCTAGAAGAAGAGGGCTACATACAAATGGAGGGTTTGTACATCATAGTTTAAAAAAGTGCAAAGTCATTAATATGTAACACAATGAAACGGAATATATAGCACAAGAATTCAAAAATGTCGAACAAAGACAAATTTGAAATATTAAATCAAAAATACCATAATTAAAAGTAATGTTTTCACAGTCAATGCAATTTGAAGCGAAAAAATAATATCCGAAAAGGAGGATAAAATACAGTTAAACATTAAAGAAATCGGGCTGTACAAATAAAGGTAGCTGTTTTTCTTGATCAAATTCTAATTCAGATTTTTTGTCTTTTTGTTAAAGTTGTAATGAAAGATAAATGGTTAGCGGTATTATATACTTTGATTTAAACAGCATTTTAAGTAACTAATTAACTATAAGGTAAATTACTTCGAAATTACTTAAGATCTTTTATTTTTACTTTTTATAGCTCCAAGTGCAAGAAAAAGCAAAGAAAAGGCTTCAGATGAAAACAAAAACACGAACAGCGAAATGTAAATATAACAGGCTTGCATAAGTTTTTTATTAGACTGTATAAACAATTGTACTAAGCTCCAATTTTTAGATTTATAATAATTTAAATAGAGCTAGTCGTTGACCGTTGTTGTAAAAATGGTAAGGAAACGGATTGAGAGTAAAACAACTAAGTGATACCGACGTACATTACTTTTGCCCTTCGGTACCGAAATTTGTACGGCTATGCCTACTATAAGAAGAATGTGCAATAAAGAACCATCTTTGTATTTAGGTTTTAAAAAGTACAGTTCTTCTACCCTGTTTGGTTAATCATGATTTGATTTTTTTTTTGTCTCTCTGGTATGAAATTGTGAGACCATGTCACAAATAAAAATGTCTGTAAATGTCTTTCATTTGGAAATTTTTAATTTAAATTTTGGAAACGTTTTAATCAATTTCTTAGCGGCCTATACTTGTACCCGTATTGGTCATCTGTCTTTATAAGCGGGATAAATCTGTCTAAAATCTTTTGTATTTTCAAAAAAGGCTTCAGAATGAAATGCCTTCTCGATTGCTATATGCCAACAGCCTTGACAGTATCAAGAATCGTACATCTGCCATCACTTTCAAATGTTTCCCGGACTTTTAAGACATTTGCCTTGCCTGTTGCAGTCACAGGTCGGCCAAATTCTTTCCACCTACAAATTGTCTCACAAGATACTGTATCGGATCCATAAACCTTCCTTATTTAGGAATAAATATCTAACCGGATGACAGAGTTTTGTGCGAACATTTGTATCAGCTCTAATTTCTGCAATATTCTCAACACGTTTCTCAATGATGTTTAAAATTGTATTCAACTACTGGCTATAGTTTTTACGCGTAAATGAATTTACTTGTTTATACTGTTTAGAAGGGTATTGACTAAAGCTATTGAAACGTATCATAATAAACGAAATTGTGCAAAACGTTATTGCGCTGTGGTTCAATACGCAAAACATATCGAACAGCCCTCGAAAATGTTAAACTTTATTATTATTATATGAGTTTTTCAAGACTTTATTAACTGATTGCTCACCTCCGCTGATTGCCATTAATGAATCTGATAAAATGGAAAAAATATCAAAAATGTTAAATAGTTTAAATTGATAAGTAGAATTGTCATTGTAGCAAGCACAATGGCTAAAGTCTTCCACAACCCCATCATTTTAAATTCCCCTTCACACCACAGGATTAGTTTGTTGATAACATTACATCAGCAATTTATTAGTTATTTGGAAGTTTTAATATTTATTTAGGAATATTCAAAGAATAGATTATATATATATATATATATATATATATATATATATATATATATATATATATATATATATATATATATATATATATATATATATATATATATGTTTAACAGAAATATTTTTGTTAATTGTGTATGTTGGTATGTGTAATTATGTGACTTTCGCCTGTATAATATATACATGTTAACACACACACACACACACACACAGCTTTTTTCTGTAAAAACTTACCACGTGGAATAATATATTATGATTAGTATATTGTTACGACTAACTACTTATATGCACTTTATTAATTATTAAATATTACTTGAAAAAACATGTCATATATTGTTAAACATAGTTACTTCCTCTCTATAATTATGAATGTATGAATAAATTACTCACACATTTGTGTGAAGGTATGTAATTTTTGTAGAATAAAAGGATTTAAAACAAATTTAATCTATTGCCAACTTTCCGTTTCTTTGCAGCAATATCCCTGCTTTTCCTGTGTATGGTGTATATGTTTCACAGTTAATACGTTATAGTCAAACTTGTTTTCACTACGGGGTCTTTCTCCAAAAAAGCAAACTGCTTACAATTAAATTGTTGACTCAAGAGTATTGCAAGCATAGGATAATCATGGTCCTGAAAAGTTTTATGGCCCTTATCACAATAATATTGATAAGTATAGAGTCACTGTATCAGTACCTCTTCAGGTTTTATTTGATTTACCATAGTTGATTGTTCCTTTCATTCTCAAATTTGACTTGCACGTGACTGGTGTAGCTATCTATAGAGGAAGTGCTTTCATTTCCGGAGAAACCGGCCTCATTTCTTTGATTGAAGTTAACGTTTATAGCTAAATTTGCCAGTTTTTAAAGTTTTTACCTTGATTTTATGGAATTGTGATTTGGACATGAACTGGTTTTATTTCGCTTTTTGACTTTACCTAATCTGATGATATCGAAAAATATTAACATTTTAAATAGTAGTATAAATATTTAAGTTAGATTGTCATTGTAGCAAGTACCCCATCATTTTTAATTCCTCCACACACCAATATAGTAGTTGGTTGATTATGATGTTAACATCACATCAGCATTTTTCTTTGTTTTGTTTTGTTTTTGTTTTTGTTTTTTTTTGGGGGGGTATTAACTTTGTAATATTCAAGGAATATATTATTTAATATGTTTTACAAAAATACTTGTGTTAACTTTATTTGTGAGGATGTGTTATTTTCTCCGTCTTATACTAGTACACACTAATGAAGATTTAAAAAAAACCAAAGGTGTTAGCTCAGTTTCAGCAGACAAGCATATAACTGCCCCGTCCATTTTCCTGACACTAGATGAATCAGTCAATAATCTTTCTTCTTTCTTATACTAAGCAAGGCGAGAAAGCCATATTGCAATATTAATATCTAATGAATTACCTTGCCGGGATTTAAACCCGTGACCTCATCTCCTTTAGGCAGAGACTTTACCAATGAGCCACCGATTGGGTTGCAATTCCCAGAATAACTTTATTTAGGGAACCTGTCAATTACTCATCAATTTTTTTTATTATACCAAAGATTCAAATCTTTCCTAGTGTAAGCCTGGTACAATTATATGACTGACAGCAAATCTTTACAACCTGAGTCATGTCTTGTAATTTGTTGCTTAAACATATTTAGCAGTTACAATCTCCTACTGCATTTTGAATAGTAATAGTCAACTTTGATTGATAGCAAGTAATCTATGAACTGTAAGGAGTGTAACTAACCAAATGATTAAGGTGTGATGATGACTGCGATGTTGTCAGAAGCCACATATATTATGAATAATTGAAAAGGGGATTAAAACAATTATACCTATGACAAAAATATAATTCACTGAAATTGTTTTTAATTCTGTGATAAGGACTGTAATCCTTGCCTTAAGGAATACGTAAGAATGTTTAAGGGATGGTGGTTCTCGGCATTAACAAAATTGATATTGATAGTAAAGAATTGTGGTCCCACTATCCTCTACCCGTCTTTCGAGTACGATTCCCTGGGATTTTTCCTATTACTCAATTCAAAAATACATTATCAAAACACCAGAAATATATAGTTAAGTGGTAAATATCCGATTTATTTCAAAAATGTACGAAACACAACTCAGCCCTACACATATTAAGGAATGGCCTAAGAATTTTAATAAGTATTCCTCTTTTCAACTTTTCATAGGTAACTAGAAAAACATAGTTCATGGGTAGGGATCTCAACCAATTATAGGGTTATACATGCGTATGTGCGTGGCACCATCCAACACCACAATGCATTGGGATATGATCTTAGTTGTATTTAATGAGTAACCTTTTATTTTTCAATATTGTTTCAATGGTTGTGATGTCAAAAGGTTTAAAATTTAATAACGATCTCAACTTGTTACTATCCCGAAGTGAAAAAATCTTATATTATTTAATACGCCCTGAAAATGCTGATTACAAATTTAATATATATTTAGTTTTAAAGAATAAATCTACTTAATTATGTAAACATTGATTATATTTGTTTTAAATACCGCACCTTACTGCCACTCCCCCATTAAAATCTTAATTTTAATACCGGAGAGAACTTTAATGATATAGAAACTCGCCTTAAAATTTAAACGAGATTAAATAATATGTCTCAGAGAAATTATGCGAATAAAAAGTGGACCAGATCCAAAAAAATAATCGAAACCGGAAACGGAAAAAAATGTTTTTAAAACTTTATCGAAAGCTCCAAGTCATAAAACCATGTAAAACCTATATTCTTACCAGTTCAATGTATAAAACCCTTTATTAGTCTATAGTATCTAAGGAGTTGGTGTCTAGGAAGATGGAAGACTTTATAATTATAAGAATTGTAATTGGGGCAAGAACAATAACTAAAGTCTTCTACGACCCCCACTTTTTCACCCATCTTCACACTACAAGATTAATTTGTTGATTATTTTGTTGTTAACATCGTTGCAGCAGTTTTGCAGTTTTTTCTAGTTTTATTAGTCACATAGGAATATTCAAAGAATGGATCATGTTTGTTTGATGGTGTTTTGTTTTCTCTGTCTGATACCTGTGAGCACTAAAAGAGACTTTGTTGATTTGCTAGCTCATTAAGCATGCTTAAAACAAGCAAAAAATCTCGTGATGTTGTTGTAATGTTCCAATCAGCAATTTTAGCTATTAGTGACAAGAAGAAGGTTATTAATTTCTATGAATAAATCTAGGTACCATTTAGTTATATTTGTGGTGTTAGCGTGTTAAGTGTGGTCTGCCATGTACTAGCACACACTCAGGGCGACATTTTCGTAAAATGCTAGCTCACCCAGTCAGTATGCCACAGACAAGCATACCACTCCGCCAGTTCATTATCCTGGCACTGGTTGAACAAGTCAATACTCCATCCTCCTAATTACGAGGACCTAGAAAAAGATAGTAACAAACATTAATGAATAAGATGTTCTTATGGACTTGAAAAAATCAATAATACTAATACAAATATTTTAAAATGCATCACATAATATCAGTTTAATATCCACATTCCTGTATTGAGTGGTCTAAACTACTTGTGTACACTTTTGATCACTGTTCCTCCAATACAGCCAAGATTTTAATCCCTTTTAAGAAGATCTCAGTGTATGATAGTTTTATAGTTTGCCTTGCAAAAGTCAATGGTTTTCTCAAGGAAGTCCAGTTTCCACCATCATCTCAGAACTGACGACTAATATAAGTAAAAAATTGTGGATGTTTTCCAGTTTTAAATTATCTTTCTAAAAGTTCAATTTTATTGCTCCAGCGATTTTACAAATAAATACATAAATGCATTGAGAGGAATATGTAATAAAATGTAATTATAAACTGAAAGCATAGTACTCCTCCAGTTCATTATTCTGCCACACGGAGAAACACTTAATACTATATTCTTCTAAAAGAGCACTAGGCGAGGAAATAATATCTCAATTTAAGACATATACATGTATAACTTGGTCGAGGTTTGAACCCATGACCTCACGAGGCGAATATCTACCACTAACGACTAAGTTTGACTTGCGCACAAGTGATATGAACGAGGGAACTGGCAAATAATAAACGCTTTTCCAGTTTTAAATGAACTGTCGAAAAATTTATTTTAACACAGCAAAAATTAAAATCTTTTAAAAACTGCTTATTATTATTTTTGTATCATTAACTTCGAAACATTTCCTATGCGAGTTAAGTAAAAACTGGTTTTGATTCTTCAAAACTCATGTTTAGTGGTTTGTTTTTGAAACAACTATGGTAGGAACAATCACCTGATGAATATTAATTAGTCAATTATTCAACTTTGATTGATTGCAAGTTGTCAAGATCTTTGAGGGGCGTAACCAAACTTGTGACTGAGGTATGACGACTGTATTGTAGCAAAAGCTAGATATGTAATGGATAATTAACCAGGGATTAAAGAAATTATACCTATGAAAAGCGGGTTATGGTGCTAATGATATTGTTTTTTAGTTTTTAGTTCTTTAATAAGCACTTGCCTTGAGGAATGAAATCAAGTTTGTTTTGGGATGATGGTTCACGACATTAACCAAATTGAGAGGGAGGGTCAAGAATCCTTGTACTACGGAAATACTCCCTTGGCTTTTTAAACACTCTTTAAATGTCTGAATCAGATACTATACAGTAAAGAGGCATGAAACTTACCTATTTAAAAGTTATACATGTATATAGTACCACCCAGCCCCATCCTACGCTCGGGAATGACAAAAAATTAATTAAGTTCATGTTATGTTTTAGATCATATCATATATTCTAGTTTTTATATATAAAATTACTTCACTCTAAGGATTAACTTTATTGACGCATGTATTAATCATTTATGTGTACATAGTTTCAATAAATAAGACTGACCATATAAAAACACTGTATGTCATGTGCTACTCAGACTAAAGTTATATATTCATCTGCTAAATCAAATTAAAACTTCGTGCTTTGATTACTTGTAGTTCTAGGAATTTGATGCTGTAAAGTATGCTGTTGATTACTTTGTTATCACTTGTAATTCTATATTTTATTAAATAATAATATAAAATAATCCTGTTATTATATTTTCATTTCTCTACTTTATTACTAGCTTCACAGTCATTTATTAGCTAGTTGAAAAAATTCCTTTAGAAATTAGCATAACAATTTAGCAATTATACATCTTTATGGTAAGGAAAACCTTAGTTTAAGAAATAACTGTGAAACCTGGCTCATCTCATTATAGTAGTACATACGGTGTGTTCCCTATTTCCGCACTTTTTGAATTTTAGGTAACATTTTGTAGTGGGGAGAAAGGCACTGTTTTGATAAGGTGGGGGATTGGAGATCAAAAGAAAAGTGACTATAGTCTGATTCAATTTTTTAGTGAAAATAAAAGTTATAAAATTATCCATAAGTTTATTCATTCAAATTTAACATAAAATCTGCATATTAAAAAGGCATATAATAGATAGCACTGAAAACACTACTAAACAATAAAAAAAAATTACAAACAAGTTAGTGTTGATCATTATGAATATACTGTATATAAACTAGCATACGTCGATAGCAAGCAGACGATATCAGCCCTGCACAGGTAAATAGATAAAGGGAGGTAATCAGACTCGAGTCATTTTATATGCGACAGATTCCTGAACACGCTCTCACACACACACACATGTGACATATAATTTTGAATTATTGATCTGTGTTAACAATTGATTTTTCATGCTAGTAAACATCTATTAATTGATTTTGGAGAATTTTAATAATAAAAAATACAATAAATAAATTAACTCACAACTAGGACGATTTAGTCAAATATATAATATGTATGGGGCGCCGAATTATTCAATATTTTTTATATCATTGCTTTAATTAGTGATATCACTAAATCAATTTAGTGATATTTTTTATTATCACCTAAATCGAATCAGTGATGCCATTTGATAAATAAGTGACATCACACAATATTGATTGATATCAATTATTCGATTCAGTGATATCACAAAATACTGAATGAATAGAAAAACGACACCTTTATAAATATGCCGCTTTTCGTCATGAGAGAACCTAATGGCAATTTGAACATAATTTCCACTACCTTCTTACTGAAAAGCTAAAATGTATGGAACGCCGTTTTAACATATATTGAATTATTCAAACTTATCCCCAATTAAGTTCAATTCATTTGAAGATAGTAATAATTCAATTATACCCAGGTTTAATTCGAATGAATTATACCTAGGTATAATTAAATTATACCTATCTTTAAATGAATTGATCGTTAATGTTTTGGAATTCTAACGTTGTAAAATTCAATAATAACCTATCTTCAAATCAATTAAAGAGACGTATCAATTATGCCTAGGTACAAATGAATTATACCTAGGTCTAATTTTATTTAAGATAGGTTCAAATGAATTACAATTGAATTATGTCTAGGTACAAATGAATTATACCTAGGTCTAATTTTATTTAAGATAGGTTTAGATGAATTGCAATTGAATTATGCCTAGGTACAAATGAATTATACCTAAATTTTATTTAAGATAGGTTCAAATGAATTACAATTGAATTATGCCTAGGTACAAATGAATTATACCTAAATGTATATACGGCGTAATGATTGTTCATACGGCGTAGAGGTTGTTATGTGGTGAAGTGGCTGTAAATGCGTGATAGTGATTGTTTATGGTGTAAAGTATCATTACGCCGTATATACAACACTATACACCATGAACAAGCACTACACCGCATGGACAATCACTATTCTGTATGAACAATATTCAATTATTTATACTTATCTTTAAAGATTAAACCTATGTACAATTAGTGCACTTTGGTCTTTTTTAAAAGATATTTAAAATATTGAATAATACCTAGGAAAAAGTAATTATTCAATCGTTCCTGGGAATAATTCAATTTACCTAGGCATAATTCAATTGTAATTCATTTGAACCTATCTTAAATAAAATTTAGGTATAATTCATTTGTACCTAGGCATAATTCAATTGTAATTCATTTGAACCTATCTTAAATAAAATTTAGGTATAATTCATTTGTACCTAGGCATAATTCAATTGCAATTCATCTAAACCTATCTTAAATAAAATTAGACCTAGGTATAATTCATTTGTACCTAGACATAATTCAATTGTAATTCATTTGAACCTATCTTAAATAAAATTAGACCTAGGTATAATTCATTTGTACCTAGGCATAATTGATACGTCTCTTTAATTGATTTGAAGATAGGTTATTATTGAATTTTACAACGTTAGAATTCCAAAACATTAACGATCAATTCATTTAAAGATAGGTATAATTTAATTATACCTAGGTATAATTCATTCGAATTAAACCTGGGTATAATTGAATTATTACTATCTTCAAATGAATTGAACTTAATTGGGGATAAGTTTGAATAATTCAATATATGTTAAAACGGCGTTCCATACATTTTAGCTTTTCAGTAAGAAGGTAGTGGAAATTATGTTCAAATTGCCATTAGGTTCTCTCATGACGAAAAGCGGCATATTTATAAAGGTGTCGTTTTTCTATTCATTCAGTATTTTGTGATATCACTGAATCGAATAATTGATATCAATCAATATTGTGTGATGTCACTTATTTATCAAATGGCATCACTGATTCGATTTAGTGATAATAAAAAATATCACTAAATTGATTTAGTGATATCACTAATTAAAGCAATGATATAAAAAATATTGAATAATTCGGCGCCCCATACATATTATATATTTGACTAAATCGTCCTAGTTGTGAGTTAATTTATTTATTGTATTTTTTATTATTAAAATTCTCCAAAATCAATTAATAGATGTTTACTAGCATGAAAAATCAATTGTTAACACAGATCAATAATTCAAAATTATATGTCACATGTGTGTGTGTGTGAGAGCGTGTTCAGGAATCTGTCGCATATAAAATGACTCGATTCTGATTACCTCCCTTTATCTATTTACCTGTGCAGGGCTGATATCGTCTGCTTGCTATCGACGTATGCTAGTTTATATACAGTATATTCATAATGATCAACACTAACTTGTTTGTAATTTTTTTTTTATTGTTTAGTAGTGTTTTCAGTGCTATCTATTATATGCCTTTTTAATATGCAGATTTTATGTTAAATTTGAACGCCGTATGGACAACCATTACGCCTCATAAATAAAAACTACGCTTTATGGAAAAGCTCTACGCTAAATGAGCAACAGATATGAACGACCGCTATGCTGTATTGATCATAGTGGTCGTAGTGGTTGTTATTCGGCGTAGTGGTTGTTCACACGGCGTAGTGGTTGTTATGTGGCGTAACGGTTGTTCATGTGTTGTAGTGGTTATTCATTGTGTAGAGTATAGTTCATTCGGCATAGTGATTGTTGATACGGCGTTGTGATTATAATGCGGCATTTTTGTTGTTCATGCGTCGTGGTGGTTGTTTTGCGGCGTTGTGGTTGTTATGTGGTGTAGTTGCTGTAAATGCGGCGAAGTGGTTGTTCATTCTGTAAAGTGTTGTTCATACGGCGTAGTGGTTGCAATACGGCTTAGTTGTTATTTATGCATCGTGTTAGTTGTTCGTACGGCGTTGTTGTTTTTCATGCGTCGAGGTGGTTGTTCTTACGTCGTAGTGTTGTTAATGCGTCGAAGATGTTGTTTATGCGCCATAGTATTTGTGATTTAGCGAAGTGATTGGTCAAACGGCGTGGTTCTTGTTCATACGTCGTGGTGGTTGTTCATACGGGGTGGTGGTTGTTAATGGTGTATATTGTTGTTCATACGGAATAGTGATTGTTCATAAGGCGTGGTTGTTGTTATGCGGCGTAGTGATTGTTTAAATGGAGTAGTGGTTGTTATGCGGCGTAGTGGTTGTTCATGTGTGGTAGTTGTTGTTCATACGAAGTAGTGGTTGTTCGAACGTCGTAGTAGTTGTTCATGCATGGTAGTGGTTGTTCATGGTGTATAGTGTTGTTTATTCGCCAAAGAGGGTTTTTCATGCGGCGCAGTGGTTGTTCATACGGCGTAGTGTTCGTTTATGCGTGTAGGTTGTTCATGTTGCATAGTGTTCTCCATACGGCGTAGTGATTGTTCATACGACGACGTGGTTGTCATGCGTACTAGTGGTTGTCCATACAACGTAGTGGTTGTTCATGCAGTGTAGACTTTCTCCATACAGCGTACTGGTTGTTCATGCGGCGTAATGATTGTTTCTACGGCGTCTTGGTGGTCTATACAGCATAGTGGTTTTTAATTCGGCGTAGTGGTTGATCATGTGGCGTATTGGTTGTTCAAATGCCGTAGTGGTTGTTCATCATTTTAGGGGTTGTCCATAGACGGCATTGCTGGTTCATGCGGTGAAGTAGTTGATCTCATACCGTGGTGGTTGTTCGCGCGGCGTAGTGCAATTAAGTCTTTGCTAATGCAGTGTAGAGTTTGTCCATACAGCGTAGTGGTTGTTCATGCGTCGGAATGATTATTTATACTGCGTCATATCTGTAATCTATAAAGCATAGTTGTTGTTCAAATGGCGTTTGTGGTTGTTCATGCGTCGTAGAGGTTGTCCATACATCTCATTGGTTTTTCGCCTAGTGGTTGTTCATATGGCGTAGGGTTTGTTCAGATGCCATAGTTTTGTTCATGCATTGTAGAGTTTGTTCATACAGCGTAGTGCTTGTCCATGCGGTGTAATGGTTGTACATACAGCGTAGTGGTTGTTCATGTTGTCAAGTGTTGTTTATACGCCGAAGAGGGTTGTCCATGCGGCGTAGTGGTTGTTCATGCGGCGTAGTGATCGTTCATGCGTAGTGGCTGTTCATCTTGCATACTGTTCTCCATATGGCGTAGTGATTGTTTACACGGCGAATTGTTGTCCGGCGTCCTAGTTGTTGTCCACAAAACGTGATGGTTGCTCATGCAGTGTAGAGTTTCTCCATACAGCGTAGTGGTTGTTGAAGCGGCGCAATGATTGTTTATACGGCGTTTTGGTGGTATATACAGAAAAGTGGTTTTCATTTGCCGTAGTGGTTGCTCATGCAGGGTAGAATTTGTCCATACAGCGTAGTTAACATGCGGCGTATTAATTGTATATACGGCTTTTTGGTGGTCTATACAGCAAAGTGGTTGTTCATTCGGCGTAATGGTTGTCCATGCAGCTTGTTAATTATTAATGACGTAATGGTTCTTTTTGCGTCGTAGGGGGTTGTCCAAGCAGCGTAGCGGTTGTTCATGCGGTGAAGTGGTTTTCTATATAGCGTAATCCTTGCTCATACAGCGTAGAGTTTGTCCATACAGCGTAGTGGTTATCCATATGGCGTAGTGGTTGTTCATGGCTTGTTGTGGTTATTCATACGGCGTAGAGTTTGTTTATACAGCGTAGTGGTTGTCCATGCGGTGTAGTGGTTGTTCATGTGTCGTAGTGGTTGTCCATACAGCTCATTGATTGTCCATACAACGTAGAGGTTCTCTTTGCCGTATATAGTGGTTGTTCATATGGCGTAGTGTTTGTTCAGATAGCATAGTGTTGTTCATGCTTTGTAGAGTTTGTTCATACAGGGTAGTGGTTGTCCATGCGGTTTAGTGGTTGTCCATACAGCTCATTGATTGTCCATACAACGTAGAGGTTCTTCTTGCCGTATATAGTGGTTGTTCATATGGCGTAGTGTTTGTTCAGATAGCATAGTGTTGTTCATGCTTTGTAGAGTTTGTTCATACAGGGTAGTGGTTGTCCATGCGGTTTAGTGGTTCATACGGGGTAGTGGTTGTTGTACGGCGAAGTGGTTGTTCATTCGGCGTAAAGGTTGTTCATGTGTCGCAGTAGTTGTTTTTCATAAGGTATATTGATTGTTCATACGGCGTAGTGGTTGTTAATATGGTGTAGTAGTTGTTTACACTTCATAGTGGGTATAATGTGGCGTAGTGGTTGTTCATGTGTGGAAGTGATTGTTTATGGTGTAAAGTATAGTTCAGTATGGGTTCTCGATACAGCGTGTTGGTTGTTGGTTGTCCATATAGGGTAGTGGTTCGTCATACCACAAAGTGGTTGTTCTTATGGCGTAGTGTTTGTTGAGATGCCGTAGTTTCCTTCATGCATTGTAGTTTGTTCATACAGCGAAATGATTGCCCATGCGGTGTAGTGGTTGTGCATACAACGTACTGGTTGTTCATATTGTAAAATGTTGTTCACTCGATTAAGTGATTGTTCATGTGTCGTAGTGGTTGTTCAAGGTATATATTGTTGTTCATATGCATTGTGATTGTTCATACGGATTAGTGGTTGTTCATACGGCGTAGTAGTTGTTCATGTGTCGTAGTGGTTGTTCAAATGGCGACGTTGTTGTTCATGCGTCGTAGGGACTGTCCATACAATTCATTGGTTGTTCATACGTGGTAGTGGTTGTTAATATGGCGTAGTAGTTGTTCATGTGTCGTTTTGGTGGATCATGGTGTATGGTGTTGTTTATACGGCGTAATGATTGTTCATACGGCTTGGTGGTTATTATGGGTCGTAGTGATTGTTATGCGGCGTAGTGGTTGTTTACACGGCATAGTGGGTATTATGTGGCGTAGTGGTTGTTTATGTGTGGAAGTGATTGTTTAAGGTGTAAAGTATAGTTTAGTATATGTTCTCGATACAGCTTATTGGTTGTCTATAAAGCGTAGTGGTTCTTCATACCACGTAGTGGTTGTTCATATGGCGAAGTGTTTGTTGATATGGCGTAGTCGTTGTTCATGGTGTATAGTGGTGTTCATACGGCGTAATGTTTGTTCATACGGCGTGGTGGTTGTTATGCGGCGTAGTGGTTCATGCGTGGAGGATGTTCATGTTGCTCAGTGTTCTCCATACGGCATAGTGATTGTTAATACGACGATGTGGTTGTCATGCGTACTAGTGGTTGTCCGTACAACGTAGTGGTTGCTCATGCAGTCTAGAGTATGTCCATAATGCGTAGTGGTTGTTCATGCGGCATAGTGGTTGTTCATGCGTGATATTGGTTGTTCATGGTGTCTAGTATGTTTCATACGGCATAGTGATTGTTCATACGACGTTGTGGTATTCCAAACAACGTAGTGGTTGGTCATGCAATTTAGAGATTTCCATAGAGCGTAGTGGTTGGACATGTGGCGAATGATTGTTTATACGGCGTATTTGTGGTTTATACAGCATAGTGCTTGTTCATACGGCGTAGTGGTTGGTTATGCAGCCTATTGGTTGTCTATATTGCGTGTGGTTGTTCATGGCTTGTTGTGGTTGTTCATACAGCGTAGTGGTTGCCCATACAGCGTATAGGTTCTTCATGCCGCGTAGTGGTTGTTCGTATGGCATAGTATTTGTTCAGATAGCACAGTGTTGTTCATGCATTGTAGAGTTTGTTCATACAGCATAGTGATTGTCCATGCGATGTAGTGGTTGTGGAACATCGTAGTGGTTGTTCAAGTGTCGTGGTGGTTTTTCATAAAGCGTAGTGATTGTTCATGGTGTATAATGTTGTTTAAACGGCGTAATGATTGTTCATACGGCATGGTGGTTATTATGCGTCGTAGTGGTTGTTTTGAGGCGTATTGGTTGTTATACGGTGAAGGGGCTGTGAATGCGTGGTAGTGATTGTTAATGGTGTATAGTATAGTTCATACGGCATACTGATTGTTCATACGACGTATTGGTATTCCAAACAACGTAGTGGTTGCTCATGCAGTTTAGAGTTTTTCCATAGAGCGTAGTGGTTGTACATGTGGCGTAATGATTGTTTATACGGCGTATTTGTGGTTTATAGAGCATAGTGCTTGTTCATACGGCGAAGTGGTTGCTCATGCGGCCAATTAGTCGTCCATATGGCGAAGTGGTTGTTCATGACTTGTTGTGGTTGTTCATATGGCGTAAAGGATGTTCATACAGTGTAGCGGTTATCCATACAGCGTATAGGTTCTTTATGCCGCGTAGTGGTTGTTAGTACGGCATAGTATTTGTTCAGATAACATAGTGTTGTTCATGCATTGTAGAGATTGTTCATACAGCGTAGTGATTGTCCATGCGGTGTAGTGGTTGTGGAACATCGTAGTGGTTGTTCATTGTCGTGGTGGTTTTTCATACGGCGTAGTGATTGTTCTTGCGTCGTAGTGGTTTTTCTTGCGTCGTAGTGGTTGTTCATGGTGTATTATGTTGTTTAAACGGCGTAATGTTTGTTCATACGGCATAGTGGTTATTATGCGTCGTAGTGGTTGTTTTGAGGCGTATTGGTTGTTATACAGTGAAGGGGCTGTGAATGCGTGGTAGTGATTGTTAATGGTGTATAATATAGTTCATACAGCATACTTATTGTTTATACGGCGTAGTTGTTCATGCGTCGTAGTAGTTGTTATGCGGCGTATCGGTTGTTATGCGGTGAAGTGGCTGTAAATGCGGCGTAGTGGTTGTTCAATTTGTATAGTGTTATTTATACGGCGTAGTGGTTACTCATGCGTCGTTGTAGTTGTTATGCGGCATAATGGTTGTTATACGGCATGATCTATACAGCATAGCGGTCGTCATACGGCGTATTGGTTGCTCATACAACGTAGAGTTTGTCCGTAAAGGGTAGTGGTTGTTTATGAGGCGTAATGGTTGTCCATACAGCGTAGTGGTTGTTCATGCGGCGTTATGGTTGTTCAAATGGCGTAGTTTTTTCTCATACGTCGTAGGGGTTGTACATACAGTGATTGGTTGTTCATACGGTGAAGGGTTTTCTCTTGCAATGTAGTGGTTTCTCATGAAGTGTAGAGTTTGTCAATACTGTGTGGGAGTTATCATACGTCGTAGTGGTTGTTATGTTGCGTAAGGGTTGTTTATGCGCGGTAGTGGCTGTTCATTGTGTAGAGTATACTTCATTCGGCATAGTGATTGTTGATACGGCGTAGTGCTTGTAATCCAACGTTGTTGTTGTTGTTCATGCGTCGTGGTGGTTGTTATGCAGCGTAGTGGTTGTTATGTGGTGAGGTTGCTGTAACTGCGGCGTAATGGTTGTTCATTGTGTGTAGTGTTGTTCATACGGCGTAGTTGTTTTAAGGCGTCTTAGTTGTTTTTTATGCGTCGTGTTAGTTGTTCATACGGTGTAGTTTTTTATTCATACTTTGGTGGTTGTTCATTGTGTCTTAGTGGTTGTTAATGCGTCGAAAAGGTTGTTCATGCGTCATAGTGGTTGTTATGTAGCGTGTTCAAACGGCGTAGTTCTTGTTCATGCGTCTTGCAGGTTGTTCATACGACATGATGGTTGTTCATGTTGTATGGTGGTACTCATACGGCATAGTGATTTTTCACAAGGCGTGGTGGTTGTTATGCGGCTTAGTGACTGTTTATTTGGCGAACTGGTTATTATGCAGCGTAGCGGTTGTTCATGTGTGGTAGTTGTTGTTCATACGACATAGTGGTTTTTCGTTTGTCGTAATGGTTGTTGAGATGCCATAATTTCGTTCATGCATTGTAGAGTTTGTTCATACAACGTAGTGATTGTCCATTCGGTGTAGAGGTTGTGCATGCAGCGTAGTGGTTGCTCATGTTGTAAAATGTTGTTCATACGGTTAAGATGTTGTTCATGTGTCGTAGTGGTTGTTCAAGGTATATATTGTTGTTTATAAAGCATTTTGATTATTCACACGGCGTAGTGGTTGTTCATACGGCGAAGTAGTTGTTCATGTGTCGTAGTGGTTGTTATACGCCGTAGTTTTTGTTCATGGCGTATAGTGGTTGTTCATACGGCGATATGATTGTTCATGCTGCGTGGTGGTGCATATTGTTATGCGGCGCAGTGGTTGTTTAGATGGCGTAGTGGTTATTATGCGGCGTAGTGGTTGTTTAGATAGGCGTAGTGGTTATTATGTTGCGTAGTGGTTGTTCATGCGTGGTAGTGGTTGTTCATGGTGTTAAGTATAGTTCATACGGCATATTGGTATTCCAAACAACGTAGTGGTTGCTCATACAGTGTAGATTTTGTTCCAACAGCGTAGTGGTTGTTCATGCGGCGTAATGATTGTTTATACGGCGTTTTGGTAGTCTATACAGCATAGTGGTTGCTCATACAGTGTAGAGTTTGTCCATACAGCGTAGTGTTTGTTCATGCGGCGTATTGGTTGTTCAATTGGCCTACTTGTTGTTCATGCATTGTAGGAGTTGTCCATTCAGCGCATTGGTTGTTCATGCGTTGAAGTGGTTGTTCATATACAGTAGTTGTTCGCGCGGCGTAGCTGTTTCACATGCAATTTAGTGTTTGTTCATGCAGTGTAGAGTTTGTCCATACAGCGTAGTGGTTTTTCATGCTACGGAATTATTATTTATACCGCGTCATATTGGTAATCTATAAAGCATAGTGGTTGTTCAAATTGTTGTTCATGCGTCGTAGGGGTTGTCCATACAGCTCATTGGTTTTCCATACAGCGTAGAGGTTCTTCATGCCGCGTAGTGGTTGTTCATATCGCGTGGTATTTGTTGAGATGCCATAGTGTTGTTCATGCATTGTAGAGTTTGTTCAAACAGCGTAGTGATTGTCCATGCGGTGTAGTGGTTGTGCATACAACGAAGTGGTTGTTCATGTTGTAAAGTGTTTATACGCCGAAGAGGGTTGTCCATGCGGCGTAGTGGTTGTTAATGCGGCGTAGTGATTGTTTATGCGAAGAGTTTGTTCATTTTGCAAACAGTTCTCCATACGGCTTAGTGATTGTTTATACGGCGATTTGTTGTCCTGCGTCCTAGTGGTTGTCCATACAACGTAGAAGTTGCTCATGTAGTGTAGAGATTGTCCATACAGCGTAGTGGTTGTTCATGCGGCGAATTTCTACGGCGTTTATGGTGGTCTATACAGCATAGTGGTTGTTTACCTGGTGTAGTGATTGCTCATACAGCGTAGAGTTTGTCCATAAAGCATAGTAGTTGTTCATTCAGCGTAATAGTTGTCTATACAGCGTAGTGGATTTTTATTCCGCGTATTGGTTGTTCAAATGGCGTAGTGGTTGTTCATGCGTCGTAGGCGGTTGTACATACAGCGTAGTGGTTGTTCATGCGGTGAAGTTGTTTTCAATATAGCGTAATCCTTGCTCATACAGCGTAGAGCTTGTCCATACAGTGTAGTGGTTATTCATACGGCGTAGAGGATGTTTATACAGCGTAGTCCATACAGCATAGAGGTTCTTCATGCAGCGTAGTGGTTGTTCATATGTTGTAGTGTTTGTTCAGGAAGAATAGTGCCGTTCATGCATTGTAGAGTTTGTTCAGACAGGGTAGTGGTTGTCCATGCGGTTCAGTGGTTGTTCATACGGAGTAGTGGTTGTTGTGCGGTGTAATGGTTCTTATGCGGCAAAGTGGTTGTTCATACGGCAAAGAGGTTGTTTATGTGTCGCTGTGGTTGTTGAAGGTATATATTGTTTTTCATAAGGCACATTGATTGTTCATACGGCGTAGTGGTTGTTCAAACGGCGATATGATTGTTCATGCGGCGTGGTGGTGCATATTGTTATGCGGTGCAGTGGTTGTTTAGATGGCGTAGTGGTTATTATGTGGCGTAGTGGTTGTTCATGGTGTTTAGTATAGTTCATACGGCATATTGGTATTCCAAACAACGTAGATGGTTGCTCATACAGTGTAGATTTTGTTCCAACAGCGTAGTGGTTGTTCATGCGGCGTAATAATTGTTTATACGGCGTTTTGGTAGTCTATACAGCATAGTGGTTGCTCATACAGTGTAGAGTTTGTCCATACAGCGTAGTGTTTGTTCATGCGGCGTATTGGTTGTTCAATTGGCCTAGTTGTTGTTCATGCATTGTAGGAGTTGTCCATTCAGCGCATTGGTTGTTCATGCGTTGAAGTGGTTGTTTATATACAGTAGTTGTTCGCGCGGCGTAGCTGTTTCACATGCAATTTAGTGTTTGTTCATGCAGTGTAGAGTTTGTCCATACAGCGTAGTGGTTTTTCATGCTACGGAATTATTATTTATACCGCGTCATATTGGTAATCTATAAAGCATAATGGTTGTTCAAATTGTTGTTCATGCGTCGTAGGGGTTTCCATATAGCTCATTGGTTTTCCATACAGCGTAGAGGTTCTTCATGCCGCGTAGTGGTTGTTCATATCGCGTGGTATTTGTTGAGATGCCATAGTGTTGTTCATGCATTGTAGAGTTTGTTCAAACAGCGTAGTGATTGTCCATGCGGTGTGGTGGTTGTGCATACAACGAAGTGGTTGTTCATGTTGTAAAGTGTTTATACGCCGAAGAGGGTTGTCCATGCGGCGTAGTGGTTGTTAATGCGGCGTAGTGATTGTTTATGCGAAGAGTTTGTTCATTTTGCAAACAGTTCTCCATACGGCTTAGTGATTGTTTATACGGCGATTTGTTGTCCTGCGTCCTAGTGGTTGTCCATACAACGTAGAAGTTGCTCATGTAGTGTAGAGATTGTCCATACAGCGTAGTGGTTGTTCATGCGGCGAATTACTATTTCTACGGCGTTTATGGTGGTCTATACAGCATAGTGGTTGTTCACCTGGTGTAGTGCATTGCTCATACAGCGTAGAGTTTGTCCATAAAGCATAGTAGTTGTTCATTCAGCGTAATAGTTGTCTATACAGCGTAGTGGATTTTTATTCCGCGTATTGGTTGTTCAAATGGCGTAGTGGTTGTTCATGCGTCGTAGGCGGTTGTACATACAGCGTAGTGGTTGTTCATGCGATGAAGTGGTTTTCAATATAGCGTAATCCTTGCTCATACAGCGTAGAGCTTGTCCATACAGTGTAGTGGTTATTCATACGGCGTAGAGGATGTTTATACAGCGTAGTCCATTACAGCATAGAGGTTCTTCATGCAGCGTAGTGGTTGTTCATATGTTGTAGTGTTTGTTCAGGAAGAATAGTGCTGTTCATGCATTGTAGAGTTTGTTCAGACAGGGTAGTGGTTGTCCATGCGGTTCAGTGGTTGTTCATACGGAGTAGTGGTTGTTGTACGGCGTAATGGTTCTTATGCGGCGAAGTGGTTGTTCATACGGCGAAGAGGTTGTTTATGTGTCGCTGTGGTTGTTGAAGGTATATATTGTTTTTCATAAGGCACATTGATTGTTCATACGGCGTAGTGGTTGTTCAAACGGCGTAGTAGTTGTTCGTGTGTCGTAGTGGTTGATCATGGTGTATAGTGTTGTGTATAGGGCGTAATGATTGTTTCATACGGCGTGGTTGTTATTATACGTCGTAGTGGTTGTTATGCGACGTAGTGGTAGTGATTGTTTATGGTGTAAAGTATAGTTTAGTAGGGGTTGTCCATACAGCGTATTAGTTGTCCATACAGCGTAGAGGTTCTTTATACCGCGTAGTGGTTGTTCAAATCGCGTAGTGTTTGCTGAGATGCCGTAGTTTCGTTCATGCATTGTAGAGTTTGTTCATACAGTGTTGTGATTCTTCGTGTGTCGTAGTGGTTGTTGATGCATAGCAATGGTTGTTCATGGTGTATAGTGTTGTTTATACGCCGAAGAGGGTTGTTCATGCGGCGAAGTGGTTGTTCATGCGGCGTAGTGATCGTTCATGCGGCGAATTGGTAATCTATACCACATACTGGTTGTTCATGCATCGTACGGGTTGTCCATACAGCGTATTGGTTGTCCATACAGCGTAGAGGTTATTCATGCCGCGTAGTGGTTGTTCATATGGCGTAGTGTTTGTTGAGATGCCATAATTTCGTTCATGCATTGTAGAGTTTGTTCATACAACGTAGTGATTGTCCATTCGGTTTAGAGGTTATGCATACAGCGTAGTGGTTGTTCATGTTGTGAAATGTTGTTCATACGGTTAAGATGTTGTTCATGTGACGTAGTTGTTGCTCAAGCTATATATTGTTGTTTATAAGGCATTTTGATAATTCATACGCCGTAGTGGTTGTTCATACGGCGAAGTAGTTGTTCATGTGTCGTAGTGGTTGTTATACGCCGTAGTTTTTGTTCATGGCGTATAGTGGTTGTTCATTTAAGAAATGACATTGTTTTCGGGGCACTTCATGCTAGTATGAAACCGGGTGTTCCGGGTACAAATTGCATGAAGAGCGAAGCTCTTCATGTTAAATTTGTACCCGGAACACCCGGTTTCATACTAGCATGAAGTGCCCCCAAAACAATGTCATTTCTTATATTTACAATTTATTTCTTACGTCTAATTTGCTATGTGGCTTTTAAACTATTACTACATTTCATTTTTGCTAATGTACTACCTCCGTTTGTTTTAGTGCATCGTGGAACCCGTCTATCGCATCTCCACAAAGGATGACGTCATTGATAATTGGGATGACGTCATTGATAAGTTGGATGACAGATGACCCGTCTACTTCCATTGATAAAAAAACTAATCCGTTAAATGGAATACAGTTGTTTTAATAACAGAATTAAAGATTAAATTCAAAAAATATTTAACCGTTACATTTGCATATTTAAATTTAAAGTACAGTTTGAAAAAGAAGAATTAGAAAATACACCAGAAGTGTGGGAACTTACTTGTCGTGTAAGGGTATGTGACGTATTGACGTATTGGTGATTACGCGGTACTGTTGGACCAGTTCAAAAAGGTCAAACAAACGTTTTCATAGCCGTATGAAGCAAATTTTTGATAATGTTGAGAAATAGCTTTCATAGGCGGAAAGTGGGTGCTATTGTAAATATACGGCGATATGATTGTTCATGCGGCGTGGTGGTTGTTATGCGGCGTAGTGGTTGTTTAGATGGCGTAGTGGTTGTTTATGGTGTTTAGTACAGTTCATACGGCATAGTGATTGTTCATACGACATATTGGTATTCCAAACAACGTAGTGGTTGCTCATACAGTGTAGATTTTGTTCTAACAGCGTAGTGGTTGTTCATGCGGCGTAATGATTGTTTATACGGCGTTTTGGTAGTCTATACAGCATAGTGGTTGCTCATACAGTGTAGAGTTTGTCCATACAGCGTAGTGTTTGTTCATGCGGCGTATTGGTTGTTCAATTGGCCTACTTGTTGTTCATGCATTGTAGGGGTTGTCCATTCAGCGCATTGGTTGTTCATGCGTTGAAGGGGTTGTTCATATACAGTAGTTGTTCGCGCGGCGTAGCTGTTTTACATGAAATTTAGTGTTTGTTCATGCAGTGTAGAGTTTGTCCATACAGGGTAGTGGTTTTTCATGCTACGGAATTATTATTAATACTGCGTCATATTGGTAATCTATAAATCATAGTGGTTGTTCAAATTGTTGTTCATGCGTCGTAGGGGTTGTCCATACAGCTCATTGGTTTTCCATACAGCGTAGAGGTTCTTCATGCCGCGTAGTGGTTGTTCATAGGGCGTAGTGTTTGTTGAGATGCCATAGTATTGTTCATGCATTGTAGAGTTTGTTCATACAGCGTAGTGGTTGTTCATGCGGCCAATTGGTTGTACATATGGCGTAGTGGTTGTTCATGGCTTGTTGTGGTTATTCATACGGAGGATGTTCATACAGCGTAGTGGTTGTCCATACAAGTGAAAGGTTCTTCATGCCGCGTAGTGGTTGTTCAGATAGCATAGTGTTGTTTATGCATCGTAGAGTTTGTTCATACAGCGTAGTGGTTGTCATGCGGTGTTGTGGTTGTTCATGAGTCTTAGTTGTTGTCCATACAGCTCAATGGTTGTCCATACAGCGTAGGGGTTCTTCATGCCGCGTAATGATTGTTCATACGGCGTAGTGTTTGTTCAAATAGCATTGTGTTGTTCATGTATTGTAGAGTTTGTTCATACAGCGTAGTGATTGTTCATACGGTTTAGTGGTTGTTCATACGGAGTAGTGGTTGTTGTGCGGCGTAATGGTTCTTATGAGGCGAGGTGGTTGTTCATACGGCGTAGAGGTTGTTCATGTGTCGTAGTGGTTGTTGAAGGTATATATTGTTTTTCATAAGGCATATTGATTGTTCATACGGCGTAGTGATTGTTCACACGGCGTCGTAGTTGGTCATGTTTCGTAGTGGTTGATCATGATGTATAGTGTTGTATATACGGCGTTATATTTGTTCATACGGCGTAGTGGTTGTTTATGCGCCGTTATGATTGTTTATACGGCGTATTGGTGGTTTATACAGCATAGTGGTTGTTCATACGACGTATTGGTAGCTCATACAGCGTAGAGCTTGTCCATACAGCGTAGTGGTTGTTCATGCGGCCTATTGGTTGTCCATATTGAGTAGTGGTTGTTCATGGCTTCTTGTGGTTATTCATACAATGTAGTGCTTCTCCATACAGGTTATAGGTTCTTCATGCCGCGTTAGGGCTTTTTTTAGATAGCATAGTGTTGTTTATGCATTGTAGAGTTTGTTCATACAGCGTTGTGTTTGTCCATGCGTTGTAGTGGTTGTCCATACAACGTAGTGGTTGCTCATGCAGTGTAGAGTTTGTCCATACAGCGTAGTGGTTGTTCATGCGGCGTAATGATTGTTTATACAGCGTAGTGGTGGGCTATACAGCATAGTGGTTGTTCATACAGCGTAGTGGTTGCTCATACAGTGTAGAGCTTGTACATACAGCGGAGTGATTGTTCATGCGGCGTATTGGTTGTTCAAATGTCGTAGTAGTTGGCCATGCGTTGTAGGGGGTTGTCCATACCGCACATTGGTTGTTCATGCGGCCATTTGGTTGTCCATATTGAGTAGTGGTTGTTCATGGCTGGTTGTGGTTATTCATACGGCGTAGAGGAAGTTCATACAGCGTAGTGGTTGTCCATACAAATTAAAGGTTCTCCATGCCGATAGCATAGTGTTGTTTATGCATTGTAGAGTTTGTTCATATAGCGTAGTGGTTGTTCATGCGGCCTATTGGTTGTCCATATTGAGTAGTGGTTGTTCATGGCTTGTTGTGGATATTCATACAATGTAGTGGTTGTCCATACAAGGTAGTGTTTGTCAAAACAACGTAGTGGTTGCTCATGCAGTGTAGAGTTTGTCCATACAGCGTAGTGGTTGTTCATGCGGCGTAATGATTGTTTATACGGCGAAGTTGTTGTTCATGCGTCGTAGGGGGTTGTCCTCACAGCGTAGTGGTTGTTCATGCGTAGTATTGGTTGTCCTTATTGAGTAGTGGTTGGTTATGCGGCGTAGTGGTTTTTCATGTAATGTAGTGGTTGCCCATGCAGTGTAGAGTTTGTCCATACAGCGTAGTGGTTGTTCATGCGGCGTAATGATTGTTTATACGGCGTAGTGGTGGGCTACATAGCATAGTGATTGTTCATACAGCGTAGTGGTTGCTCATACAGTGTAGAGCTTGTACATACAGCGTAGTGGTTGTTCATGCGTCCTATTGGTTGTTCATATGGCGAAATTGTTGTTCATGCGTCGTAGGGGTTGGTCCATACCGCGTATTGGCTGTTCATGCGTATTATTGGTTGTCTGTATAGTGTAGTGGTTGTTCATGCAGCGTAGTCGTTTTTCATGTAATGTAGTGGTTTCTCATGCAGTATAGAGTTTGTCCATACAGCGTAATAGTTGTTCATGCGGCGTGATGATTGTTCAAATGGCGTAGTGGTTGTTCATGCGTCGTCAGCGGTTGTCCACACAGCGTCGTGATTGTTAACGTTCATGCGGTGAAGTGGTTTTACATATAACGAAATCTTTGTTCATACAGCGTAGAGCTTGTCCATACAGCGTTGTGGTTGTTCATGTGGCCAATTGGTTGTACATATGGCGTAGTGGTTGTTCATGGCTTGTTGTGGTTATTCATACGGCGTAGAGGATGTTCATACAGCGTAGTGGTTGTCCATACAAGTGAAAGTTTCTTCATGCCGCGTAGTGGTTGTTCAGATAGCATAGTGTTGTTTATGCATTGTAGAGTTTGTTCATACAGCGTTGTTGTTGTCATGCGGTGTTGTGGTTGTTCAATGAGTCTTAGTTGTTGTCCATACAGCTCAATAGTTGTTCATACAGCGTAGAGGTTCTTCATGCCGCGTAATGATTGTTCATACGGCGTAGTGTTTGTTCACATAGCATAGTGTTGTTCATGTATTGTAGAGTTTGTTCATACAGCGTAGTGATTGTCCATACGGTGTAGTGGTTGTTCATACGGAGTAGTGGTTGTTGTGCGGCGTAATGGTTCTTATGAGGCGAGGTGGTTGTTCATACGGCGTAGAGGTTTTTCATGTGTCGTAGTGGTTGTTGAAGGTATATATTGTTTTTCATAAGGTATATTGATTGTTCATACGGCTTAGTGGTTGTTAACACGGCGTCGTAGTTGGTCATGTTTCGTAGTGGTTGATCATGGTGTATTGTGTTGTATATACGGCGTTATGTTTGTTCATACGGCGTGGTGGTTTTTATACGTCGTAGTGGTTGTTTTGCGGCGTAATGGTTGTTTACACGGCATAGTGGTTATTACGTGGCGTAGTGGTTGTTTATTTGTGGTAGTGTTTGTTTATGATGTAGTATAGTTCAGAAGGGGTTGTTCATACAACGTAGTGGTTGATCATACGGCGTAATGATTGTTCATATGGCGTTTTGGTGATCTATACAGCATAGTGGTTGTTCATTCGGCGTAATGGTTGTCCATACAACGTAGTGGTTGTTCATATGGCGTAATGATTGTTTATATGGCGTTTTGGTGATCTATACAGCGTAGTGGTTGTTCATGCGGCGTATTGGTTGTTCAAATGGCGTAGTAGTTGGCCATGCGCCGTAGGGGGTTGTCCTCACAGCGTAGTGGTTGTTCATGCGGCCTATTGGTTGTCCATATTGAGTAGTGGTTGTTCATGGCTGGTTGTGGTTATTCATACGGCGTACAGGATGTTCATACAGCGAAGTGGTTGTCCATACAAGTTAAAGGTTCTTCATCCCGATAGCATAGTGTTGTTTTTGCATTGAAGAGTTTGTTCATATAGCGTAGTGGTTGCTCATACAGCGTAGAGCTTGTCCATACAGCGTAGTGGTTGTTCATGCGGCCTATTGGTTGTCCATATTGAGTAGTGGTTGTTCATGGCTTCTTGTGGTTATTCATACAATGTAGTGCTTGTCCATACAGGTTATAGGTTCTTCATGCCGCGTAAGGCTTTTTTTAGATAGCATAGTGTTGTTTATGCATTGTAGAGTTTGTCAACAGCGTTGTGTTTGTCCATGCGGTGTAGTGGTTGTCCATACAACGTAGTGGTTGTCAAAACAACTTAGTGGTTGTTCATGCAGTGTAGATTTTGTCCATACAGCGTAGTGGTTGTTGATGCGGCGTAATGATTGTTTATACGGCAGAGTTGTTGTTCATGCGATGTAGGGATTGTCCATACAGCGTATTGGCTGTTCATGCGTAGTATTGGCTGTCAATATAGAGTAGTGGTTGTTCATGCGGCGTAGTGGTTTTTCATGTAATGTAGTGGTTGCTCATGCAGTGTTGAGTTTGTCCATACAGCGTAGTGGTTGTTCATGCGGCGTAATGATTGTTTATGCGGCGTATTGGTGGTTTATACAGCATAGTGGTTGTTCATACGACGTATTGGTAGCTCATACAGCATAGAGCTTGTCCATACAGCGTAGTGGTTGTTCATGCGGCCTATTGGTTGTCAATATGACGTAGTTGTTGTTCTGGTTTGTTGTGGTTTTTCATACAATGTAGTGCTTGTCCATACAGGTTTTAGTTTCTTCATGCCGCGTAAGGGTTGTTCATATAGCATAGTGCTGTTTATGTATTGTAGAGTTTGATCATACAGCGTTTTGGTTGTCCATGCGGTGTAGTGGTTGTTGATACTGCGTAGTGGTTGTTCATGTGTCGTTGTGGTTGTTCAGACGGCGTAGTGGTTGCTCTTTCGTCGTAGTGGTTTTTCATACGGCGAAGTGGTTGTTATGCGGTGTAGTGGTTGTTCATGGGTCGTATTGGTTGTCCATACGCTCATTGGTTGTCCCAACAGCGTAGAAGTTCTTCAATGCGCGTAGTGGTTGATCTTACGGCGTAGTGTTTGTTCAGATAGCATAGTTTTGTTCATGCATTGTAGAGATTGTCCATACAGCGTTGTGGTTGTCCATACGGAGTAGTGGTTGTGGATACAGCGTTGTGGTTGTTCATGAGTCGTGGTGGTTGTTCATACGGAGTAGTGGTTGTTCTTGCGCCGTAGTGGTTGTTCATACGGCGAAGTGGTTGTTATGCGGCGAAGTAATTGTTTATGCGTCGTAGTGGTTGTCCATACAGCGTAGTGGCTGTTTACGCGGCATAGTGGTTGTTCATGTTGTAAAGTGTTGTTCATACGGTTTAGTGGTTGTTTTGCGGCGAAGTGGTTGTTATGCGGCGTAGTTGTTGTTTGTGTTGTAAAGTGTTGTTCATACGGTTTAGTGGTTGTTCTTACGGAGTAGTGGTTGTTGTGCGGCGTAGTGGTTGTTATGCGGCGTAGTGGTTGTTTGTGTTGTAAAGTGTTTTTCTTGCGCTTTAGTGGTTGTTCATACAGAGTAGTGGTTGTTCATGTGTCGTCGTAGTTGTTGAAGATAAATATTGTTTTTCATAGGGCATGTTGATTGTTCATACGGCGTAGTGGTTGTTATGCGGTGAAGTGGTTGTTTGTGTTGTAAAGTGTTTTTCTTACGCTTTAGCGGTTTTTCATATGGAGTAGAGGTTGTTCATGTGTCGTAGTTGTTGAAGGTATTAATTGTTTTTCATAAGGCATATTGATTGTTCATACGGCGTAGTGGTTGTTCATACGGCGTAGTAGTTGTTCATGTGTCGTAGTGGTTGATCATGATGTATAGTGTTATTTATACGGCGTAATAATTGTTCTTACGGCGTGGTGGTTATTATGCGTCGTAGTGGTTGTTATGCAGCGTAGTGGTTGTTTTACGGCATAGTGGTTTTTATGCGGCGTAATGATTGTTTATACGGCATACTGGTGGGCTAAACAGCATAGTGGTTGTCCATACAACGTAGTCTCGTTCATGCAGTGTAGCGTTTGTTCATACAGCGTAGTGGTTGTTCATGCGGTGTGGCGTTTATTCATACAGCGTACTTGTTGGTAATGCGGCGTAGTTGTTGTTCATGCTTTGAAGTGGTTGTCCATACAGCCTACTTGTTGTCCATACAGCGTATTGATTGTTTATGCGGCGTAGTGGTTGTTCATGCGGTGTAGTAATTGTCCATACAGCGTAATGCTTGTTTATGCGGTGTAGCATACAGCGTAATTCGTGTTCATGCGTCGTAATGGTTGTTATGCGGCGTAGTGGTTGTTCATGCGGCATAGCTGTTGTCCATACTACCTAGTGGTTGTCCATACGTAGTAATGGTTATTCACACGGCGTAGTGGTTGTTATGCGGCGTAGTCGTTGTTCATGCTGCGTAGTGGTTGTTCATTCATCGTAGAAGTTGTTCATGCAAATGAGAGGTTGTTTATACGAAAGTAGTGGTTGTCCATACGTAGTACTCTCTGATCCTGCGGCGTAGTCGTTGTTCATGCGGTGAAGTGTTGTTCATACGGCGTAGTGGTTGTCCATACGACTAAGTGCTTGTAGTAATGGTTGTTCCTGTGGCGTAGTGGTTGTTCATGCCGTGAAGTGTTATTTATATGGCTTAGTGGTTGTTCATCTGGCATTGATGTTGTTCATACGGCTTAGATGTTGTTTTTGCAGCTTAGATGTTGTACATACAGCGTGGTGATATGACCCCGCATGGGATCGATTTAACGAGATCCTGCTATCTATGCAGATGCTCTTCTACTAAGCCACCCAGGCGGTTAATGGGAGTAATATATTTTTCTCGTTTATTATACGTTCATTATTAGATTAATGTAAATTTACGATTTTTTCATGTTAAACATAGCGACATGCCTTATATGTGTCGGCTAATTATGCCCTTTAAACTATGTGTTTTTGCAAGCTTTTTCTCAAATTCTTAGTAACTTTCTCCAGATTTTATGTACCTGTTGTTATATAGTAATATTACTTCAGGTGTCAACATGAACATTAAGTTCATTTCGAGTTACGAATTTATAAATAATACATGTACGTTTTTTTAAACTGGTTGTTGTAGAGTTTTTAACAACAGCTGTATTTAGATTCATATAATTTCTTATGTAATTTAAATTAATTAATGTAGTGTCGCTTGTTTACTGACACTGATGCGATTTAACTTTATATTTATTCAAACATGTAATATACTGGATAATGGTAAACAATTTTTACAAAATTTATCTATTCTGGGTTAAATGCGGAAGTTCCAAAACCATAATTACAGAGGGAAATACTTTATAATCGGTTTGGTTAGATGTAGCATGTAGATTATTTATTATAGTGTAAATATGATCATCATTATACTGGTTCTGCTTTTTCAAGGTAAGAAAAGACTTTTTTCATGCATCAATTTGTTTTTAAAAGTGACATATTTTGCAAAGATGACAAAAAAGATTGTCTATTGTTTTCTGTACAAGTATTTAAAACCGAACTCGCAACAAAACATCATCGCAAAGGTTTCTGTTTCGTCTTGTGGTAAAAGGAAAATGATACACGGCAATAGAAAAAACATTATTTCACATAGTTAAATGATTCCGAAAGAAAATATGAAGTATACAGTGGACAGTGGAAGAGGAAAACCGGAAGTATATATATATATATATATATATATATATATATATATATATATATATATATATATATATATATATATATATATATATATATATATATATATATATATATATATATATATATATACAACAATGGTTCCTTTTTTATATATACAATGCCGTCAAAAAGTCTTGAAATGTCCTTAAATTGTTTGTTCAATTAATACTGTTTTACAAACAAGAGGCCCAAAATGGCCCTAATTTGCTCACCGGAGTTTAAATGTAACTGGTATGTCTTGATAATACCTGGTTAAGTCATAACATGTTGCTTCAATAGAAGTGATTTCAGATAACATTATTTTTATTGTTTTGGTTTTTAGCTATATAGGTCACTTTGACCTACTTTTGGTAGCCAAAGCTACCAGAAACACAAATGAGAATGGCAATGGTCTAAAGGTGCTATTGACTAATATGAAAGAAATGTGACCAGTAGTGTCTGAGAAGAAGTCTTTTGATGGATGTATGGATGGATGGCAGAGTTCCTATCCATAACAAAAGCTCACATGAGTAATTTTCAGATCCGGATTTAAGACTTTACAGATTTGACATATTAATTCAAATATTTTAAAAAAATTGTAAAATTCAACTGCAAATTATTTTAAAAATTCATAACATCTCATCTATGCACCATTGTAAGTCATAAAATAAGTTTAAAAAATTAATAAATAGAATTAAAAAAGGGGCCTCACTGGGATTTGAACCCTCGACCTTTGGGTTGTTGGAATTGAAAAAGAAAAAGGTCGAAAAGAGCGACTTGTATTATACAAAATTTCATGAAAATTGTTAAACATATGTTTCTTCACATAAGAAAATGA
The DNA here is from genome assembly GCA_029721355.1 of Tegillarca granosa. NCBI lineage: Eukaryota > Metazoa > Mollusca > Bivalvia > Arcoida > Arcidae > Tegillarca > Tegillarca granosa. The sequence continues at coordinate 62,413 of JARBDR010000186.1, forward strand.
TGATTGGAAAAAGAGTTCACTTAAATTTATTCATTATAGTAATTTTTGTAAAAAAGTACTATTTACAATATACAAAAAATAAACGCAAAAACACGTAACCTAATTTTTCACAAAAATTATTGAAATTCACAAATTTGGTATATAAGATGCCGTAGGTGCCATATATCACATCAGATTTTATTTCAGTGAAGTGGTTTTGGAGAAGAAGTTCTTTTTAGGTTTTTAACTATGTAGGTCATTGTGACCCACATTTGGCAGCTTTGGCAAATAAAAAGACAAATCTGAAAGGCAATGTTCTATAGATGCTTTTGACCAAGTTTAAACAAAATGTGACCAGAAGTTTCTGAGAAGAAGTCGTTTGAAGCATTGTTGACGGACGACAGAGGGTCTGCCTCTATTGATACTAATAGCTCACATGAGCACTTTTTGCTCAGGTGAGCTAAAAAGTAATGATTTATATTTTGCAAGTGTTTGAATTAAGGTAGGTACTAGTAAAGTTTTCCGTATTCATACATTTATTCGTTATACTTAAATATGGTGTTATGTTTTTAATTAATAAATATTGTCTGTTTGATATAATCTATTTTTTTCATTTAGGTGTCTTTAGCCAAAGTATTACAGTTACACCAAATATAACATCAATAGATATATTAGAAGGTGAAAATTTTACAATAGAATACAAGATTAACCCGGGACTTTTAACAAATTGGTCAGTTGAAATGAATTTTGGTGACCGTCCTTTCGATTTCTTCATATATAGAGGCGGAAATTCAAATGCAAAGCCAGAGGAATGTATAAACTGTAATGTAACATATAACAACCTGAACACAACATTTACTCTACATCTGTATAATGTGACGAAGAACAACAATAATGGAACTTATAAATTCGAATTGAAAAACGTGCATAAAGTGACTCATCAGATTAATGTTCACGTGAGAGGTAATGTATGTTGTTATATTTATGATTCCCCACCACCAAAGATATTGTTTTCGTTCTGTTTCTTTTTATTATTATTATTTTTATTATTATTATTATTATTATTATTATTATATATTTTTCTTTTATTAAATTTTGTCCGGTGCAGAACTCGGAAACCGTATGACGGGTTTCGATAAAATTTTGTACCAACAATCTGCAATCTTTGTAGATGCGATCAAATGATCAATTTTTTTCTATCTCGACGGCTTGGCGGTCGGGCATGTAAATTGCGTAATTTAATTCCAAACATCTTTCTGTCCAACTCTGTAAGAAATAACTCTTATAGAATCTTCTTTCTTCTTCAGTTTCTCAGAAATATGAGCGCCCGATAAAATTGGGTAATCTGAATTAATGTATAAAGTAAAGCACTGAACAAAAATGATTGAATGTTAATGAACTACATGTTAATTAAGTGACTAACCTCTTTCTCACATACAGAATTTGTTTTTACTAAATTCTCAGTTACTATGTATTAAATTGTTAAAAATATATCAAATCTTTATCAGCACTGTCAAACAAGTTAAACGCATCATTCAATCTCGTTCAAAAGTTTAGAGTAGGTTCCTGCACCATTAAAGTTTTTATATTCATGGTAATTATTCAGGGAGGGGCAAAATATATATATATATATATATATATATATATATATATATATATATATATATATATATATATATATATATATATATATATGTAATCAGCATCCCAAGGTGATTCAATTCATATGACACATTTTCCTCTGGTTCACCTCTAAGCGGTGGTGCTTGGTAGGGCTTTGTAATAACTTTTAAATTGTCGAGATCCCCACCCCTAATTGATTTTCCGAAATGTGCACATCTGGCACATCAAAATTTAGCAGGTATTTGTTATTAATTTACATATTTTCTCGTTCTGAATGATAAAATGAAAAGCATAATACTAATAAATGACACCTAAGGTCCTTTCCCACTGTGGGGTAGGGCTGGGCGGTGCTAAGTTAATTTTAAACAATTGAGAACCCCACCCCTAATTTATGTATTTTTTGGTTCCTTATGAAAAGTTGAATAGAGTGATATTAATAAAGGGCACCTAAGGTCATTTCTCACAGTGGGTGGTGCTATGTACATGTGTAGCTTTTGAATTGTTAAAATCCCTTCCACTTATCTGTTTATTTTCTTGTTCATAATGGACTTTTGAAAAGAGTGATAAAAACCTCCAGGAAATCATTTTCAAGAGAGGGTCGGGGTGGGAAGCCAGAACCCACCCTCGGTCAAGAAACACTATCTTATGGCATACTCGATTTCATTTATTAAGGCAAGTTTACAGGATTAAATTCAAAGAGTTGAAAACAAATTCAATAGCATTATTACCCGTTTTTATAAGTATAATTGCTTTAATCTCTTTGTCAATTATCCATTAATATGTAGGTTGTGGCTACTTCACAGTCAAGACACACGTCAGTCAAATTTGTTGATTAAACGCCTCACAGTTCGTGAAATAGATTGGCTATCAATCAAAGTTGAATACTTTTCCAATCAAAATACACCAGCTAACCTTTATTGTCAAACTCGTGGATAGGACCTATGTCAGAAGACAGAACATGATTTTGGTCTATTGAACTTGTAGAATTTACATACATTTCGAATTATAAATTTATACATGCAGATGATAAATTGGGTTTTTTTTTAACAAAACGTTGTTGCAACGGTGGAGTATGAGGGAATGAAAATGGATATTAAAACGAATACGACTCGAATTATAATTGTAACATTCGATGTAAACTTTAAATTTGCTTGTCTTTCGCCCCTTCTATAAGTCAGCTTTCGATTACTAGTAATGGATACTATCAATCCATCAAGAGATCAGTCCATTAGCAGGTGTATATATTGGACAATATATAGATAATGGATTGTGAGAAATGATATCTAACTGGTATCCCATTTACAATCTCTAATTATTATTATTAATTTTATTCGACCTACCCCAACGACAGATTGGAAACAGAAAATTGAAACATGATGGCAGCTACAGACGGCTGTACGCCCAAGATTTTTTTGTTTTTTAATATATATATGTTACAAATAACTGCGAAGTCATCTAACCGCAAAGTCGCATCATTTTTAAAAAAAATTGTCATACTTTGTATTTATTTTTATTGCATAATTGTTTGATCTATCGACCTATTAGCCTCACTATATCATGTATCAGCCACTTTGATAACTGTATAACTGTATTATTTACCTGCTGTGTTGCCTAATTTATTTATTTTATCTAATTTACTGTATATTTGCCAAGGTGATGAGAAAAAACCCAGGGATTGAAACTCCCATGTTTAATAATAAAATTAAAACACAAACATACTAGTCATTGTCCTTGTTGAATATCATACAAACTGCAACACAAATTGAATTGAACTGTAAATCATATATATATTAGCATTAATAACTGTATTCTTTGTTTGTATATTCCAGCAAGACCAGTTTTATCTACCTCAGATGTGTCTGGTTTGGAGTTTACGAATCTTACACTTAATTGTAGTATAAATACGGATTGGTTTGACAAAATATGGTGGACAACATCAAACGGTTCCATTATCAACTCTTGTAATGGATCCAGTAATCATTTTTCTCAAACTTGCCTTTCTGTATTATATAATGTAACGAAGGCAAACATAGATGTTTACATTTGTCATGCTGAGAATCTACCACACTACAGCATCAATAAGACTATAAGTTTGGTTTTAGTGTGTAAGTGTAATATATTTTTGTTAAAATGGTATTCAAAAATTCAATTGACATATTTAATGCCAGTGGCTTGAATCTATCTAACTATATATAAATATATATATATATATATATATATATATATATATATATATATATATATATATATTAAGTACTTCAAAAGACATTGTCCAACTGTGCAGGTCAATGCGTGTCAAAGTTCAAATTTAATCGAAATAACAAATATTTATTCAAAATTTATTCCAATCTACTGTTTAAATGAGAACGAGCATTTTATTATTCCAACTAAATTGATCAATTTGCTTTTTTCTTTAAAGTGTAAAAATTCTGACTATGATATTTTGAAAATTCTTTTTTGTTTAGCAAATTTATTTACCTTTTATTCTATTCTAGACGGTCCTCGGAATTCTATCCATTTGCTAAATATGAAAGTCAGTTCGCCATCGTTTAATATTACCGTAAAAGAAGGAGACATTTTGAACATATCCTGCACAGCCGATTGCAACCCGAATTGTAACTATACCTGGAACACGAATGAGAGTAATGGTAGTTTTCTTACTGTGAAAGCAAATCGGAAAATAGAAGTATTCACTTGTACTGCAGAGAATCAATATGGAAGCGATAACGCCAGCGTAAGAGTAAATGTTTTGTGTGAGTATCTTACAAAATACCAAAGCAACAGAAAATCCAACATAAAACAAAATTAAAAATAAAATATTAACAGTGTAATTAAGAATTAAACTTTCTAGAATTTTTAGTAAAATCAATTGAAATTCATATTTTCGAAGGTGAATTACATATTCGCCGTGGATGTGAGATCATTTATTGTAAATTAAAGATTATGAACCACTAGTTTTAAAATAAGTTTAACGAGAAATAAGGGTCTCTTCTATGGCACTCTTACAAAAAATGACCAGTGACCAAACATAATCGATTTTGAATTTTTTTCATAAATGTGACCGGCTTTTTATAGGAAATGCAATTCTTTTCTTTTATGTTTTTTTATTTTGCTGTTTCTGTAATTAGCTGTGTTACTTATTGTGTTTTGTTTATGTTGCACTGGTTAAAATACACGTTTTAGATACAATCCAGTCTGCTGTCGCAAACATTTATATATTTTTATTCAGTTATTATAAATTTGTATCCAATGCATTAAGTGTTTATTATCTATATAATATAAGCATGTTGTCCGGAAACCATTAAATACAAACCCTAATAATGATGACTCTATGACAGACAATTACCAATGATTCTTGAGTTATATGTCAATTTATTATTAAAGATTCACCAGGAATTACCAATATGAAGACGCTCAGTGGAAAAACAACGGTTAATGAAACTGAGAACATAACGTTAAAGTGCACTGCGGTAGGAAATCCGAAACCAAGTATAATCTGGTCAAAGAATGGAGAAGCTATCAAACAGAATAATAATGATCCCTTTTTGATATACGATCAAATTTTGAAATCCAAGGAAAGCCGATCTGGGCACTTGTTAATTCAAAGCAGTGGTTGTAACGCAACAGGAAACTACTCATGTACCACGTATAATGGTAAAGGAAACGACTCAAAATCTATGTCTATAATTGTTAATTGTAAGTATTAAACAGTTGCATGCCAAAGAAAACATTTTTTTTGTTGTATGTTGTACATGGTATAAATCAACTTCATGTCGGCGAGCTTGGTGTTTTCAATAAGGTGTCTCTAAATGCCTTAAAAATAATATGCCTTAAACATTCCACCATATCTTATAAAAAAGACAAACATTAAACTTAAATAAAACAAACTGGTTCTCAACAAAACATATTGGCATAAATGTACGACAAACGAAATGTGTATTAACTAAAAAGCTTATTCTTCTGAAAAAAACCTATGTGAGAAACTTTGTCATCCATTGTCTCGAGACAAAACAATATCAACATTTTCGGTGCATTTCTGTCATACTTTATCAGTTTTGAACCAGTTTCTAAATATAGTGTTAATAAACTCATGATGCGAAATCAATCAATAGATATTTCTAATTCTCTAATTAATAGAATGCTGTCTACTTTGACATTATGAAACTATTATAAATACCAAAAACATGTTAACTTGATTTAAATTAAATATGCATTAATTCCAATAAAATTTGATGCCTTAAATGGTGGCAAAAACTAGCATAGGATTATGGAAAAGTTACCATGAGGATTTAAAAATTGATACAACTTGATCCTTAACTTAAATAATTTTACTAGTTGTAACATGAAGTTTGTTTTTGTTTTAAATATTGTTAAATAAGCATCATGTGTTTCCCTAAAATTTTAAGGAAGCATCTGACTGGAAGACATAAAATCGTCGTTGAATTTCCTTTTTATATCTTTTTTATTAATGTATTCATTTTTGTATATCGCTAGATCAATGTCCTTAATCATGTGTCAAAATATTAACTTCCCTTCACTTACATTTAAGATAGTTATTTATGCAAAAGTTCTCTCCTCTGTAAAGCTATTTACGGAATTCCGTCGATAACTTATTTTATTTGCATAAATACAAGGAAGCCATACAATTTAAACGATAATGTTGTGAGAATATTAGATTCATGACATTTAAATCTTCAAATTAAAAAACTGAAATCTTGTCACTTCTCAAATATCTAAATCAGCGGTTCAGGAAAAACTCCCCCGTTAATTTTTCTCATATCGACATATTTTGAAAATTGCAGAATGCAAGTTAATTTCACAAATATTTTTTTAGTTAAATTTCTTTGAAAATTCGAAATCTTTAAGAATACGAGTTCCGATTTTTTAACCATTTTCCATTTTTGAAAAGTTCAGAAAACAAGAGACGTTTAAAAACGTATTTAAAAACATAATTGAGTGTAAATATTGCAGGCATATTTATTAAATTCTTTACTGTTTTACTACAAATTACAATGTTATTTTCAACAATAAAATAAACTTTTAAAATTATTAATTTTGACTAAGGTTGTCCTAAGTGATCCGTATGGTCACTGCAAACAGTACCAAAAAAAAAAAAAAAAAAAAAAAAAAAAAGAAACGAATTAAAGAAATAAATATGTCATTTAAGAAAAATATTCAAACATTCTTGTGATAATTTGAACTTGCATAGAAAGTCTGTATGTGGAACTAAATCTAGCACCATTGCAAGAAACCTGGTTAAACGCTAAATGACGTTTAAGAGAAGTACAGTATTGAGACCTGCGTAATTTCCAAATTGAGAACAATAATGCTGCTTCTATTGTACTTGTCCACTATTGGAACTCGGAAAGTATGTTTTAACTTGTAGCGCATACAATCATACACAATAACTAGGTTTGAAAGTGGAAAACATGAAAAAGTAGATCCAGGTTAAAAAAGATTCCTATTATAGTTTTCACATGAAAATAGTCATATTTATCTTAACGTGCAACAGTCCCTTTAACATAATAATAATAATAATAATAATAATAATAATAAATAATTGAATAATAATAATAATAATAATAATAATAAAGATGATGATGAATATTATCATCATCATTATTTTCCTCATCATCTCCATATTAAATCAAATTTTGATAATTAAACCTTCCTTGTATTTGACAGTTTATTTCGGGTTTTTTTTAATTTTTGGCGAGCACATGACTGATTGTTTCCGTAGCACTTTCAATGATTAGTGTTTTTTAATATTAATTCAAATCACGTTCTAGGATATTTCATAACAAAAATATAAATATTGGACACAATGCTGTATCAAACTCTTGATAAATGCTAATTAGATGTGTATGTTTAATGATACAGCATTAGCGCAGATTATATATTTAAATATTCGTTCATGTTCTACAAAATTACAATAAATTTACAGTCTATTTTCAGAATCAATAATTCTATTTTAAAAATCGCATCAACTTAGCTTAATCTGTATACCTGAACTCGGTGTTTTAACTCGCAGTTACCGTGATGTTTTCGTATGTTGTACGCAAACATTCAAAAGTCTCCTAATCTTTAAACATTATTTTCTCAGACGACCTAAAATTAAAGGAGAGGAACGCCAATACCTTGACGGCGCATCAGCTTTGAAGTTAAAGACCTACGAAGAGTAAATGATGTCACAAATACTTTCAGTGACACATGTCAGATACTACCTGAATTAACGCATGTTTTACTAGCGTTGGTATATTCATATACGTTTCAACAAACGACGTAAATTTTTAAACAAACAAAATTATCGGGACATCCAAACATATGTGTCGGACTTTTATTAATAATATTATCAATTACAACAGTATATATGACATTACGAATTTCAGTAAAACGTAAAATTGCAGGGATAAAACAGTAATAAGTAATGTATATATCAAGATAACATTTTACTATAATTAATCAATCCAATTTAACCAAACCTTGCCACCTAAATTTTTTATATCACATGAATAATCTCGATGGTGCTAATAAACGAATGTTTTTAAAACAATATCAAAAACAAGTCACCAAAACGCTGTCCCTACAAAAATTATTTGTTCAAGCAAAATAAGATATGTAAATTTAATTTTGCAATCTGATTGAAAAAGCAAATTCTTTTAATTGCCTATTCAATTTTGTGTTCATAGTAAAAAGTTAACGGTTTTGTTGTACTGACAGATGTAAACTTTATGTAATCTAACAGAAATAATTATATATTTATTATAAGATATAACACGGTCTTATAAAATTCAAGTCAAAATATCTGATTAACATGCACTTTACTTGTCATAAAATCGCGTTCGCATGAGTATGTAATAATCATATCATTTAACTTCTTTTGTCATTGCTTTTAACAATTTTTATACAAGTACATAAACCAATTAACAAAAACTAATTGTAAAACTTTTGTTCAAAAATTAGGCAAACCGACCATTTTAATACCAAAAGAAAACCTAAAAGATCAGATTGCTACAGATACTATTTTTGAAGTTTTGTATGAAGCCTATCCTGCACCAAAATTTAAATGGACCTTTCTAGCAGAGAACGAAAATAAAGATGAGGATATAACTTCTTCTTTTCTCGTTGTTAATAAAGTTGACAGAGCATTTCGATTCAGGTCACTATTATTGCTTAATAGAACATATACAGGCAGAACTGGACACTATAGAATAGATATATGGAATTTTCTCGGACATGCCTCAAGACAAATATATATTCAAGGTAAAACTCTAATTTGCTTATGTTCTGATTAAATACATGATTCCATAAAAAGTGTTAACAAAATATAAGAGTAATGTGTCACTTGACTGTTACTAGATAAATGTTTGAAATGTGAGTCTAAGATTTAAAAAAATCGCGTGTCTGTCTAAATCGGATGTCAGGGTTGAGCTTATGAAGCTAGATTTAACAAATACCATTAAAATACCGAATCCCAAACGCAGTATATATGTGACTTCTACCAATTACATAATAACATAGTACTTGATGATTTGCGATTGAGATAGAACAATGATTTAATTTTTGCCCTCAAGTGAGACAAACGTTTAAGTTGCAAACTTAAAAGAGGTGGAGAGGAGCCATTGTTTTTACCGTTCTGATGTTTTACTTATATCGAATCGGTCTGGCTAGTATGGTTGAGGAAACCGGAAGCTTGCTAACATATGGCAAGCAAACTTAAAAATCTTCTGACACTGTAAAAAGGGAGGTAATTGCCAAATAAAACAAACAAACCAGTCCTTGTCCATATCACAATCAAAAAAAAAAAACAAATAAAAATAAAAAAAAAAAAAAAAAAAAAAAATAAAAACTTTGCAAACTGGCAAAATATGTTATACACGTGAACTTCCATAAAGGAAGTGAGGCCGGTGCTAAAGTAATTAGCCAAACACAAAAGTAATTAGAAAACTCCTTGGTAGAAAATCATCAATTTTTTTTCAAAATGAATCAGTTTATTGGGTATATTTTTGGTTGTAGGGATTCGTATAATTTTGAAATTTTGATTCATTAATTTTTATTTATTTTGCTTATGTTTCTGATCTACCAAATTTTAAGCCCCTAGTGTCACTTATGAGGAATGATTTTCCGAAATATTCACATATGGCTCATCAAAATTGAACAGATATTTTTGATATATTTACTACCCGTTAGCGGGTATCACTGCTGGCAGACTAAAACTCCCCGAGAGTATCCAAAACTCAGTAGACAGTGATTTGTACTGTAAGGAAATGTACACCATTTAGCAAACTTTAACCTGTCTTAATTTTCAAAATTTATTTTAAACTAAGGTTTGTTCTGTTATGCAAAGTATTCCCTGGCAAGATTTCGATTTATATAATTTTGGAACTTTTGATTCATTCTTTTTAACTATTTGGCTTATGTTTCTAATCTAACACACTTTTAGGCATGTTTTATGTCACTAATGAGGAATAATTTTTAGAAAAATGCACAATATATTTATCATAGTAAATTTTTACTTTGGTTATTTTCTCCATTAATTATCAAATTGTTTGGTGCTAATTGTATCGTGCTATGTTTATCAACTTTAACTTGCAGAAGAAAAGCAAATTTATTTGTATTAATTTCTATCGGATTGTTTGTTTTTGATCTTATGTATTTTGTTTTGTAGACCATAAAGTAGTGTGCGTGAATGTCTACTTAGTAGTTGTTCTGCCAATACTGTGTTTTGTCCTGCCAATATACATTGTTGTCATGTTTACAATATGCATGAGGAAACGAAGAAGCGCAAAAGGTATATCTTTCTTCTGTCTGCTTTTGGATTCTTATATTGATTATATACTGCAAGCCTGGACTAATCAAGGCCTTTAAAAAGTTTATCGTCGTCATAGCAATATTGTTGATAAGTATAAAGACACTGTATCCAGATTTAAACTGGATATATTTTACTTACTATATTTCCTTGTTCGTTCCGTTCTCTAAATTTACTCTGCACCCATCCTCACCTCCTTGATGGAAGTTAATATGTATAAATAAATTTGCCAGTTTTCAATGTTTTTTATTTTTGTTGGGGGAGATGATGATTTGGATATGAACTGGTATGTTTGTCTTTTATTTAATACCATTTTAATTCTATAAAAGATAATTATTCAATAATTTATGAACTTACTTACTAGTGTTTATTTATTTGCTATAGGGTATGACTTTTGATATTTGCTTCTTCATTGATGCTTATTTAAAATAATTTACACAAGCATATCTGTCGGTACCTTATTCAAAATCCAAAAAGCAAAGTAAACTATAGGAAAATTGATTCAGTTGACATGTCAACTTCCACAGGGGAAGTAGGACGGATATGCCGGAAGGGTAAGCACCTTTGTTCAGTTAGCCACTCAATCCATGTGTAAATTCAAGAGAGAAAATTCAAAATTTAATTAAAAAAAGAACACGACACTGTTAGACGTCAAATATTTCAAGTATAAAGTTTAATACTATTTCATACTTTTACTCATGTTGAGAACTAATAGTAAACAAATGACAAGTGGGAATTTTTAATAGCTTTTGTCCATTTGGAATAAGGAATTGTTCTGAAAAAGAATAGAAAAATCAGAGGGTTTTTTTTCTAAATTTTCACTAAAAATAAAGTTAAAAACATTAACAAGACATTTGAGTGTTTTTTCTTAATAAGATCTAAAAAACAATAAACGATTTGTGTTTCACACATGAATTTGTACAAAACTCATGAATTGATCCGTTCCAAACATACACTTGATTTCGCTCACGAATTTAATAGCACAAGACCAACCCCCTCTTTCAATGATCTTTCAGGATCCTTAAAGATCCTTAAATATATCCTTAAAGATCCTTAAATGTGACTTAAAGCCCCATTAAAGCTATTCCATCTTTAAAATCTTTAATGACACCTTTAAGTAAAAATATTAAGGATCTTAAAGGAAGCTTTAAAGAAACCTTCAAGATGTTTCAAAAAAATAATTTTTTTCCAATTATTAATACAACGATGGCTATTACATTCATTCAGTGAAAAAGTATGATTTATTTTAGGATAATTTTGAAAATTTATAGTCTATACGACAAAGGGGACATAGATAACGCCTGTCTAAATTCTAATTCCTGCATTAATTTTCTGTAGAGGAGCCGTATTTAGTTTCCTAATAACACTTGAAGATACATAAATGAATAAAATAACGAATGTGCAGTTTTCACAGTACAGGTAAACAACCCGTGTTTTAATCAGATCGGCAATAGGCATAAAGTAATTAACGGTATTAGTTAATTGTATGCGGCGGTGCTTGTTTGATTATAGATCCCAGGTGATTTCACGCGCGGCTTTTGACTTTGATGTGTAGTTTCTTATCTAGGTAGGAGTAGGAGATCACTATGAAGTCAAATAACATGTTAACATGATTACCTAACTCTGGGTATTGGAATAAAAGTGTGTTGTCGGAATTTTAAGACACAATTTTAATATTCAAATATTAAAACATACATAAACTAAAGAAATAAAAGGAATCACAAATAATGTTCCGAACATATAATATATCTTATTATTTTATTTTATTTTAACTACAGAAGTAAAATTAATCGCAAAATAATGTTCTAAGCATGTCATATATCTCTTTATGATATTTTATTTTATTTTATTTTATTGAGAGAGAGAGAGAGAGAGAGAGAGAGAGAGAGAGAGAGAGAGAGAGAGAGAGAGAGAGAGAGAGAGGCACATTTTATTGTCTTTGAATTAACATATATGGAACTGACACATGATGATATCGGAATTCAAATAATTTCAATTCCTAATGAAAAAAAGTTTGCAAAGTTTATATCTAAAATATTTAAGAATATTACCCTAAACGTTGTTCTTTTCAAACTTGATGAAGTTACGAGGTGAACATATTGAAGTAAAAAACCAGTCAGAGAAGATAAGCATTTACTGACAAACTTTATCTCAGTTGGATGTGAATTTCTGGAGTTAGAGTGGAGTGCAGTGGAATAATGGTGATAACCCTCTCTCACTGAATAGTCATAATTATATAATCTCTCTCTCTCTCTCTCTCTCTCTCTCTCTCTCTCTCTCTCTCTCTCTCTCTCTCATTCGTTTTCTGCTGACCTCCCTCTCTCTCTGAAACACAAGTGGAAACTCTCTCTCAATAGGTTCAGTTCCCCCCTCTCTCTCTCTCTAACACTCTTTCGATCAGCTCAAGTGTATTATCTCTCTCTCTTTCTCTCTCTCTCTTTCTCTCTCTCTCTCTCTCTCTCTCTCTCTCTCTCTCTCTCTCTCTCTCTCTCTCTCTCTCTCTCTGTCTCTCTCTCTCTCTTGTACATTGAATTTTTGACTTGCCCGGAAAAAAAATTAAAAAAAAAACATTTATTTATTTATTTATTTATTTTTATTTATTTTTATTTATTTATTATTTTTTTTTATCTATCTACAGTACAGCTCAGGTGGTTTCGTGAATATCCACCGGTCTCGGTGGACAAGGTTGCCGATTAGAGGGGATAAAATTTCCACAGCGGTCCACCGTGACCAACCGCAGTCTACCGCGAATGAAGAGAAAGGGGATTAGGAATATTTTTGCCGCGGTGGACAGCAAAATCGTCTACCGGCAGAAAAAAACGGATTTTAATTAGTTTTTTCCATGTAATTTTTTAAGTAGTTGAAGTACGATATTATTTTTAAAAATATAATTTACCTGAAATTGTAAGTCAAATGTGTATCAAATCTAATACATAAATATAAATAAATTCCGGTTTTAAGAAGAACTGTATCTTAGATTTACTATTTCCAAAAAAAGAACATTTGAAGTGAAACAACATCTTCACTGAGTATATATGACTTTAAAATAAGTTTTGATTTCAAGCAAAATACAACCACGAGCTTCATTGCACATGCCTTTACCTGTTAACCTTTACAAATGTTTTGACAGCTAGGTCAGCTATAAAATAAAATGGTTATCATTTTCACGAGGCCCGAGAATCTTTCACGTTTTTCTTTCAATTTTTTTAATTATAATTTATTTATTAAAATTATTTTATTATTATTATTTTTTGTTGAGAAATATAACTCGTCCCGGGAAAACCATTTCCTCTCTCCAATAATTTTGGACTCGGAAGATATGAAGTGTACAGTGATACAATGGACAGTAATTACGATGAAATGTTACCGACAAACTAATAAACTAATTAACATGATGAGATCGGGAACGGAAACGCTAATTAGTAGGATCTTATTTTAATCATCTGTAATATGCTGATCATCACACCTTGAGAGGTTTTCACGTGTTCATCTTCAAATCATGTCTGCAGTCGTGACCAGGTAGCAAATTTAAAAGCGACAAATAGTACTTTATACACAGATAATTTGTAGAAAAAAAATTATTGTTTGGGATCCGAGAAGTACTTTGCTTTATGGAAGATTTTAAATAACTGTTTTGTTTACACTATCCTATTTTAGAACGCCGCGAACCGACACCAAATCACGTGTTTGTAACATTTTCTACCAATCTAAATTTTTATGATTTTCAGTGAAAAGTTTGGTTTTTTTTTTGCAAAAATTAAAATGTAGAAATTTTCAATGAAAAAAAAAAACGCCAATTATTTAGAATATACACGTACGACAAAACTTGGCTATTAAATGTGAGAGAGAGAGAGAGAGAGAGAGAGAGAGAGAGAGAGAGAGAGAGAGAGAGAGAGAGAGAGAGAGAGAGAGGTGTCAATTATCAGGACGGTTTAGTTCCCCTTTCTTTTTTATCAGAAGTAGTATTGCTGTCTCATCACTCGACTAAGTTTTCGGGTTAAGCTTGTTGTTACCTGTCTACGTGACTCAGACTTGACATGAAGTTTCCAGATAAAAAATCGATGCAGTTTTAGAAGCCTTGGATTTATTACTTGAATTTGTATTTTAACAGATATGAATAACAAGGCTGTTTTAATTTTAATTTGATGTTTTATTTATTCTATCTATCTATCTTTTTACTTATTTATTTATTTTTTGACATTATGGAACTTAATTATTTCAAAAGCTGTTTTTATAGGTAACATACTGCTTCTTTTGTATCAATTACATTGGTAAATATAACAAATATATATAATAATAAGTTCGAGTAAAAGGTGTTAGAAATAACAGATGTCATCAACATAATTAATTAAGTGATTAATACATTTTCTGATCAAACACCACCTTGCTGACTGATGTTAGAGATACTAGTATATTACAGGTAATTTTTGAATGCATTTCTATCAACACATAATTTATCTCATGCAACTTAAATTCTATAAATAGATAAAAATGATGACTGGAGCAACTTATATATGACATTTTTATAAAAATAAATAAATAAAAATTAATTTGATCCTTTTGTTGTAAGAGTTATTTTAAAGGAAATAACAGAAAATTTTTTCACAAATATATGAAAAATGTTCCACTTGTTTTCTTTAAGTCACGTGTTCTCATTTTCATATGGTTAGGGTCAAATCTTATAATTATCAACTTCAGTATTATGACTTCCATACCTACATAGGTAAGGTGATGGACTTCTAACTTGAGAGACCAGGGTTCAATTCCCAGTGATAGCGGATAAGTAATGAAATTTTAATGATAAAATTTCTTGTAAATTCTATTTAATTAATTAGCATCCAATCTAATTTAAAAATGTAATAAATAAATAAAAATAATTTAAATAACAAAATTGAAACTTGAGATTAAAAAATTACAAAAAAGAAAGTTAATTCACTTACGCTTTATATTTTCAATATAAATAAATGCAATAGTTTTTTTTTTCAAATAAAATTTTAGAAAAGATAATCATGATAAAAATAATGTTTCATTGCTTTTTTTTAAATATTTAAATTCCTCCTTAAAGATCCTTAAAATTTAAGTTTATTAAGGATCTTTAAGGAGTCCTTAAATACTCCTTAAAGCCCTCTTAAATGTCCTTAAGGATCCTTCAAGATGCTTTTTCATAATGTGTCATCTGCTATTCTGTCTTCAATAATAATTTTCGATTGAAATCGCATATTGCATATAAATCGGTTTGCTGTAGCAACAATGTGGAGACAGAAAGATGTTAAAAAGTACTGATTCTGCGTGCTAACTGCTAGCTGCTTATTTAAACTAAAATCATTTTCCAAACATTACGATCAATTTTTACCATTTAGTAAACATCACTTTATATCAATCCAAATTTTTTTATTGTAGACAATATAGCTGAGGAGAGACGGTAATCATTATTTTATTTTTAATCTATTTTAAAGATTGAAAATTGCCTTTAGATCCCTAATTTACATGTCACGCGAAATTATGTATCGAATTTTTTCAGTAATTTTAAATTTTTTGACAACTAATGATTAAATTGTTGTTTTTCTGAATTGAAACAAAATCGTTAATTTGTTAATACTTAAAATAATGTCGTTGCATGTTAATTTACTCGTGTATATCTTTAAGATTTTTGTTTAAATAATTTATTTGCATTTCTTGTTATAGAAGTGACCTATCTGACTCAGACATTAGAAATCTCTATGTGAATCGTGCACGCGAGATTGGTAAGTGAAATTCGCATACATTTAATGACATGTTTGTTATATGTAGTCGTTAATTCAAAAATCAGATAAAAACAATAAAATGAAGCAAATGGTTTATTTATCTGTTTTTGTTTAGTTTAAGTCTCTGTAAATTGTAACATTTACCACTTACAGTAATTTACCTCTTACAATACGTATTTCAAAATTATTTGATCAGTTTTATTTTCAAGCGTCTAGCCGCTCCCATCCCCCATTTTTATCAGCAGGAAGATTTCAACATATTTTGAATTATAAATTATAAACTATATAAAAATAACAAAAAGTATCAAGATCAATATAACTAACATAGATAGGGTATCAATAGTTAACATTCAACTTTATTTTAGTGTACATTAAGGCTTTAATCTTTGCAGACTTTCATAAAACAGAAATTTAACAATTAACTATTTGTTTATTTTGCTTTATCGGTTTATTCACATTGTAGAACTCGCGGCTTTGCGGTAAGTATTCAATAAGTCTATATGAAAACATAATTTTAGTTTTTTTTTGTTTTGTATATTGTTACAAAATGCATAATAAATGTAAATTAATTTTTTTCCTTTTTTCCCCCTTTGTATTAATCCAATATTTTCAAGTTGTTAAAATCTATGATGGCTCATATTTAGCAAATGTGGTTTTCTTCAAGAAAGCAATTGAATTATCGGGATAATTTGTTAATGTTAAAAAAAGTGCCAAGAAAATCATTATATTGAAAAATAAATTGAATATGCCTTTTAACAGGAGCATTAATGATTATTCTTTAATATTTCATCAAATATGTGCTTAGATGTTGCAATGTTAAAATTAATACAAAATTAAACAGGTTTGTCAAGTCATTGATTTTTCTTATATTTTATTATGAACTTATAGACCCTATGAAGATCTGTCGATTAATGTAGAAATATCTGCGTATGATGATATTAACGAAAGAAGAGGTAAGTTAAAGAAACAAATTATAAATCGTTGATATCAGGGCCTGAAAATCGACGACTGTAACA
Organism: Tegillarca granosa; assembly: GCA_029721355.1. Taxonomy (NCBI): domain Eukaryota; kingdom Metazoa; phylum Mollusca; class Bivalvia; order Arcoida; family Arcidae; genus Tegillarca; species Tegillarca granosa. The sequence continues at coordinate 79,584 of JARBDR010000186.1, forward strand.
CTTCTGCTGTCATCGTTTCTGTTGACACGACCATATGCAGGATTTTAAATCCTTCATAAAAATATTTGTGTTATATATAACATAATGTTATGATAAATTCGTATGTTTATACGCTCTGGATGTACAATTTTCAATTTAATCAAGAACCTTATCTTTTGTTTGACATCTATACATTTTTAATTCTAAAATTATTAACTTTATTGATTTTGTGTTTATTGTAGGAATGACGAATCCTCCAGATCTCGCAAGGTTCATAGATTTTTATTTTATAACTGCATGCTTAATTGTTAAAATGGATATTTCAGTTCATCCTTAAATGTTTGATTTTCAAAACAATAATGTGATTTTATAAACCGCAGACAAATGCTTAAGAAGTTTTAAGTTTTATAGATTCTGTATACTTAATTAAAAAATTAATTTCTGCCTGCCATTGATATATTAGATGTGTTAGAAATTCAATCAAATTTGTTTTGTATGAAATAGAGAAACGTGTTGCTGAAAAAAGGCTTTTAAGAAAATTATGTTTAACTGAACAAAACTTTCTAACAAACATTTAAAAAAAAAAAAAAGAAACTAACAGGAAAGGGTTAATTAAACAATTTGAAAAATTTCGACTGCTTTCAACACTTATTTACTTCTCTGTCGATTCAATATAATTCTAAGTTATTAAGTATAAAATGAATACATTTTTCAAATTTGAATGAGGAACTGCTCAGCTTACTTTCCTTATTTTATTTTAAACTTAAAAGGACAAACTCAAATGAACAAAGTTCAACTATTAGTTCTGCGTCTGGATGGGACATAAACGAGGATGGATATCTTAATATGAAAGGTACGTTGAAAGGATGAATGAAGATTAAATGAATTTTAAAAAAAACACTTTAATCCCCTTTGCAAACTTCATTACAATAGATCCCAATCTTTAATCAATTTAATACCCTTTGTCAAACTTATTTCAACAGATACTTACATTCAATCAATTAGAATTCTTATTTCTCGTCTATCATTATTTGAATAGCGTTTCTCTTTCAATGATAAATTTTGTGGGCTACTTGTTTAAAGACGTTAAAAAGTGTTCATAAACAAATTTACATTACAACAGTCGCAAGTATAAATGTCTTATAGATTCAAATGTGGTTGTTGCATGTTATTCAACTTATATCCACTGTAGTGTTTTGATATCTTGTTTTATTTTGCTAAATATTTGTTACGTATATAAAATCAATTAAGACAACTTTTGGACATCATTATAATTTTTATCTATAACATTTATTTTTTAGAACACGATAGTACAGCCATTTGCATAAGGTATGTAAATACAATAAAACCAATTAACAATCATACAAACATCAAGGATAAAATGATAAGACAATCAAAAAATGAAGAATCACATAACATATAAAAATTCTAGTGCATGTTATAAATTTGTCCACTGTATGTTTTTAAAACTTATGTTCGATATTTATACATTCTGATAAATGTTATTTATTTTTGTATCTTAAGCAGTTTTGAAATTTTATAGACAATTTATTTATATTATTTCCGTTATATATATTATTAGAGAAGATCCAAATGAACCAGACTCAACTGGAAATTATATTTCTGGAGCTGATAAAGATGCTGATGGTAATTTGATTATGAAAGGTACTTTAAAACAAATACAAATATTCAATGTTTTAACTATAAGATTTTAACTTGTCTCTTGTATGATGATGTAAAATACTGACATGTTTCTTTTTTTTCTAGTTTTGTCTTATTTCTCATTGCTTAACTTTAACGATCTTTTTTGATATCTTAATAGTACTTCAAAACTGGCATAAGCAGGCATAATCATGAAACCGATGTGGGATAAAGATAGTTAATTATCAAACAGCAAATAACAAAAATTGATCAATGATTTACATATTGTTAACTATTACTGAATTATATATTCAGCAGGATTTATTAAAGACATATAACATCATGTACTTGGAAAATTAAACGAATAAGATTTCTTCTTTGAAACATTGATGATATTTTGTAACAAGACAATATATATAACTAAAATTTCAGTATCTTCCTTTATAATTTTTTATAAAACTTAAACACAAAATATTGCTTATACATTTCGTTATTTTAGAAAAGAATATCCTCAAACTTCAATTGATTGTATAAAAGTAAATTTTGAAGCATCGTAAGCAAATAACTTAATCTATGAAAAACATGTCACTACATAGAACAGATGTTTTAAACAATTTATCTTTTTCATGTTTTATACCCGTGGGTCTTAACCTTTAACCTCATTTAAAGACATATATTGGTGGTATTGCCACAAATGCATTTAAGTATACGGTTCTATGTTATCATCGTTCTGTTTTCCCAAACGCTTTTTTATTTTATATTTTATATAATATTGATTTTTTTTAGTAGAAAAAAATAACAAAAACTGTTTTATACATGCATTTGCTATTTGTAATATGTTTATTGTATAATTTTAGGACAAAATATTCCAAATTTTTGCAAACGGTATGTTTTTAACATTTACGTATTAAAATACTAAATAATATTAAACCACCAACACAAATAGGATTTTTTTATTTATTCTTTTGGCAACATTTGTCGATGCAAAACAGCCTAATCTACAATCAGAAATTTAACTCTCCATACACTATCAACGTGTTTGATCCAAGGTTTTATTTCGCTTTAGTTCCCAGTTATTGTATAACTTATATCAATATGTTACTTACTGTTAATTATACGAAACCGAACAATGTTTATTTTATTGACGTTTCTGTAGTCTTTGGAGAAATATGCATATACACAGATACATATAATAATCAAGTCTTTTGCAAAATCGTAAGTTTCACAACATATTCGCCTAGAAAATATCTTCAGCAACATATTTTTAAAACGTATTATATGACAAATTGATTATAAACTAGATTTACAACTTTTATCTCTTAAGAAGTGATCAATGTTATATTTACTCGTGTTATATAACGATGGCTTTATATTTGGCAAAAGATGTCCATTCATAATATATTGTCTTTTTTGTTCATATGATTTTGTTTATAATTTCTTCGATATATTTGTACCGGCAGGGTTACATTTTCCCTTAAAATACTTTTATTTGAAATTAAATTCATTCATGTTTTTCTTATTAAAGTAGTGATAAAAAATCAACTGGAAGTATTGAAAATAAGCAATTTCTAGAAGACGAGGGCTACATTCAAATGGATGGTTTGTACATCATATTTTAAAAAAGTGCAAAGTCATTAATTCGGGAATATATAACACAAGAATTTAAAAATGTAGAATAAAGACAAATTTAAAATATTAAATCAAAAATACCATAATTCAAAGTAACATATTCAAAGTAATGCAATTTGATGCGAAAAATATGTTCGAACAGGAGAATAAAATACAGATAAACATTAAAGAAATCGGACTGTACGGATAAAAGTAGCTGTTTTTCTTGATTAATTTCAAAATCAGAATTTTTGTCTTTTCGTTAAAGCTGTATTGAAAGATAAATCGTTAGCGGTATTATTTACTTTCATTTAAACAGCATTAAGTAAATAATTAACCATATGATAAATAACTTCAAAAATACTGAAGATCTTTTACTTTTATTTGTTGATAGCTCCAAGTGCAAGAAAAAGCAAAGAAAAGGCTTCGGATGAAATCAAAAACAGCGAAATGTAAATATTGAAGGCTTGCATAAATTTTAAATTAATTCAAATAAGAGCACTTTTAATTAGCACAACTTTTAAAATTTATAATAATTTTAATAGAGCCAGTCGTTGACCACTGTTGAAAAAAGGTATGGAAACGCGTTGAGAATATTGAAAAAAATATATAGAGTTTGCACAAAACTTAGTCAGTCGGTAATAAGTTTTCCTGAAGTTTGGGAAGTTTTTTGTTCTGATAAATTTATAAGACAATTCGTAGATGGAGAAAAAAGTTCTTGACTAGCACCTGTAGTGGACGTTACTGATGGTCGATAGATCTTGATTTATCTTGATTATTGTATAGCACTTTGTAGACATTCATAAACAAGATGGCTGTAACGTTCCATGCATTACATAATACACAAATCGGATATGAATCTGGACATTACATCCTTCTATATCTTTAAAGAAATGAAATGAAAATCTATAAACAATATTAACTATTAAATTAATAAAATAATAAATGCTATGCATTAAACGCATACACAAAGCTGCATGAGAAATGTTAATTTTTTAAAACAGTTCATTTCTGAACAGCCCTGAAAGAAAACGCAAACTAAACAAAAAAAATTAAGTGAACTGAAAGTCAACAATGCATTTTTAAATAGATTCATGTTAGACAAAGTCATCGAATTTCCGTGGTCGGGGGAATCTCTCGTCCCAATTTTTCGGTTACTGGCTGACAAACAAGGCAACTTCGAATCGCATTCTCAACTCGATCATTGAGTTCCGGGAACCATACTTTTTATCTAAGCAAAGATTTCGTCCGCGTTATGCCTTGCACTTCGTGTGCGAGTGTTATAGCTTTGTCGCGTAATTCACGAGGCAATAAATTTCTGTGATCTCGTAGTAAGACGTTGTCGCTATGGACTGATCATTAATCGCGGATTGTTCTGAAGGACTGTAACTCAAGTATGCCGATATCTGGTTCCGTTATGATTTTGACATAGAACCAACGGCCTGTATGAACAAATTCAATAGCTTTCATGATGTACTTATCGCGACTGGTTGCGATCTTAACGTCATCGATACTAATTGCTTTTAAACATGCCTCAGCTGTAATAAAATTCACATATTGTTCCGCTACGCGTTCTTCGTGTGATGAACTTGGGCCGGTATGGGATGTCTTGACATGTAATCCATCATGTCCATGGCGATATTTTACCGTCATTTTGTAAGGTTGTAATCGCAAACGCCATCGTTCGATCCGAAGAGGTAATTTTGGTTTTGACCATATGTTTCCAACGATTTGTGATCGCTAATCACATCGAAGTGTTTAGCTCCATGAACGAACATGTGGAAATGCTTGCACGCCGATACCACGACAAGTGCTTCCTTTTCTGTTTGACTGTATCGAGATTCTACCGAAGTGAGCGCTGTATTTGCATACGCAACTACCTTCGAGTCTTGTACTGGAATCGCGCCTAACCCTACAAGACTCGAATCGAAGCTTATTTCTATCTGTTTTTAATATCACTTGATAACTTCGATTTCAGCGATTAAAATGAAGCTTCCTGTTCTTCTATCTAGTTATATTCCACGTCATTATGTGTGCGTTTCCGCAAGGGTTCCGAAACTGTAGCATAATCTGAAATAAACCTCGAACAGTACGATGTAAACCCGAGAAAACCTTTAGGTTCCCTTGCGTTATGAGTGTAGTCTCTTGAATGGCATTGACCTTGGCGGGATCCGGTGAACCGCCTTGACTGCTAAATACTTATCCAAAGTTTATCTCTTGCTTGTTCAACTCGCATTTGCTGCGATTAAGCGTTAAGCCATTAGCTGCTTAAGCTTTAAACGTTGACTCGAGAGCTTGATCGTGCTCAGCTTGCGTTTTTCCGAACAAAATAATGTTATATAACGACTTTCTCCGTCAAGTGGAAGTTGGTGATAGCCCGTGCGGAGATCCAACTTACTGAAGACAGTTTGCCATTAAGATCGTTAATTAATTCTTCGACGGTAGGCATTAAATGTCGTTCCCTTACGATTGCTTTATTAGTCTGCCGCATATCGATACACAAGCGAATTTGATTTGGGTCCTTTTTCGGGGGCATTACGATAGGAGACACCGACGGTTTAGGCGTGCCGTCATTTTTTGGATAATTTTCGCTGCAGAAGTTTATTAAATCTCAGCCTAAAACTTTCGGTAGAAAATTGAACGGTGTTCTTTTGTGCCGTTGTGCTACTGGCTTTACCGACCGATCGATGTGTAGTTTCACTGGTTGACCTTTGTTTTTACGATTCCGCAAAATAATGCTTTGTTTTCGTCACCAGATACGGATATATTTTAACTATATTGAGATCAACACATGTAGGATAACCGATTAAACCACCGAGATTTCCTTTGACAATGCAAAAGTTTTGCATGCTTACTTTGTGTCGGTTTTGACGCCTAAAACATTTATCTTATGACCACCACCATACGGTACAAAATGCGTTTTTTCGCAGTACTTAATTGCCGTGGCTAATTTTACGATGAGTTGCCTCGTTTAATATATTTACCGAAGCGCTGGTATCTACAAGAAATTTGCATTCGAGCCCGTTATTTTTGACTGAAACTTTCGGAGTTTTACTACCGACAAAATTAACACGTTGTACTTCGCTTATATTATAAAAATATTCGTCGTCGCTAGTACAGTTCAAAGGTTTCGTGCCTTAATGGTGGATTTCTTTGACCGACTCACGTTTCCGACAAATTCTAATAAAATGTCACGTTTCTTGCAGTGAAAACAAGTCTTACCCTTGGCTTGGTACATGCCACGGTGTGAATAATTACATATGCAGTTCTGACAACTCTCAACCGATTTTCGCAACCGCGAGAAATACCACGACTTCGATCACGAGCTCTGCCTCTGTGAGTGCGACCTCGATCGCGACCACGTGACGTGAAGGCGTGTGGTGTTACAAAAGTTTGTACGTTTTGATTTAACATTAAATACACTAACATAAGAATTTACAGAGTCATTTGTTTCAATAGCTTGTGCATGTGTCTCAGCAATCTCAATTGTTCTAAACACTGTGATAATGTCATTTAAAGTTTTATCTTTCTCTCTCATAGCTCGTCGACGTAGACGGTTTGATCTGCAATTCTGAATAACAGTGGAGAGAGTCTCTTTTTCAACGTCATAAAAGTCACAAGATCTAGCTCACCTTCGCAGTTCTGTTACAAATTCATCGAACAATGGTCAACTTATAGTTATCTAAATTTGTAAATTTCCATTTGGATATTTTTCCTTGGCGCAAGTTGTTTTTTAAAACGTTGTAAGTCTCCTCGTATTTTGCTTCGCTGTCGCCTTTTTGAATTTAAAAAATGTCAAATACACGATCACTTGCATAGTGCAGCAACAGTGCACGTTTCTGTTTGTCATCTGTGAGCTCCATGCCATCAAAAAGCACTTCCAACCTTGAAACCAATTTGTCCCATTTTGGACCGATAACGTGTCAATCAGAATCATCAAATAGCAGGAAATTTGGTATAGACGCCATTAAAATAATATTACCACCTCTTTCCTTGGCGCTTTACCTCGTCGCCAACCGTAGAGGACGTTGCTGATGGTCAAGTTAGATCTTGATTAATCTAAATTATTGTCTAGCACTATGTATACATTCATAAACAACGAGATGGCTGTAAAGTTCCATGTATTATATAATACACAAATCGGATATGAACCCGGATATAACAGGCACAGTCCGTATTATTGCTTATTCTTATCATGTGAATGTACAGTGGTATGCTTTTAACATTTAAGCCATAAGTACTAAATCATTTTAAAACCACTTAGACAAAATGTACATTTACTTATTCCATCGGCAACATTTGTAGCAGCAAAACTGCCTTATGTAAAATAAAAAATAACCCTTTTTACGTCTCATCGTGTTTAATGTAGCTTTAATTCAGTTTATGGTCCTAGTTATAGTATCACTTGTATCGATATATTACTTACTGTTAACGGCAACAAAATATTATATTTATTTTATTGAGGTAGCTGTATGTTTAACTCTCGGGATGAAATGCATACTAGGTACAAACATTTGTATAATAAAGTCTTTCGTTTGTCGGTAGTAAAACTTTTTATAACACTATTACTAAGAGGTAGTTTTTTGAATGGTGACTTTTATTCATGGTAAACATAATGGTATACAAATAAAATGTTTATAACCACAATCTCTCCAGCTAATGGGTAATCCCTATTAGTAGCTTCTAGCGGGTAACCCGTTCTGCACAGTCCAGAGTGTAATCCCTATCTGACTCTCTTATTCAAAACTCTCTCATTTATAACTAACGGGCATGCGCTGTACTAAGCTTCTTTCATCCTTACATTTGATATGCAGGGAAAATTAGGTCTCAGCTGACCAGTCTAAATGCATGTTAATTTTGAAAGTATCATTTCTAATTATCAGCACATGATGTGTTGCATAATTTGCATGTATGTAATCACGTGATTTATTATCTACACAGTCTGTACAGATACAGTAGACCTTCGATAACCCAAACTTCGATATCTCGAATAACACGGATAACTCGAAGTCTCTATTTAGTCTCGATCTGTTTTCTTCATAAATAATGTTAGAAAAACTTTTATAACTCAAAATTCTATATTCGAATACCCAATATAACTTGATGTAAAAATTTGGTCTGTAATTTAAAAATCTATTAAAAATTAACTTTAAAAACTGTTTTAACAATGCGTGATGAATGGCCCATTAAATGAAACGATCAGAGAAATCACAGAAATTATCGGTAATTAGGCGAGCGTTAAGAGAAGTGAACAGAAAATTTCTAGTTATCTATCGTATTAATTAGTCTCAATTAACGGGTTGATATTAAGTACTGTCGTGGACAATTAAGTGTAATAAGTACAATAATCCCCTACAATAAATGTTTATATACATGTACATGTATCGTACATATACGATTATTTTTTGTATGCATCGTGAATTCAAAATAAAAGAACACGTTTTACATGCTTTTGCTTTTTCCCCACAGCACTACATTTGAGTAACGGTAACTGTTTCCAAACCAACAATACCTAAAGAGGAAAACATAAGTTTTGGAAATAGGAAAAAGTAGCATAGGGTTACATCTAGATATTATGTGGGTGTGTCAAGACGGTAATCTCTTCACAAGCTCAGATGTATTTGATGGAACATGATCATGAAGTAAATGAACACGCTTAAATCCTGACAAAGCGCCGTTTAAGATTATATTGCTTTGGCGTTTTGGTAAAAACAACTCAGTAATACCGACGTGCCCTTCGAAATCGAAATTTGTACGGCTATGCCATCATATAAGCAGAATGTGCAATAAATAACCATCTTTGTTCTTATGCTTTTTTGACAAATACAGTTCTTCTAACCTGTTAAGTTAAACATGTTTTGATTCCATTTTTTTCTCTCTGGTTTGAAATAGTAAATCTCTGTTTCGCCACAAGTAAAAATGTCTGCCAATGTTTTTGATTGAATTTGGGAAATATTTTAAGCAATTTCTTAGCGGCCTATACTCGTACACGTTTTAGTCAACTGTCTATATAAGCGGGATCAATCTGGCTGAAATCTTTTGTATTTTTAAAAAAGGCTTCAAAATGTAATGCATCCTCGATAGCAATATGCCAAAAGCTTTGGCAATATCAAGAATTGTATATCTGTCATCACTTTTAATTATATCCCCTACTTTTGTGATATTTGCTTTGCCTGTTGCAGTCACATGTCGGACAAATTGACTTCACGAGCTGTTTGATAAGATACCTTATCAGAACCATAATCTTCCCCTTATTCTCTAAAACTCTGTATTACCTTTTTTATAGGCTCTAATTTCTTCAATATTCTCAACACGTTTCCCAAGGATTTTTGAAATAGTATTCAACTACTGACTACAATTATAACGTGGATCTGAATCACGTGTTTATACTGTTGGAAACGTTTTGGCTAGAGCTTTTCAAAATTATTATCGTCAAAGAAATTGTGCATAGTGTTATTGCGCTGTGGTACGAAACGAATTAGATATCGAACAGCCCTAGTATATGTTTAACATTTAAATTATTATATGTGTTTTCAAGATTTATTTTATTGATTGCTTATTTCCGCTTATTACCTTTACTACATCTGATAATATGGAAACATTTAAAATGTAAAGTAGTATTATAAATGTGGAATATTTTCTATCTGGTAGTTGTATTATAAGCTCACCTGACCAAATGTTATGCGAGCTTATGGCATAGCGCAGTGTGTGTATGTGTGTGTATGTGCGTGTGTGCGTCGTTAACACATTTTTCACTTCTCCTCTGAAAGTACTTGACAGATTTCAATGACTTGGTCAAAAGTATGTCTGTTTCGATGCAATTCAGATTTCTTCGTGGCGTTGCCATGGCTATCAAAACTAGGTCAAGGTGACTAAAGGAGAAAAAATTTTAAAAATCTTCTTCTCCAGAACCGATGTTGAGAGAAAAAATCTTACGTGATTTTTGGAATGTCTAAGGTCTTACGCCTATGGTTTATTCATTTTGTAAAATTTGGTCGAAAAATAGGTTACGCGTTTTTGCGTTTAATGGAAAATATTTCGTAAAATGGCTTCTATTGTTTTTCTTCAAATTACCGTAAAAACAGGGTCAAGGTCACAAATCAAGATAATGACCTCTATTGTAATTCATGCAGTTTTAGCCAAGTTTCTTGTAAATATTAAGAGAAATATGAATTCAAAACATTGTTGCAGGAATTGATATGACAAACATTTTGATATATGGTCACATGTTTAAAAGTCAAGGTCAGGACTGTAGAAGAAGACTGAAATTGTTAATTATCTTGAAAACTAGGAACTTTTTGTAAAGGCATATATTAGAATTTTTAAGTATTGAAATGACGTTCAAGGTCATACGTTCAAAAGTCAAGGTCAACGCAGCATAAGTTTACTGAAATTGTGATTCATCTTGAAAACTGTGATTTATCTTGAAAACTGGTAGCTTTTTGTATAGGCATGTATATTAGAAAATTGTCGGTATTAATCTTACAATCATTTTGATATATGGTTTAAGGTTACATGTTGAAAGTTCAAGGTCATAGCTGCATAAGTGTACTGAAATTGAGAATTATCTTGAAAACCATTAACTTTTTGTACAAGCATGTTTATTACAATATTGTAGGTATTGATATTACAACCATGTTGGTGTAAGGTTCAAGTTCATTTGTTAAAAGGTCAAAATCATGGCTGCATAACTATATGGTTAATGGTTTGGAAATTATTGATTGTACTATTTAAATCATGCATATGAGCTATATATAAATGAAATTTACCTTGATATTTGTAATTAGTTATTGCCGGATGTCCAAACTTGAGGAACTTTGTAAAGTTTTTTATTGATGCTCTTTGCAAGTTTTTGCACATTTTCCAGGTGAGCGTTGAGGCCCATGTGCCTCTTGTTTACTTAGAAATATTTAAATAATAGATTGTGTAAATGTTAAAAAACTTTTTTGATAATTTTATATGTGAGAAACACATACAAATAAACGCGAACGCACACACACACACTTTTCCAAATTGCACACACACACATCCTTACATCTAACATCCACACACACACACACACACACACACACACACACACACACACACAAACACACACCCTTCATTCTGTAAAAAAAACTTACCATGTGAGATAATATATTGTAATTAGTATATTGCTTCTTTATTATATTGTTTTTGGTATATTGCTACTTCTTTCTTCTTGTATGTACTATATAGATTAATGAATATTACTTGTAATTACATGTTATATATTGTACATAGTAACTTCCCCTCTATCATTATAAATGCACGTATAAAATACTCACACATTTGTGTGAAGGTATGTAATTTTTGTAGAATAAAAGGATTTTTGAAAAGATTCTATTTATTGATTGCTCAGTTTTGCCTACAACAAACGTGATGACTTAAAGTTTTCTATTGTCAACTTTCCATTTCTTTGCAGTTATATCCCTGCTTTTCCTGAGTTTGGTGTTTTACAATTAATTTGTTATAGTAAAACTTTTTCCAACTATAGGGATTTTCTATAACGAAGCAAACTGCTTACAATTCAATTGTTGACCCAAGAGTATTGCAACCATAGGCTAATCGAGGCCATTAAAAAGTTTTATGGCCGTAATCACAGAATCATTGATAAGTATGGAGTCATTGTATCCAAACGAAAGTTTTTTTTTTTTTTTTTTTTTTTTTTTTTTTTTTTTTTTTTTTTTTTTTTTTTTTTTTTTTTTTTTTTTTTTGTAGTTTTATTATTTACTAAGGAACTATCAAGAAATATATTATGTATAAGTTTTACAAAAATAGCTGTGTTAATTTTTTTTATGAGAATGTATTATTTTGTCTGCCCTTTCCTAGTACAAACCGAAGAAGATTTAAAAAACTAAAGGTGCTTCCTCAGTTTGCAGCAGACAAGCATACAACTACGTACGTCCATTTTTCCTGCCATGAGATGAATCTGTCATAATCTTTCTTCCTAATACCGAGCGAGACGAGAAAGCAATATCTCAGTATTAATATCTAATGAATTACCATGCCAGGGTTTAAACCCATGACCTCCTCTCCTTTATTTATACACTCTACCAATGAGTCGCCGATTTGGTCGCCATTTCTTGAATCACTTTATCCAGGGAACCTGTCAAGTACTGATCAAAAAATTTATTTTATCACACCGAAGATTCAAATCTTTAAAAACAGCTGCTAATTAAGTGTTATTTTAGTATCACACTAAATCACAGTTAAAAGCCATGATTAGTTTCTTATTGTGAGTTTGGTACAATTATTTGATTGACAGCAAATCTTTACAACTCATGTCTTGTAATTTTTTGCTAAAACAAATTTGGCAGTTACAATCACCTATTGCATTTTAAATGGTTAATTTTGATTTATAGCAAGCAATCTTTGAACTGTGAGAGATGTAACTAACTAATGCGATTGAGGCGTGATGATGACTGTGATGTAGTCACAAGCTACATATATGATGGATAATTGAACATGAGATTAAAACAATTATACCTATGATAAGGATGTAATTTTGCTACTGAAATTGTTTTTAATTCTTTGATAAGGACTTAAATCCTTGCCTTAAGGAATAAAATCAAGTATGCTTAAGGGATGATGGTTCTTGGCATTAACTGAAGATGAGAGTAAAGAATCGTGTCTCAACCTTCCTCTACCCTTCTTTCGAGTACGAGTAAAGCTCCATGGGATTTTTCCTATTACTCTATTTAAAAATACATTATCAATAAACCAGTAAAATATAAAGTGAAGTGATAAGTATCTGATTTATTTCAAAGTTGTACAAAGCACCACCCAGTCCTACCCCTATAAAAAGGACTGACCAAAGGCTTTTTAATAAGTGTTCCTCTTTTCAACTTATCATAAGGAACTAGAAAAAACATAGTTTATGTGTAGGGATCTCAACCAAATTATAAGGTATACATGCATATGTGCATAGCACCATCCGACACCACCATGCAGTGGGGTATGATCTTAGTTGTATTTCATGAGTATCAATCTTTTATTGTTTCAATATAAACCATGCAATTCATAGTTTAGGGGTTGTGATGTCAAATATTTAAAATTCAAAACAAATCTCAACTCCATCCCATAGTGAAAAAAAATCATATTATTTCATACGCTCTGAAATGCTGATTTCAAAGTTAATATACATTGTATATAGTTTTAAAGAATTAAAATTTATAAAACATTGATGATATTTGTTTTAAATACTCCGACTTACTGGCACTTCCCCACTATAATCTTAATTTTAATACCGTAGAGCACTTTAATGATAATGATATAGAAACTCGCATTAAAGTTTAAACGAGATTGAATAATATGTCTTAGAGAAATTATGCGGATAAAAAGGGATCAGATCTAAAAAAATAATGGAAACCGAAAACGAAACAAATGTTTTTAAAACTTTATCGAAAGCTCCAAGTCATAAAACCATGTAAAACCTATATTCTTACCAGTTGGATTTATTAAACCCTTTATAAGTCTATAGTATCTAAGGAGTAAGTGTCTAGATAAATCTATATTATATGAGGAGTTGGTGTCTAATAAGGTGGAAGACTTTATAATTACTAGAATTTTAACTGGTTGTAATGTTGTTCCAATCAGCAATTTTAGCTATTAGTGACAAGAAGAAGGTTATTAATTTCTATGAATAAATCTAGGTACCATTTAGTTATATTTTTGATGTTAGAGTGTTAAGTGTGGTCTGTCATGAACTAGCACACACTCAGGCGACATTTTCGTAAAATGCCAGCTCACTCAGTCAGTATGCCACAGACAAGCATACCATTCCGCCAGTTCATTATCCTGGCACTTGGTAAACAAGTCAATACTCCATCCTCCTTATTACGAGCACCTAGAAATAAATCAATATCTTAAAATTTAAAGTCATATGAATGACCCGGTCAGGGGTCGAACCTACGACCTTCCGCTTTTAAGGCAGAAACTTTCCAACTATGCCACCAAGATGATCATTGCTCTTGAGGCAGACCCCTACCACTAAGCCCCAAGACAGTAACAACCATTCATAAATAAGATGTTCTTATTGACTTGAAAAAAATCAATAATACTAATACAAATATTTTAAAATGTATCACATAATATCAGTTTAACATTCACATTCCTGTATTGAGTGGTCCAAAAAACTACATGTGTACACTTATGATCACTGTTCCTTCAATACAGCATATATTTTAATCCCTTATAAGAAGATCAGTGTATGATAGTTTAATAGTTTGCCTTGCAAAAGTCGATGGCTTTCTCAAGGAAATCCAGTTTCCACCATCATCTCAGAACTGACAACTAATATAAGTTAAAAATTGTGGCTGTTTTCCAGTTTTAAATTATCTTTCTAAAAGTTCAATTTTATCACTCCAGCGATTTTACAATTAAATACATAAATGCATTGAGAGGAATATGTAATAAAATGTAATTATAAACTGAAAGCATACTACTCCTCCAGTTCATTATTCTGCCATACGGAGAAACACTTAATACTATATTCTTCTAAAAGAGCACTAGGCGAGGAAATAATATCTCAATTTCAGACATATACATGTATGACTTGGGCGAGGTTTGAACCCATGACCTCACGAGGGGAATATCTACCACTTACGACTAAGTTTGACATGAGCAAAGTGATATGAACGAGGGAACTGGCAAATAATAAACTCTTTTCCAGTTTTTAATGAACTGTCGAAAGATTTATTTTAACACAGCAAAAATTAAATTCTTTCAAAAACTGCTTATTATTATTTTTGTATCATTAACTTCGATACATTTCCTATGTGAGTTAAGTAAAAACTGGTTTTGATTCTTCAAAACTCATGTTTAGTGGTTTGTTGTTAAAATAACTATGGTAGTAACAATCACATGATGGATTTTAATTAGTCAATTATTCAACTTTGATTGATTACAAGTTGTCAAGACCTGTGAGGGGCGTAACCAAACTTGTGACTGAGGTATGACGACTATATTGTAGCAAAAGCTACATATGTAATGGATAATTAACCAGGAATTAAAGAAATTATACCTATGAAAAGCGGGTTATGGTGCTAATGATATTGTTTTTTAGTTTTTAGTTCTTTAATTAGCACTTGCCTTGAGGAATGAAATCAAGTATGTTTTGGGATGATGGTTCACGACATTAACCAAATTGAGAGGGAGGGTCAAGAATCCTTGTACTACGGAAATACTCCCTTGGTTTTTTAAACACTCTTTTAAATGTCTGAATCAGAAACTATACAGTAAAGAGGCAGGAAACTTACCTATTTAAAAGTTATACATGTATATAGTACCACCCAGCCCCATCCTACGCTCGGGAATGACCTTAGGTCATTAAAGATTATTATCACTCTGTTCAAATTTGGATAAGGAAACAGAATATATAAAGTTTAGGGGTGGGATCTCAATCATTTAAAAATTATATATGTACATAGCACTATGCAGCCCTACCCAACAGTTTGGAATGACCTTATGTGTCTTTTATAAGAAGCATTCCTATCATTTTATTATAGGGAACTATAAAATATATATATTGAAGGTAAGGATCTTGATAGTAAAACTTGCCACATTCCATAGTTGTTACCCCTGGAAAAAATATATGAATTTATGCATCTGTAGAAGATAAACACAAATATGTATGGTTTTACAACAGTACACAGCTTTGTGTATATGAAAAGATTGCTGATTTTCCTTTTAAGATACCGCCATCATGCCCCTCCATCATTAACTCCCGGTGGTTTCAGAAACCGCTTAGCTCAACGACAATAGTACAGAAACCTATCCTGAAAATAAAATTGATATTAAATGGTGTGACCTATGAGAAATCTGGCAAACAATAGTCACCAGGTGAAAACGGGGAAACCGTAAAACGAAGAATAGCAATAAATCTTCCAATTAGTTAGATGAAAGACTTAAATACTGCTTTATGTTAATGTATTGTAATAAAAACTAATTTTAGAAAGGTAGAGAATAGTTATGAGTGGTTTTGAAATTCAAGGAGACAGTCTATTTTGTATTAGTTAGATATTTAATCATTGATGAATATGTTTTATACTCTAAAGGTATGTTTTTTGAGAATGGAGTGGGTTTATGAGGTCTTAGTTCAAAATAGAAAATCCCAATTTTTACATTATCTAAATGTGTTTTATATTTTGCGATGGGGATCCGATAGAGTCATTGAAGATTATATATTTATTTCAAAAAGGTCACTGTAGCGAAGTTATTTTAATCGTTTGTAACTCGTGTTTATATTTTTCACTTCTTTTCTCTATTATACAGTCAGTTTCTGATGGTTGAGAAAACGGGAGGACCCTGAAAAACTTGCCTGTATAAAAACATAAAGCAGGTTTCTCTAAATGTATTACTTAATTATCATCAGTGATTCTACTACCAAAAAGTGTACCAGTCGACAAACATGACTGACTTTCCATAGTTCCATGTTGCTGTCATTATAAAATTTGATTTTATAATTTGACGCAAGCTATACAGGAGGTGCTTACCTATCCAGAGCACCCGGTCTCACTTCCTGGTTGAAAATTCAAATTGTTTTTATTCGATAGTTTGAATTGATACAATCAATCATCAATCGCGGAGTACCAAGCGTCGTTTTCGTTGTTGACGTTCAAGGATTTCGCTGAATAAGCGGTTGACGAAACCACAAAACCCGGAGAAAAACCATCGACATATTGAGAACGAGTCACTTTGTAGTATATTGCTCCAAATGTCGAAGTGTCGGCTAGAATACAAATTTTTCCTTGATAAAATCGTCGCCATTAATCTATTTTTAAAAGAGTGTTATTAATTTATTATAGTTGTCTAGATTGCGTTAGTGCATCAGTAACAGGATATTTTAAGCTATATTTTAATGGCAACGTCATTTTTCAACCTTGAACTCGAACACCCCTAGAAGGAAACCTCATCAGCAAAGTTTCGTTTAATTTAAGTCATCAAGTTCTATTTTATTGACTTTAAATAAAAAACAAAATTGAAAAAGCATTCTTGCATTTATTTTTATTTCATTTACATTTGGTTATAACTATCAAAGCTATTCGAGTTAGAAAGTATGTTTCTTATGACAAAGTAAAATATTTTTAAACCAGAAAGCAAAATAGTTTTAGAATCAAATAATTATTCTTATTAAGATTTTTCATTATTTGAACTGCTGTGTGAAACGGGGGTGTTTTCACAAATTAATCCAGCCAGAAAATGAGAGGTTAAAAGTTATATTTCAATATCAATTAAAATCATCAATGCAAAAGACATTAATTATATTGTCATTAATATCAAATATCAAATAAAAAACTATATAAATTTTAATTACTCCACCTAGAAAACTTTCACACCTTATAGTTCTATTTGGACCAGTTGTTTCAGAGTTGAAGATTTTCAAAAATCAAAATTGATAGCAGCTTATTTGCATATTCCGCTAATTAAAGTCTAATTGTAAATGTGAAGAAAAACCCGGCTACATATTTTAAATGGCTACCTATCAACTTTCTTGATATCAAATTTGAATAAATCGGTTGTTAAGTAAACCTGTAATGGCCATTTTTAACATTTTGCTGTTTAGAGCATTAGAGCAACGGCAACTATCTTTGATGTCGAAAGAAGTTAATTTGTGAAAACTTCAAACTATTTCACCTAGTGACCTTCCACAACAAATATTGTTTCGTTTGGCTCAGTAGTTTTAGCGAAGGGGATTCTAAAAGAATGAACTATGAATATCAGCTTATTTGCATATCTTGGAATAAAGAACTAAGTGACAGAAAATCCCGTTTAATATTTTAAATCGCTATATCTCTACTCTCTAAAAACCAAATTTGAACTAAATTGGTTGATCATTAGATTTTTTAATGGCCATTTAGTACTTTTTGCTCTTTAGAGCAACGGTGGCTATCTTAGATGTTACAAGAAACTTGACACTACTCCACCTAGTGACTTTCAACAAAAATATGGTTCAGTATTGCTCAGTAGTTTTAGAGAAGATTTTCAAAGATATAGATGCTTTTTCAATATTCCAATAATAACGAGCTAATTACAAATATGATGTAAAATCCCATTATATATGTTAAATGGCTATAAATCGGATGATAATTGAACCTGTAATAGCCATTAAGCTGATTTCGCTATTAAGATCTACGAAGACCATCTTTGATGTCGCAAAAAAGTGATTTATTTTAACTAAAAACTACTTTACCTAATGACTTTCCACACCAAATATGGTTCCGTTTGGCTCTGTAGTTTTAGCGAAGAGAATTTTAAACAAGAGTCCCATGGGCCTTAACGCTCACCTGAGGATATGACCAATACTGTTTGCAAAGTGCAATAGAAAATATTTTAAGTACAGAAACTTTACAAGTTTTCTTAAGTTAAGAACTGCCACAAAACTTAATCAGAAATATATCCTTTAACATTTCATTTATAAGTACCTTATATAATACACATAAAGTAACTGTAGTGCAATGAATTATTTCCAAATCATTAACCAATATCAGTATACTTATGCAACTATATCCTTGACCTTTGAACATATATGACCTTGAACCATATATGATCATCATGTCAATATCTACAATATTCTAATAAACATTGCCTTTACAAAAAATTAATAGACTTCAAGATAATTAGCATTTAAGTCTTCTTTTGCAGTTGTAACCTTGACCTTTCAACATATGACCTTGAACCATATATCAAAATGATCGCTGTTGCAATACCTACAATATTCTAATATACATGCCTATACAAAAAGTTAATAGTTTTCAAGATAATTAGTAATTTCAGTCTTCTTTCGCAGCTGTGGCCTTGACCTTTGAACATATGACCTTGAACCATATATCAATATGATCGTCATGTCAATCCCTACAATAGTCTAATATACATGTATATACAAAAAGTTTATAGTTTTCAAGATAATTAGTAATTTCAGTCTTCTTTTACAGCTGGGACCTTGACCTTTCAACATATGACCTTGAATCATATATCAAAATGATCGTTGTTGCAATACCTACAATATTCTAATATACATGCCTATACAAAAAGTTAATAGTTTTCAAGATATAGTGACAAATACATACTTTTTAGCAATTTCCCCACTCAGTACCTTACCATTTCCCCATTTTGAGCCCCATGGCTACCATTTGTGCAAATCTGAAACTACATGACCTAAGAATGTTATAAATGAAATAATTAAGGTATATTTCTTGTAGATTCAGAGGAAAAGATTTTTAAATTTTTTCACTATTTCCCCCCTTATGGGGCCCCAAGGGGACATAACTCCTTCATTTGTGCCAATCTGAAAGGGCTTCACGCAGGCATGATAGTTTCCAAGTTTCATCAAATTTGGCTCAGTGGTTTTGGAGGAGAAGATTAAAATGTAAAGTTTACGCACGACGCACGACGGACGACGCACGACGGACGAAGATGGATAGCAATAGCTCGTCTGAGCTTTCAGCTCAGGTGAGCTAAAAAAAAGCTATTGAAAGCATTTAAAGTATATGCGGCTATCTTGGATGCCACAGGAAGTTGATTTGTGCAAACTTTAATAAGCACCACCTAGCGACCTTCTACACTATTTGGTTTAAATAGGTCCAGTATTTTCAGAAGAGAAGAAACAATTTTACGCTCACATGCTACCATGCTTTATTATACCATAATTTCAGCTGTGAGTATTTAGGTGAGCTTTTTATGAGAAGAAAAAGCAAATAGAAATCAATCAAAATCAAACACAAATGCAGCTATTGCAAAAAAAAATAATTAATAAAAAAGATTTAAAACAATGTACAAATATTCTTGAATATTTTTTAACACTCATAGTCAACCCTTTCATAATTGCAACAATTAAAATTCCAGATTATTTACTGGATAAATATATATTAAAAAATAATCAAGCTACAAAAAAGTGTACAGTAAGGTAAAAAGTAAAACACGTCTACAGTTAAGTTGTAAATATTGGAGATAAAACAAAAAAGTTCTGTTTTATGTTTAATCTGTGGCAGTGAGTAAGGAATAGTTGCATTTTACACAACAGGAATTTTCGATTTTATTCAAGTCTTTTAGTGTTTAAGTTTTCATACAAAAATACCTAAAACTATAATTTATCTGGTTTGTTATAAGAAACAAAGTCCATATTGAAGTTTTTTTTAAACAGTCATTTTTATTTTACTTTTAGTAAGTCTTAAAATTTACAACTTCAATTCGAAAATGGAAGTTCTAACAATTTTCCAATATAATAAGTTATTGTTTGATTACCATCTGTTTATTAAATTACAGCCTTCAAACATTAATCAAAATAAGAATTTGAACTAACGGTGGTATTTTGAAGAATAGGTCATAAAAAATAAAAAGGAGGAGGCGGTTTAAACGTTTTAACACATGTTAATTTAAATCATCAAGTTGAACACAGAAATAATAGTCCTTTGTAACTTGATATCAAAGTATTGTTATTAAAATATCTAAATGTCGACAGATTAAGTAAATAAAATCTAAATGCAACACGTAAAAAGGCTTAAAATTTTTGAATTAGTTTGCAATATTTGTCTTGAATATTTAAGGTATAAATACAATTTTTACAATACCCGATTGTAATGATGTAGAAAAAAATTGTTGAAAAAAACAAGAAATAAGAAAAAGATAGCAACAAAGTAAACACGACTACAGCGTCAATTGAAGCACTGACTTGTGGCAATCTACAGCACTGATCACCGACATATGACCAAGTTAAAATAAAAAAGTAAGTATATAGTTTGAGTACAGTGAACTTACGTTTGTAAGGCCATTAAAACAGTTAATAACAAATACACAAAATAAATTAAAATTACATCATTTAAGCCATACAATTTGTACAATACCCTTAACATTTACATGAATTTTACAGAGGAATGCAAACCATTTGTTTAGAAAATGGGTTACATTTTCCTATATTTACATTATGAGTTTTTTATTTAAAAGTTTAAACATATGTTTTCTGTTATATAACATTAAACTCAAGTCTTTGGAAATAAATATAGAAATGACAAATTTGAGTTTTTTGTGATAACTTTTCGGATTCAAACATATATGTAGCATATTGGTATAAGATAACGTATCATGTATAGAATGAATAAAACAGTAATAATTGTAGAGTTTGAATTTTATCAAGACTGGGAAAATGGGTCCAGAATAGCAAAATCCAATTTTCATATTTTTGCATTTATCGAAAGCATTTAAACTCAATAACATATCCTGAAAATTCGAGATGAATATTTCAACTATTTCTAAAGTTATGGGTTGTTAATTATTCTCTTTTTTACCCAAATAAACAGTAATCTTTATTTTAAATCAAATTGTTTGTTTTATCAAACCTACAATATTCTTATATAAATGCCTTTGCAAAAAATTGTAGTTTTCTAGATGATTAACCGTTCCAGTATTTTATGCATAAAATATTTTCCCCTTAAACCATTTAGGGAAAAACATTATACAGATCTATCAAAGTAGCGTCGAAGAACCAGACGACAGGTGATTATCCATGGAAATAGCACTCAAATGGATGAAATAACACCAGGTATCTAAAGGACGAATTAATTAATAATATATTAATATTTCAAGACATTAATAAAATATACATCGAAAACATTAAACAAAAACAATGTAAAAAATATAATTTACAGAAATCAATTTGTAAAACGAAAGCTAGGAATATTTGTATGGAATTTTTTTTTCAACTTCAAACAATAAATTTCGTTTTCTAAAAGTCACATTACTTAACACAATTATTGATACATTTACAAGCGTGACCGTACGCTGTTTCATGTAGATCTCTGGCGCACTTGCAGATGACTGATCCAAAAGCTTGTCGGGACTTGTAACGCCGGCAAGATAAAGATTTTTTAAATTTAAGAAATAGGAAAAAATCACATGAATTGGGCTAGATCTTAGGAGTATGGTGGATATGCTAAGCAGTTGCATTCTCCGACTTGAAAAAGCTCAGATATATGTGATGAAGCATTATTTATTCAAGCGTATCATCATCAACGAAATCTTTATCACGTTATCGCTCATCAATCAAGTACATTATCCATCTTTTAAATCCATAAAATGTAAAGAATGAAACAGAGTGACATGAGGCCTCTAACAAGGCTAAAAAAAACCCATAATTTCACAGAATACACTTTGAAATATGATTGATCTCCAAAATATTTTGTCTACATTCCAAATTTTAAAAAAGAAGGTGCAAATAACAAATGTACCTATCAAACTTTGATTTGCCATATGTGCACTTTCGAAAAAGCTTTCCTAATCAGTGACACTAGGGGGCGAAAGGTTTGATAGAAAAAACATAAGCCAACCAGTTGAAAGTTAATGAATCTAAAGTTCCAAACTTATATAAATCCAAATTCAGCTAAGGGTTTGCTTTGAATGAGAATACAAACCTTATTTTTAAATAAATTTCAAAAGTTAAAATGGATGATAATTTTGCTTCTTGGAACAATTAATGATAGCACAAAGTACCGCCAACTGAGGTATGGACACCGTTCAAGTAGTTTCACTCTATCAGCAGCGGTACCCTGTAAGAAGTAGTAAACATATTACAGAAATACCCGTTAAATATAAATATATTTCAGAGAATTTTTAAGATCTTGTTGACAATAAATTAACAGTTATAGTCTAAAATTAACCGATTTAAAGAGATGGCGAAAACCATTTCATTTCATTTAACTTAAAAGTCACATAAATTTATATCGTAATACAATTAATATTTTGATGATGGATAGTAAATGGATTTTTCTGTAAAAGTGACAAAATTTTATAAATCAATTTGATGAAACGTACTGCACCTAATATAAGATATACATATATACATTACAATATCCAATATTCATGAACCTACAGTAATAAATGAACCTCTATATGATATCCATTTTAA
Source organism: Tegillarca granosa (assembly GCA_029721355.1). Taxonomy (NCBI): domain Eukaryota; kingdom Metazoa; phylum Mollusca; class Bivalvia; order Arcoida; family Arcidae; genus Tegillarca; species Tegillarca granosa. Next base: position 102,730 of record JARBDR010000186.1, read on the forward strand.
TGTAAAAATATGGCAAAATTTTTGACATTTATATAAAATTATGGATATTCAGACAAACGGGTTCTTCATTGGTTAGAGGCTTTGCATCTGAAATTGTGGATTAAAATTGTTTTAATCTTTAAAAACGAACTAATGGACTCCTACCCAGTAAATCCAGTTTAATGAGTTAAAAAAACCAAATTGTCGAATGAGGTATCGGTAAGAGTTCTCTTGACCCTTCTTGTCTTTTAGATAAAGGCTTTAAACGTTGTCCTAAAGTGCAAAAGGAATAAAAAATATGATTATTATTAAGGACTTAAAAATCTAAGTTTAAATAATTAATGAAGCCACACTACCAATCAATAAAAAAGATATATGATCTCAATTTGATATATCACATATTTGACAAACTTGACACCATCTGTTTTTGTATCTTTAAGTATTTGAAAATAGTTTTAAGTACAAAGTATAACAATTTGTTTAAAAAATATCTCTAATCATTTACGGTTTCTGTAACACTTTCAAGGTTAAATTTTGCACCTAAAAGCATTACTTTTTTATAATTGATAACCTCGAAAAATCTGTTCAAAGTGTCTTCAAGTCTTCGAAAATAGTTTCTACAATGAAATGTTAAAAAATATGAAGTACACAACATAGCAATAACATTTATTTTAATAAAAACATATATAAAACTTTTCGGCTTCAGTAAGGCTTGAAAGGTATATTAATGCACCTAAAAGCATCATCTTTTCATAGTTTACAAAAACTAAATCAAAATAGTTTATAATATAGGGTTCAGTTGATGCAGTCAAATGTTTTAAAAAAAGTTTGTAAATATGGTTATTGGTAGGGCGATTAAATATATAAGAAGCATGTTGTACTGTATTTGCGCTTCAAGGATTCTGGTTCAAAGTCGGTAACGAATTATTGGTTTAAATTTTGTTATCTATGTTAGTAGTTGTCTTTTGCAAAATTCTTTCTTCAAATTTAAATTGATAATTAACTTTCAAAAGCATCTTGAAAAATATTTCTTAAAAAATATATATCGAAACAGATTCTACATAACATTTTTATGAGCAAAGGTAGCATTGTCTTTATAAACGATATAATATGGGTAATGTGTATTGCAATTAATAGACTAATTATATAATTGACTTATTATTAGTTTTTCTTTACCGATTTTTAGATTACAAAGCTGGCACATGCAGTCAGAGTGTGTCATGATTTTACCTTCTTTGCTTTATTTGATTAAAGATCTCTCAAGTGACAGTGTAAACAATTGCATTTATTTTAATTTATCCTCAAATTGTACCTAACATTTTATTGCAATAAAAATAATAAATGTAAACCAAAAACTCATAATAAAATTACCTCAAATTACTTTAACATTTCTGTGTTCTTGTTCTTCCTTTCCTATAAATAATAATCAAATTGTTCATACTATTATTGAAACTTTACCGATAATATCTATTCATTAGCATATATCAAAAGCGTTTAAAAATGCCTTCTTGCAATCGATTTTTTAACGTTGATAACAGAAAATACTATGAATTTGACTATTTAGACTTCTGTTGTTCTGGTATACGTAAAATGGATGGGTAAACAATCCATCTCGCATTACATTAATTGTTGGATTTTTTTTCAAATTAATTGTATTATTCAATCATAACATTTGTAATTAATCCTAATACAAATGGTCTTTATTAAGAATTTCAGGTAAATAAGCATATTACAATTGCATTTTTATGTTGCAGCTATTAGTCATAACGGCGGTCACCTTATATTTTTAAATTGGCCCTGTTGAAAATAACTTTAAATTTTTCAACCCACTGACCTTCAATTTATATTCATTTAATTTGCATAGGTTTTTAAAGCTAACAAATATTTATAAATGTACACAATGACATTCAATAATGTTTACATCTCTTTGCTATATACTTTATAGGTAATATTTATTCATGACTTAAAATCTTTTTCAAACCTCTTCACTTACTAAGAGAGGGAGACCATTCACTATATCTTTTTTTGGTGATGTGATTCCTAGAATAGAACAGAAGTGAGTTTGATAAAGTGCATAAAAGCAGGATGAGCAAAAGTGTTGACTATATACATTTTTAAACATGCATATCGAGCACTAATCTAACTTTTTAAAAACTTGTACATCGATACATGTATAAAATGAATCATTCGAAAAACTAAAATGATAAAAGTCACAATGAATAATTAAAGTAATATCATTGCTAGAAAAAATTCTACATTCATTGTTTTAAAGAGGATTTAAGATCAGTAAAAATACATAATTTTATTGTTTTTTATTTAAAACATAATATTCGATTTTACGCATTCTTCATCGATGACACTAAGAACTGGAGGTTTGTTAGATACAAACTTAAGCCAAAAAGTAGCATTAATGAATCTAAAGTTCCAAATTTATATAAATCCAAATCCAGCTAATGAGTACTTTGCATGAGGGAACAAACCTTAAATTTAAATAAATTTCAAAATTAAATAGGCTGAAAATTTAGCTACGTGGTAAATTTTTTGACAGCACAAATTACTGCCTACTGAGGTATGAAAACTCTTAGAGGTTTAGTCTACCAGCAGTGCTATCCGCTCAGATAGTAAATATAACAACAAGAGGCCCATGGGCCTTAACGCTCACCTGAGGATATGGCCAACCTGAGTATATATCCAAAATCATTTGCAAAAATACATAAAATATTCTAATATACATGCCTATAAAAATTAATAGTTTTCAAGACAATTAACAATTTGAGTCTTTTTATGCATCTATGACCTTGACCTTTAAACGTAAGACCTTGAATTTTAAATCAGAATAATCGCCATATTAATTCCTACAATATTGTAATATACATGAAAATACAAAATGTTAAAAGTTTCCAAGATAATAAACAATATCAGTTTTTTTATGCACCCATGACCTTGACCTCTGAACATATGACCTTGAGTCACATATAAAAATGATCATCATATCAATACCTACAATATTCTAATATATATGCCTATGCAAAAAGTTAATGGTTTTCAAGATAATTAACAATTTGAGTCTTCTTATGCATCTATGACCTTGACCTTTAAATGTAAGACCTTGAATCTCATATCAGAATGATTACCATATCAATTCCTACAATATTCTAATATACAAGCCAATACAAAAAGTTTATAGTTTCCAAGATAATTAACAATTTCAGTCATTTTATGCACTTATGACCTTGACCTTTGAACGTATGACCTTGAGCCATATATCAAAATGTTCGCCATGTCAATGCCTACAATATTCTAAAATACATGTCTATACAAAAAGTTTATAGTTTTCAAGCTAATGCACAATTTTAGTTTTCATTTGCAGAAAAATAACATTTCAGGGGCAACAACTCCTACATGTATTATCATACAGTTACGAAACTTTGTACCTTTTTACATTTTGTCATGCTGAACATTTTAACAATGTTTTGATATTATATATCTCTTAAAATTTTGAAGAAAATAGCCTAAAACTGCACAAATTACAAACTAGGTCATGACCTTGAACTTTGACCTTGCATCCCATTTTGATGGCTTATTTCAAGAAAAAGTCAAAACTGAAAATCCCATTTCAATATCTATTCATATAGTCAAGTTATAACAATTTGAAGCTATTTTACGAAATTTTTAAAATTAAACGCAAAAACGCGTAACCTAATTTTTTACCAAATTTCACGAAATGAACAATTTATAAGCTTAAGACCCTAGAGAAGCCAAATATCACATCAGATTTTTTCTACCATCTTCGCTTTCGGAGAAGAAGATTTTTTAAGTTTTTTGGAACCATAGGTCACCTTGACATAGTTTTTGGAAGCTAGGACAACGTCATGAACAAATCTGGATTGCACTGGCCCATATATGCATCTGACCAAGTTTCATTGAAATCTACATTGTAGTTTCAGAAAAGAAGTCGAAAATGTAAAAGTTTACGCCGCGGACGACGACGACGACGACAACGACGACGACGACGACGACGACAGACAAATTTTGATCAGAAAAGCTCACCTTAGCCTTCGGCTCAGGTGAGCTAAAAATAACTGTTGAGCTATGATATGCCATATGTGCACATTTCGGAAATTCATTCCTCATAAGTGACACAAAATTAAACCAATATTCGCCATTTATAGGTTATTGCTATTCACAGTAACAGCCACTTTATATGTAGCAGACAGGTTAATTATAATAAAAATCTTTACCAAACCAAGAACCACCATATCCAATTTTATCTCAATTGGCTCACTGATATAAAAAAAAACTAAATTTACGGACACATAAACGTACGCTATAAGATGAGATAAACCCGATTTAAGATCTTTATCACATATTTTAGTATCTATAATAACCATTATAAACTCTTGTAGTGAAGTTATAAGACTAGACGTTTTCCTGTAACTGTTAAACGATATTTATGAAATAAACAATTAAACATAAACTAAATTCTTGATTTAAAATAAAATTTAACTAAAATGAGTAGATTCTATACTAATCTGATCTTGCAGATTTCGATTCTTTTCAGAATATAAACAATAATAGTATAAATTTAAAATCTCAAAGTGAAGTCTGATGTCTAAATGCTGAAACAGAAAATCACTGGATAATGAATCTGTCTCGTTGATGACTTCTGTAAAGTTATTCATTCAAAGTGCATTCATTATAATAAATGTTTAATTTTCTTGACAAACGTACTAGTCCGTGTCCACATCACAATCCCAAAAACAAAGTAAAAACTTTGCAAACTGGCAAAATATGTTATTCACGTGAACTTCCATCAAGGAAGTGAGGCCGGGTGCTCCGGAAGGGTAAGCACCTCCTGTCTCGCTAGCTACACCCGTCACGTGCAAGTCAATTTTGAGAATGAAAGGAACAAAGAACTATGGTAAGTCAAATATATCCAAAGAAACGGAAAGTTGACAATAGAAAAATTGAAGTCATCACGTTTGTCGTACAGCTTCAGATGTAACCTTTCATGGGTGTCATAATTGAGGTATAAGTCTAAATATGAAGCAGAACATTCTCCAAATTTGTGATTACTTAGAGAAAGAACGTCATCTATATATCTGTATGTATAGTTGAATGATTTAGCGACAGCCTTTTCTCCAGATTTGACAAGGTTCTGTAAAAATTCTGATTCATATGAATAAAGAAACAAATCAGCAAGCAAAGGTGCACAGTTTGTGCCCATTGGTATACCAATTGTTTGTTGAAAGATAATATTGCCAAACACAACAAATATGTTGTTTATCAAAAACTCTAACATTTTGTTGATGGTATCTTCAGTATATTTTTGTTTGCAGTCTGTATGGTGTTTTACAAAATAACCAGAATCCCTGTTTAGCACTAGATATTTGTATCTTGGTTTACCGTTTTTGTAAAAGAATGAAAAGTGAATGATTTGTTTTAGACGTTCTTTCAATTTAGCATGAGGGATGGTGGTGTAAAGGGTAGAAAAATCAAAAGTTTTTATACTTTTTACCGAAGATAGAGTATATAATTCTTTAAATTTACAAACTGTAATATAACCAATGACGATTTTTTTTTTTTTTTTTTTTTTTTTTTTTTTTTGTTGTTTTTTGTATAATTTGGATCTTTTAAAGAATAGACACACATTGCAAAAAGTATATAACATAGCCTACTAATTCTACTAAATGACATGCTTATAGAAATTTAGGACATGTATGCATATATATATATATATATATATATATATATATATATATATATATATATATATATATATATATATATATATATATGAAAAAATGTTAAGTTGGGTTAGTTTCAACATAATTCAATCGATTGTAAATCAAACATTGGCATTCTTTGTAAATTAACTCATATTTGTAACCGAAACTTGTTTGCAATCTTCACAACGAGATTCTTTCATCAAAAAGTCATAAGTCATAATAGTTAGAATTATTACAACTATAAAACGTATTCATTAAAGACAAAATGAAACAAAATTCTTTTTCAATAAGACCTTTGCCTAAAACTTAATTATTCAGAGAAGTGTAAACAATCATTAGTACAGAAAACTCACAAATATGTTCTGTATACTTACAGGAATAAATCCTATTATTTTCCTTCGTCGTTTATTTTTGAATTTTAAATTTTAAAAAGAAACATGCAGTGCAATATTTTCCAAACACTAACTTTACTAAAGCTAAGTGTACACATTGAAATAATTTGACTTGTGAATAAATTTTGAAATAATGTTATATTATATTATTATTAGAATTAGACCAAAGAATTCATATCAATATAAAGTAATAATTTACTTATTGAATCACATGACCAATTTTAGTTATATGGTTGACTTATGATCAAAGATGAAATTATCCAATACGTTTACTTCTAGCGTGTTGATACGGTGGTTGCAAAAAGAAAGCTTTGTAAACTTTTTCTTTACCAGCATAATGAATAATGATTTATTTATAATAAATAAAAAAATTCTCGAAAAGTTTGTAAAATATTATGCTAAATAAATTATACCCCTAAGCTGCATCACCTATTTCTAAAAGTTTTCCTGACAACTAACATTTAGAAAACAGATTATTAATATGACGAATCAAGAGAAATAATCGATTTTATAAAATTAAACCATTTGGACAACTTACACATAACAAGAGGCCCATGGGCCTTAACGCTCACCTGAAGATATGTCCAATATTGTTTGCAAAGAGCAATAGACAATATATTGAGTACAGAAACTTGAAAATTGTTCTCAAGTTAAGAACTCCCACAAAACTTAATCAGAAATATATCCACTCACTTTCATTTATAAGTAGCTTATATAATATGCATTAAGTAACTGTAGTGCAATAAACAATTTCCAAATCATTAATAAGTATACTTATGCAGCTATGTCCTTGACGTTTGAACATATATGACCTCGAACAAGAAATGATTGTCATGTCAATACCTACAATATTCTAATATACATGCCTATGCATGAAATTGATAGCATTCAAGATAATTAATAATTTGAGAATTCCTATGTTAATATGTCCTTGACCTTTGAACATATAACCTTGAACCATATATCAAAATGATCGCCATGATAATACCTACAATATTCTAATATACATGCCTATACAAAAAGTTAATAGTTTTCAAGATAATAATTAATTTAAGTCTTCTTCTGCAGCTGTGACCTTGACCTTTCAACATATGACCTTGACCAATGTATCAAAATGATTGTCATGTCAATATCTAAAATATTCCAATATACAAGCCCATACAAAGAGTTAATAGTTTTCAAGATAATTAGCAATTTAAGTCTTCTTCTGCTGCTGTGACCTTGACCTTTCAACATATCACCTTGTACCATATATCAAAATGATTCTCATGTCAATACCTACAATATTCTGATATACATGCCTATACAAAAAGTTGATACTTTTCAAGAAAATTAGCAATTTAAGTCTTCTTCTGCAACAGCGACCTTAACCTTTCAACATATGACCTTGAACCATATATCAAAATGATAGTTGTCGCAATATCTATAATATTCTAATATACATGCCGATACAAAAAGTTAACAGTTTTCAAGATAATTAGCAATTTAAGTCTTCTTCTGCAGCTGTGACCTTGACCTTTCAACATATGACCTTGAACGATATATAAAAATGATTGTCATGTCAATACCTATTTTATTCTTAAATACATGCCTATACAAAAAGTTAATAGTTTTCAAGATAATTAGTAATTTAAGTCTTCTTCTGCAACTATGACCTTGACCTTTCAACATATGACCTTGAGACATATATCAAAATATTCGTCATGTCAATTCCTACAATATTCTTATATAGATGTCTATACAAAAAGTTGATAGTTTTCAAGATATATTAGCAATTTAAGTCTTCTTCTGCAGCTGTGACCTTGACCTTTCAACATATCACCTTGAACGATATATCAAAATGATTGTCATGTCAATACCTATTTTATTCTTAAATACATGCCTATACAAAAAGTTAATAGTTTTCAAGATAATTAGCAATTTAAGTCTTCTTCTGCAGCTGTGACCTTGACCTTTCAACATATGACCTTGAGACATATATCAAAATGATCGTCATGTCAATACCTACTATATTCTTATATACATGCCTATACAAGAAGTTAATAGTTTTCAGGATATAGTGACAAATATATAATTTTTAGCAATTTTCACACTCAGTGCCTTACAAAATCCCCATTTTGAGCCCCATGGCTACAATTTGTGCAAATCTAAAAATAGATGACCTAAGGATGTTATAAATGAAAAAACTAAGGTATATCTTTTGTACATTCAGAGGAGAAGATTTTTAAATTTTTTCACTATTTCCCCCTTTTTTGTGCAAATCTGAAAGGGCTTCATCAAGGCATGATGGTTACCAAGTTTCATTAAATTTGGCCCAGTGGTTTTGGAGAAGAAGATTAAAATGTAAAAAGTTTACGCACGGCGCACGACGGACGACGCACGACAGACGAAGATGGATAGCAATAGCTCATCTGAGCTTTCAGCTCAGGTGAGCTAAAAAACATTATGAACGACAAGGCAATGCTTGTTATTTAAACCTTAAAAGTTTGACAAACGATGATAATCGTTTTTCCGGTTAAACATGAGGTAGGCCAATCGTTTTGCGAGTCTCTGTGAAAGTTGATGAAAAAGCAATACCTCAACTAGTAGGCCAGACACTTCTATTTATAGACGTTTTTGACAGTGCCTTTTATTCCCTATCCGAACAAGTTACCGTAATAAAGTGTACCGAAAGTTCAATTGTTGAGATTTGAAAACATTAAGGAATAATTCCAGAATACTAACATTCAGACATGGCAGAATGGCGACATTAATTTAACAACAATCAATAAAAATTCAATTCTTTATTCATATATTCTAGGTCTACTGGTTTGATTTACCGTCATTTACCGTTTTTACACTCGATTTCCTTGTAATTTTATTTAGTTTTACAATTAAAATCTTTTGAAACCACAGAAATTAGCGATATTTTTATATAACAAGAGGCCCAAAAGGGCCTGTATCGCTCAACTGGTACTTTATTTGCATGTGAATTTCAGACAGCCATGCCACTAGCTATTTCCAGTTGAACTAAAATGTTTCAGAAAAAAATATGTATGTGAAATGGCTATACATCTTCTGTCTATATACCAAAATTTTATTTAAACCAAATTGTATGATATATACATGTGTATCTGCCATTCATTACTTTTTGCTATTTATAACAACGGCCATTTTTTTGGATGCCACAGTTTGTGCAAACAATAATCTGCATCACCTAGGGACCTTACACACAAAATTTGGTTCAAACACGTCCAGTAGTTTCTGAGGAAAAGATTTTCAAAGAATTAGCTAAATATAGCATCTTATTTGAATATTCTGCTAATAGTGACCCAATAAAAACTTTTTTCTGAAAAACCCGTTATATATGTTAAATGGCTATGAATCTACTTTCTACATACTAAATTTAAACTAAATCAGTTGAAAATAAAACGTGTATCAGCCATTTAGCACTTTTTGTTATTTATAGTAACGGCGGCCATCTTGGATGCCGCAGGAAGTTGATTTGTGCAAACTTTAATCTGCATCACCTAGGGACCTTACACACCAAATTAGGTTCAAATAGGTCCAGAAGTTTCTGAGGAGATTTTCAAAGAATTGGTTAAATATAGCACCTTATTTGAATATTCTGCAAATAGCGACCCAATTAAAAATGTTTCTGAAAAACCCGTTAAATATGTTAAATGGCTATGCATCTAATTTCTATATACCAAATTTGAACTAAATTGGTTGAAAATAAAACGTGTATCAGCCATTTAGCACTTTTTGCTTCTTATAGTAACGGCGGCAATCTTGGATGCCGCAGGAAGTTGATTTGTGCAAACTTTAATCTGCATCACCTAGGGACCTTACACACAAAATTAGGTTCAAACAGGTCCAGTAGTTTATGAGGAGAAGATTTTCAAAGAATTGGCTCAATATAGCACCTTATTTTAATATTCTGCTAATAGCGACCCAATTAAAATGTTTCTAAAAAACCAGTTACATATGTTAAATGGCTATTCATCTACTTTCTATATACCAAATTTGAACTAAATCGGTTGAAAATTAAACGTGTATCGGCTATTCATCACTTTTTGCTATTTATAGTAACGGCGGCCATCTTCGATGCCGCAGGAAGTTGATTTGTGCCAACTTTAATGTGCATCACCTAGGGACTGTACACACCAAATTTGGTTAAAATTGGTCCAGTAGTTTCAGAGGAGAAGATTAGTTTATGAACGGACGCACGCACGCACGCACGCTTCACCATGCCATAGGCTCAGCTGGCTATTGCCACTTGAGCTAATTATTAATTAATTCCGTTACACTTGAATGTTTTTTTTTTTTTTTTTTTTTTTTTTTTATTTATTATTATTTTTTTTTTTTTGCGTTCGTATAAATAGTGTGTAACATTAACAGTCGGAACATTTTAGAAAGTATAATGACAATTAACAAAATCAACCTAGATTACTTTACATAATTGATGACAAAGCCATTTCTAGTGGCATGACACATGATCACGATCGTGAAATCTAATCTATTTATACATCTAGAATCGACAAACTGTTGACTAAAAACCACCTAGCTTCTGAGAGATGTATAGATAGTTTTTAAACGTTTGAAAGTGATAAGCTGTGGACGAGTGGCGTAAGAAACAATAGACTTATATTAAATCACATTAAGTTACACTTCTATATACCTAAATTATAAATTGAGATAAGAGGTGATGTAAAACAACATAAAAACAAAAAGTTCCATTGATAAAATTTTAAAATATGATTATAATATATGAAATTTAGGTTAACTGCTAATATTTCTTATTACACTGATGTTTAAAAATATGTTCACATCCTCAACATACATGTATACATTGAATTCTTCCAACAACATAAATTAGCCGAGGTACATACGTAATTTTCATAATTGAAATATTAAGAAATTATGGAAAAATAATGAATATTGAAAAGTTTCTAAGCGCTGTTTAATTCACAAAAAGTGTATAATCTTCAATCAAAAACTTGTGTACAAACGACAATCTATACAGGGATATAAAAGTTTTATCGAGATTATTGACTACTACTGAAACTTTTGTGGCGCGGTTTAAATAAAAATCAAGAGGCCCATGGGCTTTAACGCTAACATAAGGATATGTCCAAAATTGTTTGCAAAGAACAATATACAATGTATAAATAACAGAAACTTTCAAAATTTTCTCAAGTTTATAACTGTCACAATACTTAATCAGAAATATCTAGCAACAGTTCATTTATAAGTAGCTTATATGCATGTAGTAACTAATGAACAATGAATAATTTGCAAAACATTAACCATTTCTGTATGGTTATGCAGCTATGACCTTAACCTTTGAACCTATTACCTTGAATAATCTATCAATCTGATCATCATATCAATGTCAACAGTATTCTAATACACATTTCTATACAAAAAGTTAATAGTTTTCAAGATTATGAATTATTTAAGTTCTCTTATGAAGCTATGACCATGACCTTTGAATGTATGACCTTGAACCATATATCAAAATGATCGTCATGTCAATACTTACAATATTTTAAACACATGCATGTTTTGAGCTTTCAGGTCAGGTGAGTTGAGTTGAGTAATGGTGCTTAATGTCCCAGTCAAGAATATTTCACTTATATCGAGACGTCGCCAGCTATAGGTGAAATTGCAAAAATTTTTGCCTGTGCGTTGCGCTGATGGCATTATACAGCAGGGTTCTTGATCGTGCCGCGCTTTGACACGGGACCTCGTTTATTTTAAGTTCCCATCCGAAAGAACCGTGACTTTCATTTCGTAATGCCGAGTACTTGGCGAAAGAATAGTCACTACTAGTTGGGCGACACCTTAAGGGGTTTCGCGGGAAAGAATGGAACAATCTAGAGGATTTCCACTTCCCGGATCTTGGTGACCGAGTGGTCTTAAGCGCGTGCATACGGATCACAGCGCCTCTCTTCCTGGGTTTGAATCCCACTCGGGACAGGTCCTTGTGTGAGAAAGTTAGTCAGTTCGCTTGCCGAAGGTCGTTGGTTTTCTCCGGGCACTCCGGTTTCCTCCACCATCCTATAACTAACCGCCGCGAAATAAGTGAAAGAATCTTGACTGGGGCGTAAAACACCATTACTCCACTTCATTTCCACGTCCAGTTTTGCAGACGTTTAGTAGAGCCCATTAATTGTATATAAACTGTTTGTTCATGCCACATTCAAGCAAAATAGGTGTACACGCTTCAACTGTCAAGATCATGCCTCTAACTGCAGATGTTTATTTCACCTGTAGCGTCACGCCAATTTCGTGGAATTTTTAAAAGTCACAGACCGGGTCGACTTTGGGCATCATTGTAGATTTTGTTTACAACATATCAAAAATAAAAAAAATCCGTTTTTTCCGTAATATCTCAAAATATTTTTAAACCATAATTCAAGATCATAGCCATAGTGGTCATTCAAAACTGGTGAATTAAACATGCATCCAGCTGTCCAGATAATTGATTCGCTTTACCATGCAAGTTGTTTATTTCACCATTGACCTGAAAGAAACATCATCATTGTTGATCGGAAGAGTGCATGCACACAGGCTGGGTCGACTTTGGGCATTTAATGTGGATTTTCTGTAAAACATATCAAAAATATAAAAATACCGTTTTTTCCGTAATATCTCAAAATATATTTTTAAACCAAAGTTCAAGTTCGTAGCCATAGTGGTGATTGAAAACTGGTGAATTAAACAGGCAACCAAGTGTCAAGATTATCGATCCATTTTACAATGCCAGGTGTTCATTTGACCTTTGACCTGAAGAAAGTACATTGGCTTTGTAAATGATAGGGTCCACTTTAAACACTTACTGTGGATTTTGTGTACAATAAAGAAAAAAAATCTAAAAATACCCTTTTTCCGTAACATTTTTAAGAATTTTTGTCTGTTGACATAAAATTGATAGCTAGAACGGTTATCGAACTAGAATGGTTTAAACAGATCTTTGGTTTGACAAAATTGTCAAAAAGTGCAATTTTTGCAACTGTGGCCCCAAAATTAAGGATGATCCGGATTTTTCCTGAAAATTTAACCTAGCTAGAAAGCTAGATCTCATGTGACTCCATAAACTCTGAAAGTTTAAAAAAAATAATAAAATCGGCTTCATATCGTCCTCAAGATCGCAATTATATGCGGTCGATTAGGTAATTTTAGCCACCTTTTTCATTTCACTCTCAGAGAGAGTTCCGAATTAAAATTCGTAACTCCTCTAGATCGTTCCATTCTTTACCCACTTTCAAGTCTTGGGTCAGACCCGGATGGGGTTCGAACCCACGACCTTTCAGGTCAGGTGAGCTAGAGAGTGTATCCGAAATGTGCACATATGGCACATCGAAATTTAGCAGGTATTTGTTATATATTTACTACCCCTGAGTAGGTACCGTTTCTGTTGAAGTAAAACTCCCCGAGGGTATCCATAACTCAGTTGGCAGTACTTTGTGCTGTCAGAAAATATACCATTTTGTAAAATTTACAGTCGTATTAATTTGTTGAAATTTATTTAATCTAAGGTCTCTTCCCTCATGCAAAGCATTCCTTAGCTGGAATTGGATTCATATAATTTTGGAATTTTAGATTCATTTTTTCCAACTGTTTGGCTTATGTTTTTATCTATCAAACTTTTCGGCCCCTAGTGTCACTGCTGAGGAATGATTTTCCAAAATGTGCACATAAGGCACATCAAGATTAGCAGGTATTAGTTATCTAAATATACTATTCAATAAAAGCATGTGTACGCATATCAATCTATTCATATTCAGAAAAGAATGTACGGAGTCTCAAACCCACAAAGACTGTCTACCTTGGATTTGATGTCTTAAATTTAAATAGCACTTGGTTTTCTTAAATTTCTGTAATTGAAATGTTTTTGTTTTTAATACCATTAAACATCTTTATTTCAAAAAGCACTTTTTATAGTCTATACATACTTTCAACATCACTGTCCCTTTCCCTTTTATCTTTCTGCACACAGCATACTCCAAAAAAATAATGCTTTCTCCTTCAGAAAATGTAAATAAAATTATTGTTGTATCAGAAAATCTTTCTAAGATATATAAATTTTTATACGACAATGTAAGCCAAAAGTTAAATAAATTTAAATTTTTTAGTTATGTATTATTCTATGATTCTGTTGCATTCAAAATGTCGACACTATTTATAATCTTAGTCACACACCGTATAAAATACGTTATTTGTAATCGTTTTAACTGTATATTTAATGGTTTTCTAAGATATCTAATACAGAATTAGTAAAACGTATAGAAAACAAAATAATTGCTGAATGTTTTTAAATTTGCAATTCCTTTATTCATATAGTATCAACCTTCCTTTTTCTAGCTCTTAAACACTTTAAAATGGTCAAAAGTCCTTACTTCAACGTGATTGAGGTCTTTCAAAAGTCCTTGATTTAAAATCATTAACAAAGGTTTGGAAAATAATACAATTAATTATTACCTGTTCTTATGCGGTTTTGCACAAAGAAACCAAAAAATTAAACAGGAGATTGTGTATGAAACCGGAAGTAAAATAATCAAGATGGTAACTTTCCATGTTTCTGTTATGCATCCTGAAAAAAAACACATTAAATTATTTTTCAGATCTAAGATAATTAATTTATACATATATCTACATAAAACTTAATATTGTTTTTCCATTAAAAAAACTTAAATGAAAATAAAGAATGCAGTATATTCAAATGTACCGATAAATTGAAACGGCAAATGGGAATAATTGAAATGGGAATAAATTATGTACCTAAATATGTATCTTGAATCAATCACCAAATAAAGTATATGAAAAACAGTTTAGGAAGAAATACACAAGCTGACTCCTTTTATTACTAAATTTCAGCTTTGGGACATCTGATGTGAATGCTCTCAATTTAAAGCAACATTGATCCGTTTAAAATTAACTTGAGATTTAATGTGTATCACATGAGATAAGAGTAAAGACGACTTGATAAACAATTAAATAATGCGTTCTCTATCCCGACTCAATGAACACCTAAAATTTTAAAAGAAATAAGAAAGGTTCCTTTTAATTATTTAGAAATATCTAGCTTAATAATAACTGCTTATTAACTGTAATACTTACCGATATGGCATATACCAATAACTAACGCTAATACTAACAGATCAAAAATGCCTTTGATAATAACCATACAAAGCCACTGTTTTATAAACGCCAAACAACCTGAAACATTTAGATAAAGATTTGAAGTCTTGGTTTCAATGTTTAACTTTTCATATATTTAGAAAAAGTGAGTACTATATCACCCATAACAGTCATATAAGGAAAATAAGATATGGTAATTATAGAACATTCCCAGGGTCATAAGGTGATGAATTTTAATCCAACGAAAACAATTACATCAAGATTGTTGACACGAATTGCCGCCAAGTAAAAAAAGAAATTTTGATGGCCGAATAAAGAGTTCTAGCTTTCATACATTAATGTCTCTAGTCAACTACTCCCAATGTAAAAGAGTTGAGTTCAGTAATGATGTTTAAGATCCCAGTGAAGAATATTTCACTTATATCGAGACGTCGCCAGCTATAGGCGAAAGTGCAGAAATTTTGCCTGTGCGTTGCGCTGATGGCATTATACAGAAGGGTTCTTTATCATGCCATGCCTGCCATGATACGGAAATTCGTTTATTTTAAGTTCCCATTCGAAAGAACCCTGGCTTTCATTTCGCAATGCCGAGTGCTTGGCGAAAGAACAGTCACTACCCACTTTCAAGTCTTTGGCCAGACCCGGCCGGGGTTCGTACCCACGACATTCCACTCACGGTGCGAGCACTCTACCAACTGAGCTACCGCAGTGGCGCCCGTAAAAGAAAAACTGTCAGTTATCCTGCCATCGGTTGTTGGGATTTTGTAGTATCCAAATAGAGAAAATCTAAAAAAGCAAGCAACTGTAACCTCGGAAGAAAACACCTTTTCTATTTATTTATATTACACTTAAAACTATAATAGACAATATCTGAACCATTCATAATACAAATAGATCTAGAATAATGGGAACTTAAACTGAAACTCTTTTACGGAAAAAAAAACAAGTAAATAATATGAATAACAAATCTTTAAAAATTTGATTTCTGTTTTTGTTTGTCGCTATGAAATAAACAAAACATGAATTTAATCATCATTTCATCTTTTTAAAACAAAAAATATACTTAATTCTTTAAGCGACTTAAAGCATTCAAATAGTTAGGAGGAGTAATGGTTATGATTTGCTTGTTTGCTTAGAGTTACAATCTAATTGCGTGCAACTACAAGACAGACTGTAATACAAGATTCGCATATCTCATGAATCTACGAACTTTTTCTTGAATAATAGGCATTTCTTAACCTCACTCTCTTCGCGAATAGCCGAAACATTGTTTATTTAAATTTTAACAAAATTGCAACACCAACTTATTTCAGTGGCTATACATTTTTTTGAAAAAAAATCAGTAGTAATTTTAACCTGAAGTGGACATTAGTAGTAAAGTGTTACCCGCTTACGGATTTAAGACTTTGTGCTGACATTTAAAGTCTTAATGAAGGTAGATCCTTGGGTTGAATATGTCAGTTTGCTTGTAAAAGATCGGCGATTGCTCTAAGCACCTGTCTGCTCTTTTTTTAAGAATGAATATTTTGATAATGAGTAAGGGAATAAATAAGACTTTTAAGGATACTGAGAATAATGTGTCTCATTTAAATATCAAATATATCACATTGACAATAAATAAACTATTGGGTTAAAAAAGTTTTTTATCAATGAGACAGGTCTTTACTTTATAAATAATATATATACTATATAACCGTACCAGCTGTTTTTACTCTGAAATATATAATCCCATTACTGATGACAATTAAACTAATAGCAATTGGAATGGTTACCAAAACACAGACAGCGATACTGCAATCTACAATGAAGAGACCTGATAAAAGTTAAAGTAATAAAATAATAAGAAGAAAAATACGACACACATTAAATACGTCAATGATTGAACTTTTTGTATTGCCACCAGTACAAGTTTAACAGTTATATTCTATTTCAATTATCTTTACACGCCTCACTTATAGAAAAATTTGAAAACGGATTACTTTTTGCTTATGCCATTTCTAAGAAAACGTAATGAACCAAAAACGAATGTTAAAGTTTTCCTAATGATGTTTATCATTGTGCATTTCATTCCATTTAAATCCAACATATTTAAACATGTATTGCTTTTGTTAATTTTCCTGGCAGTCGGGAACTAGAAGTCTCATTATAAGATCATGTCTATCGTAAAATATTAATATAAGTTGTTTTTAAGTAAAAACAAATTGCCTATTAATATACACTTAGTTTAAATCATTATATTGATTTTAAAAACAGGGATCAAAAATAAGTTTTACTTGGAAAATTAATTAATGTCTTCAAATTAATTATAATCAGATGATTCAACAGTTTTGAAGCCTTTTCTTAAATTCAAAATTTGGTAAACAAAACATTACTTTTTCTAAAGATGTATAATATTTATATATAATATATGTCTTTAATACTTATTATAAGTATAAATAGGAAAAGAAATAGTACTTGTATTTATAATTATATAAGTTATGTTTTCTAACTTTCTTTAATTTCTGGACATATTTCCATTGCTAACTCTTTTATACTCAATGGCTCTATTATGTGTGTATTTTCTTCTCTAGTTTGATATTTAAATCAATTGCTAGTATTGCAACGTAACAACGGTAAGATGTTTGAAATCATATTCACTTTTTTGTTGGCAACTATTATTTTAAATTTCTATCTTGAAGGACAGCACAATGACCACTGATTGTAAAAGTAGTTAAACCACACGGATAGAACTTATTGCCATTCTTAATATAAAGGTTTTAAAATTTGTCGTATTCTATTTTTTTATTTTATTCTATTTTTGTGGCCCGTCTTCAAGAAAGTATATGTTTGACAAACAAATTGCTATACGGCTACTAATATCATTGTGTATCCGACTGTATTTGAATAGTCTCAGTCAAACTAGTAAATTATGTTTTATCTGCCTTTAAATCGTCATTTTATCTCTATACTGAACATTAAACATGATTTAGTTTAAGTCACAGATTTCAAAAATGCGTTTTAGATTTTTAGTTTGACACTTATTCACTCACCATAAAAATATACCTCCAATGGTGCACTTTCAATCACTGTTGTTGGATAGCCTTCTATACCGCAAGAACAGGTCAGTTGTCCCTCATCTTTAAAATGACCATTCTGATTTTGTTTGATAACACCTGTGTAATTTTTTAATGTTGTATTTTTGATGCCAGTCTCGTGTTGGTCACAGACAGATGGAACAGTTTTTATATTTTCGGCTTGTAAAGTCTGAAATAAAAAAAATCTTGTTAAATGGGAACGGTTTTAGGAAACTTTTCAAACACGAGTTTTGCAGTAGAAAGATTTATTAATAAATATATATGCAATTAAATAGATATTTAAATTGAGCTCGCCACCTAAAAATTGAAAAAAAAAAACAAAGCTGTATTGGCCAAATGAAAACTTCTGTTTTTAACTTGTAAGTTTTTAATTGAGCACAATAATTTATGACATAGGAAAGTCTTTTTACTTTCAGTTTTACTATAGTTAATTTAAGCCTTATTTTTGAAAATTTAATATATATACACTGTCGATACATTTTATTTCGTGGTTTGAAGATAAAATATCATTTAATGGTTTGAACTTTGTTGGAAAATTTATTTTGCCAACCCCCCCCCCCCCAAAAAAAAAAAAGTTCTTCTGGTAGTTTAAATTAATAATTACAGGTTTAAACAGGTTTTGCAGGCTTTTAATTGTAGACCAATAATGGTTATTACGTATTTGGTGGGTATGATATTCATACTCAAAAATCGGTCGAGTAAACATGTCTCTGTCCCAGTTGTGAAAAACGGGTACAAATACATTGAATATTCTGACAGCACCGAAATTACCTTATGCAAATGAATAAATGGAATTAAAAGTTTCTTCAAGAGATGCAATCGAGCAACTGAATTGTGACACTAGGGCCCGAAAAGTTTGATAGATAAAAATCTTTGTAACTGTAATTTATTTAGAATTTTCATAAAAGTTGAAGACTTATATTTTTTACTATCTTTGCTAAATTATGTCAAAACAGATATGGTTATTCACCATAACAATAATAAAAAAAACAAAACAAAAAAATGTCGTGCAATTGGATTAATTTTTTGTCAATTACACCAAGCGCATTCTTTAACGAATACGATTTAAAACGTAATGAATCGCATCACCAATACAAACGTTACCATTTTGACAGGTAACTCCCTAAATATGATTTTTTAAACAAAAACATTTCTCGTTAACAAGAAAACACTGATAGGGATTTTAATCAAGTAAAGTTGATTTTAGATTTTATTTGCGTTACTGAAATTCCATACTTTTTTATAAAAAAAAAATGCCGATATCGATTTTTACTTTCATTATAATATGAATGTCATAGCGGTTAGTTCAATTAAAAATAATCAATAACATTAGTTTACATATAAATACACACAGGATACCTCCTACTGCGTACTAAATATAAAGTGTCCTTAAGTTATACATATAGTAAAATACCATTCAATGTCATATTCAAGTTAAAGAATAATTTGTAAATAACAATTTTAAAATTTACTTTTGTTATGTTTACGGAATTTACATTTTGTCATAAATGCAAGACTACAGTATGTAATAATTTTCTTGCGAAAGAGAAATTTTCTCCCGTAGGACTTAGAAGTTTGACTTTAATTCTATTATTTATCTTAAACATTGGAAATCATTCAAGCTATTTTAATGCTTGTTATGTAAAATATTTATATTTACTTTTACATCACAAGTTTTTGTAAGAGATTATATTTCACTTTTATTGAAGGTAGGTTATATGACCAAACTTAATGTAAGCCAGAATTTAAAATGAACGGGAGTACTATTGGATCTTATTAAGAAAACACATTTCATTACAATGGCAAGCCTACATCGTAAGGCAATAAAGTTGTGCACACACATTAATGTATGAACATTAACCCGTCTGGATAAAATGCTGATTTTACATGTGATTTCTAAGGCAGTCTTAAAAATGTAAATCAGATGATTTTTTTTTTCTCATTTCCATGAAAAGAAAATTAGGTTCAAAATTACTGAAGGAATTTATAAAATAAATGATTTATTGTTACTTGAATATGTTTATTGTTATGTTAATCTCATGACAAACAACTAAATTCATTTTTCTTGACAAGTACAATTGTGAAAGAAATTTTCTACTGGGCAAATATTTCACTGTGAAAAAGGTAAGTAGAATGTCGTAAAACTGATCATAGATCGATATCTTTTTTATTTAAATTAAAAACTGATTAATTCTGTTTGACACGATAAATGATATTTTTTATTCAAAAAAAAAAAAAAAAAAAAAAAAAAAAAAAAAAAACAACAACAACAAAATTTGATAATTAGAAAGTGACGCAATGAACATTACGTGCTAGAAATTTGCATATTGTAAGTAGGATAATGTTGTCTGATGACGACAGTTACATGTGCAGAATATGGTATGCCGATGTAGAAGAACAATTCAGTTAAGACCTTGGATTTGTGTTAGATCTACAGGCCGTATGATAATATTTAAATATTCCCACGCCACCTGGAGGATATTGTAATATCGCTCTATGTGCGTTCGTGTGTGCATCAAGATTGGTTTCCGTGTAATGACAACAAAAAGCGTACATTTGATTGAGCTGAAACTTAGATCCAGTTATCGGGTAATCGTAAGTTGTAAATGTAATCGGATGTAATCGATAACAATTTTTCAGGTAATGGACAGTAATCTGTAATCGTCCAAATTTTCAATTTGATGTAAACGTAATTTAATCGATTACAAAAAAAAACATAAATCATCGATTACTTTTTTATTACTATGGCAAAAAAGCCTTATGCACATTGAGGCTTCTTTGCAAGCTTTACTTTATTACTTTTTTAAATCACATGAAAGATTATGACTTTCAGTGTTGACAGTTTTTTCTAGGTGGAAACTGAATCCCTTCATGCTAAAATGAAACTGAGTTAAGTTCTTTATTCTATTACAAAATGATAACATCAATTCTCAATCTCAAAACCTTGATAGTATTAAATATATAACAAATACCTGCTAAATTTTGATGTGCCAGATGTGCACATTTCGGAAAATCATTCCTCATCAGTGACACTAGGGGCCGAAAAAGTTGATAGATTAAAAAACATACGCCAAACAGTTGCAAATTGATGAATCTAAAGTTCCAAAAATATGTGAATCCAAATCCAGCTAAGGAATGTTTTGCAGGAGGAAACAGACCTTAGTTTTAAATAAATTTCAAAAATTAAGACGACTTAAAAAATTTTGCTAAATGGTATATTTTCTGACAGCACAAAGTACTGCCTACTGAGTTATGGATACCCTCGGGCAGATTTACTCCACCAGCAGCGGTACCCGCTCAGGGGTAGTAAATATATAACAAATACCTGCTAAATTTTGATGTGCCAGATGTGCACATTTCGGAAAATCATTCCTCATCAGTGACACTAGGGGCCGAAAAAGTTGATAGATTAAAAAACATACGCCAAAATTATATTTGACTAATTACAAATAAATGACAGATTTTTTTTCTTGTTATTTTTTTTACACCTTTAATACCATCATCCCTTTAGGGCTATTTCATCTTTAACTAAATTTACTTGGAAGAAGTGTGTTCACCTCCTTGTCTGGTGATTTGATTTTATTATGGAATCTGCTTATCAAAGTGAACATTTATCTGAATAAGTACTTGGAAGACACAGTCGCGAGTTGGTTATGTCTTGGAGAGAACATTATGAAATTCCTTCAGATTTTTCATCTGTTGGAACAGTTAAAGTTAAAAGCAAATACTACAATGCACTCATATCTGGGAATGCTCTAACTACATCAATCTTTTAAACTTACTTTCAGGTAAGTTTTTTAAAAAATCATGCTTAATTTGAGAATTCAATCAATTTATATAAATATAATTTTCCACAATACAATTAAATTCCTGAAATATCAAACAAATGTAATATACACAAATTACACATAATTATATTTCTCTTTTCATTATGAAATGACAAAAGACTTTTTTTAAATTCAGACTTTGTTTTGATTTCAATTAATTTATTTAGATGTCAATTTGAAATAATACTGCCTAAGGTTATTCAATTTATTTCAGTTCATGTTTTATGACATGGTTGTACATGTAATTAAGGTTGATAATTTTCCTAAACAAACAAATAGGTATTTGATTTTAAAATTTGCATATAAAATTAAACTGGACAAATTACCAACCCTCCTCTTTTGTTTGTTCAGAAAAAACATCGCAATGAAATATTTTCAAAACCATCTTCAAATGAGTGCAAAAATCTGATAATGATTAGACGCAACTTTGATTTTTGAATTAACTGATGCTTTGAATGATCTTTCTGTAACAAAATTATCCTTATAAATAAGTTGAGCTGCATAATTGTGTTGATCTTTCAATTGTTGTGAGCGTATTTAATCGAAAGTAATCGAAAAGTAATTGTAATTACATTTGCTAAAGTAATAGATTGTAATCGATTACATATAAAAATGAGAGTTATCAATTAATAATCGATTACATTTGACAGTAATCGTCTCCATCCCTGCTTAGATCATTGGTTATAATGGAAATTGGTATAGGATTACTAGACAGTCAAATCGTGTCTCCAAGATCGCTGCTAAAACAAAAACTTCACCAGATTTATTGTTTCTGTACATTTATAACATACGATAGACCTGAAATTTGGTCAGATAATATATTTTGATGGTGATTGGCATTGGATTTTCGGACAGCCTAATCGTTCACACAAGATCGCAGCTACTTAAAATTCACTATTTTCACCAGATGCGTGGCTTCTATGCATTTAAAAGAAAACTGTTTATCCGAATAAGCTGAAACTTGGTCAGTTAATTTGCTATAGTGGTAGTTGGTACAGGGTTACTAAAAATAGACCTTTTCGTCCATTTCATGGTTCCCATGCATTTAAAAACTTTAGCATCTTATGTTTTCTTCTTAAGCTCAAAAACGCGTAGCTTGTTCCGACCAAATTTCGGACAGTCATAGTGGATGAATTCTGAATTAGTAAAAGAAAATTTCAATTTCAATTAAGAACTTACATGTTAAACAATGGATCCGATAAACCGAAACCTTAAATGTATACTCTAACATAACCAACTGTAGAATCGCCTGTTTTATCTTAAAAATTTCCATTTGGAATTATTATTACTATCATCATTATTATTATTTTATATAAATCTCTAATTTCGAAACAAAAATGGTAATAAGTTATGGTGACACTTTTGAGGAAGGAATAGGTTTTATTTAAATATTTATCGCCGTTAGATGTTTAATTGAAGATTTTGTTTCATAGGATCGGCTGTTATACTTGAAAGTTCTAAATTTAAATCGAAATTTTCTGTTTATTATTTAATATTTGTCTACTATGACTCAGACAAAAACTGTGTCGCTCGGAGCGAGCTATGTGTTTTAAGCTCAAATTTTAGAGTCCGATCTAGTGGTCTAAAAATAGAGAAGGGTCGTTTTAGCCTTTTATTTTTTAAAAGCTTGACTTTAAACTCCATGACATTGAAACCGAACGCAAGTTACTGTTTGAACACTATACCGTCGTCAGACAATTTCAGCTCAAGAACACGTAGCTTATTCCGGCCAAATTTCGGTGGAGTCAGTGCGGATGAGTTCTGAATTATAAACAGAAAATTTTGATTGATATTACGAATTTAAAAGTTAAACAGTCGATCCGGCAAAATGAAATCTTAAATTAAATCTCTAACATAACAAACTGGTCTATCGCTGTTTAACTGTTTAAGGTTTAAAAAATTCATTTGGAATTATTTTTATAATTATTTAATATTATGCTAGTCGATCGGAACAAGCTTGGTGTTTTTGAGCTATTTTTTGTAGAATTTAACGACAGAATACTGCCTTAAATGTAGCAAGTCGTCGATCTCAGGAATTTTAAGTATAGTCGTTTTTAAAAATAGTTATTCATTTATTATTGAAAACATTGGCACTTAACTCCATGACATTGAAACATGTACTGAAATGCATACAAAATTTCATGAACATAGTTTAATATCTTTAAAGCCTGAATTAAAAGCAAAATGCCAAGATTTCTAATTTGGCTCAAAGTAAAAAGCTTTCATACATTTACAGGTAGCTTAAAAAGATGAACAACACTATCTCAGGAAGATATGATTCCTAAAAAGCCAAGTGATATACATATTACTTAACACTTGATGGTATAGGCGAACTTATAAAAACTAAAAGAGCCCTACTCTGTATGCACGTTTTTCTGTCTTTTTACCCTTAATTCATATTACCGGTACAAGCGTTAACATTTTCAAACATAAATCCCTTGAGCTGAATTTTTCAACAAAATTAATTCTGATAATATAGAATGCATGTTAAAGATTTCAGTCAAGTTTTAAGGAATTTACATTTAAATTACATGACTGAAATTCCATATCCTTTTTATAAAAAAAACATGCCGACACCGATCTTTATTCGAATATAATATGAATTCATAGCGGTTAGTTCAATTAAATAATCAATAAATAAGTTTCCTATAAATACACACAGAATGCCTACTACAGCGTACACATTATTGAGTGTCCTAAGGTTATACATATAGCCAAATATCATTCAATGTCAGATTTAAGTTAAGGAATGGTAACAATTTTAAAATTTTCTTTTGTAATGTTTATGGGATTTACATTTTGTCACAAATGCAAGACAGCACTCTGTAAAAATTGTCTAATAAAGGACTTGGAAGTTTAATTTTTGTATATATTATGTATTTTAAACAATGGAAATCATTCAAGCTATTTTAATGCTTATTATGAAAATGTCTACATTTAACTTTTACATCACAAGTTTCGATAAGGGATTATCTTTCACTATTATTCAAGGTAAGACATACGACCAAACTTTATGTAAACCAAAAGTTTAAATGAACGAGAGTACCAATAGGATTGAATTCAGAAAACACATTGTCATGAGACTATGTCATTACAATGGCAAGCCTGCAAAAAAGTTGTTCACACACAATAATCTATGAACATTAACCCCTTCTGGATAAAATGCTCATTTTACATGGAGTTTCTAAGGAAGTCTTATAATTGTAAATCGTGTGATATATGTAATCGACAATGCAATGATGTGTGACACTATTGTGTATTATGGATACTCTCGGTCAGTTTTACTCCACCAGGAACGGTACCCGCTCAAGGATAATAACACAAATACCTGCTAAATTTTGATGTGCCATATATACACATTTCGGAAAATCATTCCTCATCAGTGACACTAGGAGCCGAAAAGTTCGATAGATAAAAACATAAGCCGAACAGTTGAAAAATAATGAATCTAAAGTTGAACCGATGAACCGAAACCTTAAATGTAAACCTCCAACAAAACAAACTGCAGTATTGCCTAACTAATTTAACTGTTTTATCTTTAAACATTTCATTTCGAATTATTATAATTATTTTTATTTTTTATAAATCTCTGATATCGAAACCAAAAGCTAGTGAATTTGGGTGACACGTTGGAGGAAGGAATAGGTTTCATTCAAATATTTACCGCCGTTAGATGTGCATTTGAAGATTTCTTGTCATTGGATCGCTTGTTAAACTTGGAAGTTCTCAATTTAATTCGAATTTTTCTTTTTATAAGTTAAAATTACTATGACTCGGACATAAATTTGTAGGTCGGAACGAGTGTAAGACCGTCAAATGTAAAAATCACGTTAAATGTAAAAAGGATCAAATTTGACGTAAAATATAAAAACAATTTTAGTCCTAATGTAAACAAGAGGCCAATGGGACATATGGAAATGTCCACAAACTTGCGAAGAACTTCATTAAAAAACTTTAGAAAATTCCTCAAGTTTGGAAATCCGGCAATAATTAAATTAGAAATATCTAGTCATATTGCATTTATAAATAGTTTATATGCATGATTTAAATAGTACAATTAATAATTTCCAAATAATGATTATGACCTTTGAACATATGAACTTGAACCTTATATCAAAATGGCCGTAATATCACATTATCCTTATATACATGCTTGTACAAAAATGTTAATGGATTTCAAGAAAATTTACAATTTCAGTCTTCTATAGCTATGACCTTGGCCTTTCAACATCTTTATATGACCTTGAACCATGTATCAAAATGATTGTAAAATCATTACTTACAATATTCTAATATATGCAAGAAGCTTATAGTTTCCAAGCTAATGCACAATTTTAGTAACTATAAGCCAAAAATAACATTTAAGGGACAACAAATTCCTACATGGATTACCATAAAGTTACGAAACTTAGTACCTTTTTAAATCATGTCTTGGGGAACATTTTAACAAAAGTTTAAATGCTATATCTCTTAATATTTGCAAGATGATAGCCTAAAACTGCATAAATCACAAATCAGGTTATGACCTTGATTTGTGACTTTGACCCTTTTTAAAGGACATTTCAAGAAAAAGTCAAAACTGAACACCCTATGTCATTATCTGTTCAAATAGTCAAGTTATAACAATTTGAAGTCATTTTCGAAATTTTTAAATTCAACGCAAAAACGCGTTACCCATTTTTCGACCGAATATCATAAAATGAACAAACTATAGGCTTAAAAACCTAGAAAAGCCAAATATCAAATTTTTTTTCCCATTATCGGTTTCAGAGAAAATGGTTTTTTTTAAATTTTTAAACCCTAGGTCACCTTGCCCTAGTTTTGGAAGCCATGGCAACAGCATCAACAAATCTGAATTGCACCGGTCCATATATGCTTCTGACCAAGTATCATTGAAATCTGTCCAGCTGTTTTGGAGGAGAAGTTGAAAATAGATGTTAACGACGCACGCACATACACATACACGCACACACATACACACGCCGCGCCATGCCATAAGCTCGCATAACCTTTCGGTCAGGTGGGCCAAAAATGCTACAAATGTAAAAACTTGAGATTAAATGTTAAAAAACATATGATGCGAAATGTAAATTACATTTCAACGCTAAATGTAAAAATGCAGATTTTTAACGTTAAATGTGAAAACAAGAAAGTGATAAATGTAAAACATAAACATTGCTCACGTTAGCATAAATCTGCATTACGCATTAAATGTTTCTAATGAAAAACAAAAATCAAAGTAATGGGAAGCGTTTAGCTAGCCCTCTGTGTGGTTTCTTGAGATGTAATAAATGTTTTACAGGATTTAAGTAAAAAAAACAACACTGATATAATCAGCTAGATAATTTTACGGTATTTGAGTCATTTTACAACAAAAAATATTATAAGTCTGGCCCCAGGATCACGAACAATACTTAACTTAAGCAAAAACTTATTTTCAAAAAATAAGTTTTGACTTAACTAAGTAAAGTCCAAAAAAAGTGGATCACGAAAAAAACTTAACTCAAACTTAGCTAAGCCCAAACTTATCCCATTAAGATTTTTTGCTTAACTCTATCATGTAAACCGCAAGGCATTTGGCGGAATATTTTAAGCATACAAGCGGTCCGTTGGAACTCTTGTTCGTTGAAGGTGTAAATGTATTGGTTGTCAATGTACACATTCGCGGTTTCCTTCACAATTGTGTCATAAATTCACGGGAATTTCGTTGTATTTCTGCGATTACGCGAACAAGAAATCATAAATACCGTTAAATAAAGTAGCCAGTTATATCTGCTTACAGTCGAAATTGCTTGATCGGGCCGTTTTTGTATTGTTACGGAAATTTTTTAACTCGCCTCGGTTGTCTGCATTTACTACGTTGAGTAAAAAAATGGATTTTGACGTCAGTGAGACTCTGCTTAAAGTGAAAAAGAGAGACAGGGAGGCCAACTGGACAAAAGCAGAAGAACTTCTTTTACTAGAAGAAGTTGGGAATGAGTCGGGGGTTCTTTTCGACAGTTTTTCTGGGCCATCTGGATCCGGAATGTCCAAGCAGTCTAAGCAGGCTGCTTGCGAACAGATTGCAAATGTGCTCAATTCGTAAGGAATTTGTTCAACAATTGTCCTCCTTGCTTTTTTTACACAATTATTGCGATAGATTTACATATCAAAATTATTCTTTCCCTCTGTTCAACTGGATATTCCTTCTTGCTTTTTTTTACACAATTATTGCTATAGATTTACATATCAAACTTTTTCTTTCTCTCTGTTCAACTGGATATTATATATTCGAACAAGAACAGAATATTTTATTTTTTGATGAAGTTAACTGGAGTTTAAGTTTGCCATAGATGCAAAAATAAAATATAAAAATTAAAAAAAAATCATCTGCATTTAAAATAGAATCCAAGTAAAGAAAAAAGAAATATAAGTATAAAAGTTTCAGTGTAATTTTTATTGTATATTTTAATTATATGATTTATTCAATATCTTAATTGAAGTTAGGTTTGATCAAGCACATCCTGATAGGAACAAAAAATTATGAATTTTTTGTCTCTGAAATAAAAAAAATTTCCATTGCTTCTTATTTTTGCAAAACATTTGTTATCCCCTAAAGTTATTTTCATTCATTGAGTTTCACCAAATATTTTTTTACTCTACAAATTAATAAAATTAACACAGAATTACAAATCAGTGAAGCAAAACCAGTATAATTTGTTATAATAATTAGGGTTATAAATCCAAATTACAATTTATATTTTATATATCTTTACACAGAGTGTACATGTGTTTTAATGACATTTTAATGTTAAAGTCAGTTATACATATAGATACAATGCATGAACATCATTATTAATAACAAGGTTTCTTCAGCAGTATCATTATCTAAATATGCCAAAAAGTGGGAGCATACTTTTGAGTTTTACACAGATAACAATAAAAGGCTTACAACAATTTCATATTATGTAAGACAAAATTGTGTTTACTAATTAAAAACTTATATACAATGTAGAACTTATATACCTGTCTCTAATTTTGAAAGCTAAAAAAAACATACTTTCCCAAAATATACAAAACATCCTTATTAGTGAAATGAAAAATTTGCTAGTATATGGCGTAGTGGCATAATATAAACAATATTGCATTCATCTCTCAGTGAAGTATTAAGATTGCATATAATCATAAAATTTTTTTCATCTTCAACTGCATGCAAACCATGAAATAAATATATTTATACACTCTGTCTTCTCTAATTAAAAATAACTCCCTCCCTTAATTCCTCAATAATTTAGTAATGACTAAATACTCTGCATAAGACAACAATGTAGTATATACAAAATGTAGCAGACAAGTAACTTCATGTTTCACACGAATTCAAAACTTCTAT
This sequence comes from Tegillarca granosa, assembly GCA_029721355.1. Classification (NCBI taxonomy): domain Eukaryota; kingdom Metazoa; phylum Mollusca; class Bivalvia; order Arcoida; family Arcidae; genus Tegillarca; species Tegillarca granosa. The sequence continues at coordinate 132,226 of JARBDR010000186.1, forward strand.
AGAAGTATAATTTACTATTGTCTCTAAATAAGGCATCCCACCCTTGATCTTGTTTGTTTACTCTCTAAATAAACATTCAAAAATAATTCCACATCACCTACACCTTGAAACAACCATATTTATATTGAAACCCATAATTATTATAACTATTTCCATCCATTTTTAAAACTTTAAACAATTGAATTAAACAGTTTTTATAATAATGTATCTTAATGGATGTCTGCCAAGTTCCCCATGGCAGAAACCATGGGAGTATTAATCTTGACCTTTAACAGTCTCTTACAAAACTGTATATAAACAGACTCTATACATGTAGATGCCTCATAGGCTCCAATTTCTGCACAATAAGTCAGTATAGGAATTAACGTTCTATCAAATAGTAACAGAGCATTTGTTACACTAATGTCATACATATTTAGAAAATTATATGGAATAAAAAGAGACTATTCTGCAGAATTAGACAATAACTTTTTGTTTATTTGCCACTTGTATAATACCCTTCTGTCATGTGCTACTTTTGAATTGTATTATTTCATAAAAATTCAAAAGTAGCACATGACACTTCTAAATGGTACTATTTCAATTCGTTGTTTGCTGTAGAACCATCTCAATGTTTTTTTCTTTCCGCCTGTCAAAACACCATCACTTATGATTGTCTTGATTAATTTTAATACCAAACTTTTTACAAAATAATTCAACTGGATTCATTTGTCTCTGTAAAGACAAACAATATAAGCTACATCAATAACATAATCTGTAAACAATAACTATAAGAAATTTGTTAAACCTATATATATATATATCTGTACAATTTACCACAGATAAGATCATTTCATTCAGAAACATAACAAAACAATTATATACATGTATATATTGACCAGTACATGTGTAATACTTAAGTTCAATATCTTGAACCCTTTTTAATAAATTGCATAGGTTTAGCAGAACATGTACTATCTTATTTGTACTATTCATTAACAATTGTAGTTTGAGAATATTTGGTTTTACATAAATTACATGATTCCCAATTAAAACATGATTATAATTCCCCAATTTTGTTACAGTTCAAAAGACTATATATTCTGTCATTTCTATCAATATTAGCCCATCTACCTCTTTTATGGTACCACAAAAAATTCACAATACAGTCACATTATTTCATAAAGTTTTTTTTTTTAATTAAGGACAATGGATAGTATCAATAAAACTGCTGTTCTTTTTTTAAAATAATAATTGGATCTATTTTCAAAATACACCTGCATTAAAAATAAAAAAACAATATTTTCATATACCATTTTTGAATGTATTTTGTGATTAAATTAAAAAAAACGGTATATGACAAAAATATAAGTGAAAACTAAAACTTGAATCTGGTACACTATGAATAAAAACATTTTTAAGATTTTCAATGTGTTTACAAATAACAAGACACCCAGCTTAAATTGTTGAATCAATGTACATTCAATTACTACTTTCACTGGTGGTTGTTATTCGTGTTGAAATCATGTAAAATGCAAACACATTCTTAATATGTTGCAAAATCAATAAAAGTAATGCCAAAAATGCAGATATATACAATCCATCCTTCTCACCTCTAGTGCAATGGTTACTAGATTTTATCATGGTAGCTGGACTAAAAATATATCTTAGATATTTTCATATTTTAACTTTTATTTTGGATTCAGAATTAGCATCATTTCTTAACCATAAACACGGTTAATACAAAATGCAATGTTTTATTTAAACATTACATTTTAAGAACAAATCTGAATAATAAATGTGAATAATGAACTTATAACTTGTAAGTTATAAATACCTAATGATCCTGTAAAATCTATATTTTAGAAGGTCAACAAGTTCAAGAAGAAATGTCGACCAGCTGAAGAAAAAGCATGCAAACTTAAAACAGAAAGGTGAAATATACCAAATATCAATGTACAGTATAACCTGATAAAAAGTAAATTTCTATATTAAATCCAACTGTCTATAGTAACCAGCATTAAGTATATTAACAATATATGCTTACTCCTACATAGAGATGAGCCTCTATAAAAAGTTCACCTGTCTTTTAGGTCCACTTTTGCTCAACCCTAATGATGGTTTTTATACACAGGTTATACTGTAATTAGTAATGGTGTTGTTAAATTTGGATTTTTTTACATTATGTTTATATCAATTGGAAGATATATTAAAAATTCTGTGTACATTAATATAGCTGATTAATACAAATGAAATTTTAATGAAATGGTCAGCAAAAAAGGTGTCTTTTCTCAATTATCTCAAATTTGCTTTTTATGGCAGTCAATTTTGAAAAAAAAAAATGTAACCATAGACACATTTTCTTATATAGCTGTTTCAAAAGAATTGACCATAATTATATACACATGTATATCCAAAAAATTACATTAATTATTTTTTAATTTGTAAATTTAAATCATCATGGTTCTTAAGGACAAAATATGTTGATTTTAACTTTTTTCTCTATTAACTCCTTAAGTCTCAGTGACACATATATGCGCTGTATATCGGTATGGTTATATCCTTTTCAGCGCATATATGTGTTGTAGATAGCAGCTGTATATCACTGTAGTCGTATATATGCGATGTTTAAAACAACTTCTGAATCCTTACAGACGCATATATGCGACAAATTCCCTATTGTTACAAACTTCAACATTGGTCCATTCCATGGAAAAATACTATCCAATGAAATGTTGTGTATTAGATACTAAGGAATGCCTGCAGTTTATTTTTAAATGTATAATTTTTGACAAATGGCTTTTCCCACCTGTCCAACATGTGGTTTCTTTCAGAAAAACCTATTTCTTTCAGAAAAACCTATTTTTTTAACAATTGTATAATAGTAATAAAGTTGAAAATGGATGTACAAAGCGTTCTACAAAAGATTTTAGATACAAATGATGACAATGATGATTATTCTACATCTGACAGTGGTGATAATGATGAAGATACTGTAGATAAAAGGGGAAATACTAGCAATAGTGGACAAGTTGACAGCGATATTTCTTTATCATCAGATGATGACAGTGACCCAGATTCTGAAGATGATTCTATGCCAGCACCTGAAACCAATGTAACTTGGTCGAAGCACTTACGAAGACCAAATGTGAAGCAATTTAACCAAGAAGTAGGAGCATCTTTTGAAATGGGACCAGATAAAAAGGAAAAAGATTTTTGGGGCAAATTTTTTCCAGAGTCCTTAGTAACAAAACTAGTAGAAGAAACCAATAAGTATGCAGAGAAGGTGAATTCAACGGCAGCAAAGCCAGATACAAAATGGGTGCCCACATTTTTTCTTGAAATGATGGCATTCCTTGGTATCCATGTCATTTTTTCAGTGATAGGTCTCCCATCGTATAAACAGGCATGGACAAGAGAATGGCCATTTGAATTGCCATCAATCCCTGAAATCATGACAAAAACAAGATTTGAAAAGCTGACCAAATATTTTCACATGAACGATATATCCAACAACCCCAAAAAAGGAGAACCTGGACATGACAAATTCTGTCATATCAGACCGGTTATTGACACAATTTCCAGGACGATCTTGGAAAATTACAAAGCACACAAAGAACAATCAATTGATGAAGGTATGATTGCTTTTAAAGGTCGTTTGTCATTCAAACAATACCTTCCAGCTAAGCCTACAAAATTTGGGGTGAAAGTGTGGGAGAGGGCTTCACCTAAAAATGGATATGTCCACGAGTTCCAGATTTATACAGGAAGAGAGAAAGGCACGAAAGAAGAAGGTTTAGGGGCACGTGTTGTTAAAGATTTGACTAGGAACATTGTTGGAAAATCCCATGAAGTATATATGGATAACTTTTTTTCCAGTCCAGATTTGTTTGAAAAATTACAAAAAGAAAATATATACTGCACAGGAACAGTTAGACTTAACAGAAAAGGAATGCCAGAGGCAATAAAAGGTGCAAAATGAAAAACAAGAGGGGAATCCCTAACTATGCAAAAAGGTGATTTAGTAGCAACTGCTTGGAAAGATAAAAAACTTGTAACATACATAAGTACATCTTGTGATCCAACACAAAACAAAATTGTTCAAAGGAGACAAAAAGATGGTACAAAGAAAGATATCCCTGCACCCAGTGTTTCTGAACAGTACAATAAGTATATGTTTGGAGTTGATCTTGCTGATCAAAAACGCATGCAGTACTGCACATGTCGTAAAGCCAAGAAGTGGTATAAATATTTGTTCTGGTTCTGTTTTGATCTTGCCTTGGTCAACAGCCTCATCTGCATGCAAGAGTCGCCAAACCACGAGCTAAAAACAAGAAACGGGAAAACAAGAAGAAGGTCTCAACTTGAGTTTAGACAAGCACTTGCTCGGCAGATGATTGGTGGTTACAGGGGAACTAGAAAACGCAAGGCACCCTCAGTAATCGATAATTGTGGGTCTGCACATTGGCCAACACAGCTTTCAAAACGCGGTCGTTGCAAAGGTTGTGCTAAAGATGGAAGGCGCCATGAAGTGTCAATCGGATGCATGCAGTGCAATATTCCACTTTGCATTAAATTTGACTGTTTCTATAAATACCATCGTGATTTAACACATTAATTTTGATGATTTTGTGTTTATAATATTAGTTTATTTTGTTCATAAAAATGAACTCGCGGTATATTATATTTACAATTTTTCCCACACATTTTAATGTTTAATTTTCCTTTTAAAAAACAATATATTTTCACTATCATAATAAATTTAATAATACAAGACTATTATCTATATTCATTATTTAATTAGTGTTATATACAATATACAATTACTGAATGTGGACATTACTATTAAAAGTAAGTTTGTATATTTTACTAATTGTTATTATAAATTTGTAACACAAGACCATTTATACTGCATTTGTTTACAATATACATGTAAATATACAACATCTCTGATTCAGCTCTAATGATTCATCTACAAACCAGCTGTAGTATATGACCTACATTGTGTATGTAACACTAAGTGTATATACAAGCTGCAAGACATAAGAAGTTAACATATAATTCAAAACTTGCTTTGCAGCTAAAGCAAAAGTCAGCGAGTTGAGACATCCAAATACAGGATGTGTCCTCCAATCATACCTAGCCCAGCTGTCCAGGCCATGATTGACCAACTAGAAGGGACACCTGGTCTAGAAGGCATTGTTTGCGGTATAGATACCTCAGGTAATGTCTTACAATAGAGTAAACTTCACTCTACACTTATAAAAATATGATAATACTAAAATGGAAGTGACTTTTTATACATGTATATTTCACTAATACATTAAAAATAATTGAATGGGGTGGTAAGAAGTCATATTGAGAAAAAAAAAACATTTACCAGTAGATCAAAGAACTCTCATGGATTTGAAGCAAGCAAAATGATTAGAGGCCCATTTGTGATGTTTTCTTGCTCACCTGTGCAACTTGCAATGTAGTGTTACAAAATTGATTTCTATGATTTTAGACTTTTCAGAAGAATTTGCTCATACTGGATTTGTCCACACACCAATTAGTATCTACCCTTTACATTCAATTTATGTATAGGAAAATAAACATATTTTAAAAAAGCAAATTATTACCTCTGATTCATTTGCAATGATCAACTTAAAAGTCTAACCTGTACATTGTTTGCAATTGCCTGTTTGTATTTTATACGGCAATTAGATTAGAATTGAATCATATGCAAGTTTTTTTTATAGTTTTTATGAACAAATTATATGTGGTTAAAAACACAATAAACACATTTAAAAAAATTTAAAAAATTAAAAAAAAACACTTTCTTTTTTGTTTAGATATTGTTACCATAGACATAGGATCCGTTGAGGATGAATCATTATTAAATACTGAGATGGAAGTTTCATGGCAATACAACAACAACAAAAAGAAAGAAGAATGTATTAACGGAAGAGATATTACATTTAGAAAAAGAAAAAAGAAAAGAAGAAATAAAATTAATTAAGGACAAACAAATTTTGACAAAAATGCAGACCGAACTAATTAAACTACAAATACTGCAAATAAATCCATCAAACAAATTTGATTTCTAAATTCCCTTAAAATATAAAAAAATAACATGTCCATTTAAAAGAAGAATAATAGTGAAGATAAATAAATTTAATATTCCATTGCCATTGTATAACAAAATAGCAAGTTTAATTTTCTATCAAAATTTAGAATGTTATTCCCTTTTTTAAAATCAACCTACAAACAAAACTCAAAATAATATACAATTCTTAAGAAATAGAAGTATTTGAAGTCACCATATTTAATATTCATTAATGTTTAACAAAAATATATAATAAGGTATTAGTAAATTTAATTTATGTAAACCCTGAAATGGCACAGTATATCATACTGCAGAAGACTATGGTCAAAGGGAGATAATTCAAGTCTTGGTTCTTTTAATTAAATTATACTATAAATTTTGTTCATACAACTATAGTTATTTTATTATTGTAAAGTAATTATTATTATGATTATTATTATTCTCAAATTCAACTACAAAATGACAAGGAAAAAATTTATCTTCATTCTTATCTGTTTAATTTTCTAAAGACAGTGAAAAATTTATCTAATCAGGTTGTATATGCTAAAGAAAGTTCTTTTTTTTTTAAAGAAAGTTCAATTTTTTGACAAATTTTTTTTGTATCATTTTAAATATTGATATGATCCCAAAAAAGTGTCATCTTCACTTTGATAATGAATTATTTTATCAAAAAATTGTGTGAGCAATATGATCTCTTTTGAGAAAAGCATTACCATGCCTACCATTATCAACATGATAGATAGGGTCATTGGGAATGATGTCCTCAGGTGGATCTATAGCCACAATATCTTTTTGTAAAATACCAATTTTATGCAGTATAACTGTATCCACAATATATATACAGGCCCTTTCAGGGTTAGTTCTTCAGCCAAAATGTAATGCTGAAAATCTTCTCTTAAGAATACCAAATGTTTGTTCAATTAGAACCCTTGTCCTACACAGAGCGGTGTTAAATCTTTCCTTGCACATTTCATCTGTAGTATAATATGGTGTCATTAGATATGGTTTACAGGCATAGCCAGTATCCCCCAACAACAAACCATCATCTTCCCCTGAAATGAAATATATATCATTAGTACAAGTTATGTTGAATATTCAAGACAAATGGATGCAGTTTTAATTTCACTTTGGTGAGTGTTTTCTCAAAGTTACTTTAACAATATAAAAGTCTAAAAAAGGTATAAGAATATATTTCAACATTTAATATTGATTTTTGTTATATGAAATGCAAAAAGTGAAAAAAAAACCTCTACATCTAGACCACTTGTCAGTCTGAAGCATTCCCATTGGTTTTTGCTATACATATTACTCTAAAAAAAGACCACTAGTATGAAGAAAAATATATACATGTATATGGAATTCATAATCCTATGTCAAAAGAAACTGAAGTTTAAAAGAAAACAACCAATAAATATTAACTGTTTAACTTCATAGCAACTTTGAATATCTTAAATCTGTATAAGCTTATGTAGCGAAGTTTGTGTATATCATATTTTTTAATCAACTAAAGCAAGTGAAGCTAATCCAAAAGCTTGAATAAATAGTCCAAACTGTAATGTTTTCTGTATTATAACAGCTATTCAAGATAAATGTTTTACATAACATTGACATTTTTATGTAAGAATCACCATAATGTATAAGGCAAATTAAATTTGGTGTATTTGAGGAGTAAATGACAGAAATGTGACTTTTTATCTTTTATACCATGTGGTTATTATGTTTATAGAAATAATGCACTGCAAATAAGTACATGAAAATTGCCGTTTGAAATGTGTCATTAATAAAATGTTGTGTGGCAATTAGATACAAATAATTTTAAATTGTTCAGTTGAATTGTAGTTGTAGAAAAATCTTCTTTTAATGTCACTCAATGACTTTGACACTTCTCAATAATTCATAATTACCAAATTATTTTTAAGTCCAAAAGGGTTTTTTATTATTATTTTTTTAAAAAGGCCAAATAAAGGAAAGCAATTAAGCAATATTTTACTGTATATATCAACTAGTTTACCTAAAGTCATCTAATATTTTACAATATTAATAAGCATTAACATAAGAACTGTAATCAATATTAGATTTTATCTATTTAAATTACTCCTGTTTGAATTCACAAATAATCACATATTTCCAAATTAAAGGACCCCTGTTTATCTAAAATCAAATTATTTCTGCAAATAAATATGAATAATTTTGAATATATTTGTTTCATTTTAAATTACCATTTTCAAATTGTCTGCACAAGTTGCTCTCCTTAAACATCCTTGTATCGTGAACTGATCCTGGACATTTTGCAACACAGTGTGTTATAATGAAGTTTTCATCACAAACCATCTGCAAAAAAAAAGCAATTTCTTATTCAATAATGTAATTATTCCTTTTTTGTACAAGTCATATAAGAAGGCTTTATCCATTATATTCTATTATTTATTTATTTATTCATTTATTTATTTATTTATTTATTTATTTATTTTGTAAAAGCAACTAAAAACATAAATTTTTATCTTCAATTTCACATTCGTACAGTGTTATAAAGAGGTTAATATCTCTCTCTCTCTCTCTCTCTCTCTCTCTCTCTCTCTCTCTCTCTCTCTCTCTCTCTCTCTTGTATCTTACATCATAACATGTATTTGTATAGACTAGTATATGCAAACCCCAGTCATCATTAGGAATTAACTTTTTTAGATGAATATACTTGAAATTATTTGTAAATAAAATACAAAACATTACAACATTAGAAACTGGGTCTAAATCATCAACTATATACCTGTACATTAAGTTAATGAAAACCTTTCCTGTTTACATAATCCCTTTCATGGTTCTTTGGTTTGGAAATCTTTATTTGTGTTCCATCAATGCATCCTATTACATTAGGGAATCCGAAAAATACCCATTTAATATTTAAAAACATGTATCAGTTGCAGTTAGACTTCCTTTTAAATATCAAAATAATTATACTTTATATCAGTAAAAAGTGTGTGTGTGTAAATTTATTTATCCAATGAAATTGACATGGTTTATGATATTACATATGTACTTTAAAATATTTTTGTTCCTGAGAAACCTTCAAAGATTATAATTAAGTATTATTAACATAACCTAAATTTATGGCCCAAGTATGACATTTTTTGTTTGGATTTTATTAGTACTTTGGCATTTTCTTCTTCTACATGAATGTTCAAAATTTTTTATTTAAATTCTAAAAAAAATGGCGTGTTGTTATCAATACTTTTTAAAATATTAAACATATGGCATTTCTTAATCTGTTTTCTTGTGATTATTTTATTCCAGTCTAATATAGTTATTTAATTTTGAGACATGTATAGCCCCAGTTTGAGTCTGTGAAAATATGCCACCTGTTCATGAGTGCAAATATTTTTTTTTAAAAAAGTTCCCTTGCGTAACTTAATAGACAGATTTAACAAACAATTTTTAATCGACAAAAGCTATCACATATCTTTCCGATAATTTATCTGGGATAGAGGTGAACCGAGCATCAATAACAGTTATATCCCTTTCCAATATCCAGAGGGCAGTAGCGGTTTTTTTTTTTTTGTTTTTGACAAATGTGAAGGTCAGAATATAGATCGCTGATTTGTAAATGGGAACAGTGTTATTTGCGATGGATTCTTGAAAGATAGATCAATTGGATGATTGTATTTATTTAAATAATTACCAGCAACGGCGAAAAATCCCGCTTTCCTTTGCCTGGCATCATCTCCTTTAGGAAACACAATACACTGGCCAGCCAAAGAAACGATGACTTCACTCACTCTTCTAATACACCGTCCCGCGGTGTCTTTGCTGATGTTGATGCTTTCACCAATTAGTAAATGAAAGTCACCAGTTGCCAAAAACCGAAGGAAAACCAAAACCTGCAACAGTGGTGTCAACGGAACGCTTCTCCTCGTTGGGTGTACCAATCTCGCTGACACCAAATCTGTTATGTAGAAAATGGTATGGCGGCTAAACCGATACCTGGCGAAAATTTCTTCGTCCCTCAAATAATCCATTGGATTTTTTCGATCCAAAAAGACTCTGTTGCGCTCAGTATAATCGAGGCGTTCCAGAAGACGGAGAACGGCAGCCATTTTGAGTCGGCTTAAATTCAGACTTAAATATTTATGACTGCCATGTACTTGTCTTAGAAAAGTTAAGTTTGTTTCGTGATCCATTTACTTTTTAAGTTTTTTCTTAACTCTGTGATTTAGATTTATGTTCGAAAACTTGCTTAAGTATTGTTCGTGATCCCCGGGCCTGTTATTAAGAACATGCGGCTCTGCACGGCAAGTGTGGACTGAAGCTGTCTTTATTATTCTGGCACATTGTTACTGATGCAGAAATCGAATCCACGACAATCGCGCGCACACGCGCGCGCGCGCGCGAGAAAGAGAGAGAGAGATAAAGAGAGAGAGAGAGAGAAATTTGGTCATTTGTAAATTTTACTTTTACTTTACTGAATGGATATATTTTGTAAAAAAAAATTCCTAAAACTTTCCACCCGATGCGGTATATGAATCGGAAACCCTAGAGTCACAAGAATTGACAAAGTGATAGAGTAAACAGCTTATTTTTTACATTTAATAACGACACATATATGCCTTTGAAAACGTTTAACAAAACCCAATAGACACTTTAAGATGAGATTTAGAACAAGATGGAAACACATGATGCATGTATGAACTCTCGCTGGGCGATGTAACAGACTCTTAAGGCCTGTGACAAAGTGAGCAAAATAAAGTAGGTAGTTCATATTTAGTGGTTGTCGTAAAAGAAACAATACATCAGTCAATAGATCTTAGTGTGTCAAGGAAAACTTGGTTATTGATGAAAATAACATTGGTGTTGCAACATTTAAATATTTATTTATTTCAATGTTTATTTCTTTATTTCTTTATTTGTTTATTATCTTATTAATTAATTAATTAATTTATTTATTTATTTATTTTTTATTATTATTATACCCGCACCTCAAAGCGGGGGTAAATAGTGATCCTGATGTTTGTCCGTCATTCGTCCGTCCGGAATATCTAGTTCCCGGATGATAACTCAAAAAAGTCTTCAACCAAATGATTTTATATTTATATGCAAAACTTATGGTCACAAAAGAAAGGTTTCTTTCGATTTCATAAGATTTCTCATTTATCATTCAAGAGTTATGGCCCTTTTTCATTTATTCTGAAGTTTTACCTATTTCCGGACAATAACTCCGGAACCAGTTTGCCAGTTGATTTCATATAGATGTAAGGAATGTTCTTTACAATTTTGGAAGATTTCCCGTTTATCTTTCTGGAGTAATTACCCTTTTTCTGTTTTGAGGTGTTATCCTGTCGGCATATTCACTTCATATTTATACACAATGCTTATGGTCAAGTAAGAAAGTTTCCTTTTACCCATAAAATTTGTCTGGAAATGGGTAAAACTTCAGAATAACAGAAACAAGCTAATTATATTCTTACAATTTATGTATGTACATAGTTTTAAATAAATATCAAAATTTAAAACTAAAAAGTTTGCTAAATGGTATATTCCTGTATATATCTGCGGATGGTTTCGGGGGTATTAGTTATCCTTTTTATCACCAGTCTAATTATTATTATTATTATTATAATTATTATTATTATTATTATTTAGATGCCGTAATTCAAATGCCATAGTATGATATAGCGAGAGTATTTAGCGCGGTTTGCTAAACGGAATTAATAAGCATTGCATTATTGTCCCTTTTGTATAATAGATTCACGTCTTTTCTTCCGTATGTTTGTTTGGGAAGACGATTGTTGTTTGAATGATTATATAAAGCATGCGTGATATATTCTAGTTTGTAGTATTCCGTGGACTGGATACCGATTTCACATTTTAAACTTTTATTAAGGAGTCTTTAAATAAAAATAGATCATTTGTGGAATTGTGATTATATTCAATATACATCGATATTTTGCCTGTATATTAAAAAAACCTCCGTATTTTTTTTATTATTCGCAATTTTGGTGAATTATGTAACTGTGTATTTAAGCGTTTGACCTTAACCACGATTCACAATTGACTAGTATAATTTAATTAAGCTCTTCTGTGCCAAAACTTTCAGTGGAGCTTCTAAACAGAATTTGATGAAATTTGGCAAAAATGTTTCTCAACTAGTTCTTTCCTTTTTCTGAGTGTTTTTCTTTTGGTGCTGTTTCATGAACAAATAAGCCGCCATGTTTTTGATATGCTAAATTTTAAGAACTTCCTTCCAAGAACCGCTTAATGAATTGAAACCATGCTCCGCCGATATATTCCTGTTGATGTTCTTAACATGTACGGAGTATGCTTATTTTAGAATTTACTTGTAAAAGTATCTGAACAGGGCTTTACTTTGTTTTGGTTATACAGAACTAAAGCTACGATGGGAGTCAAAACATGGCCTTTTGTGTGAAGCTTTTACCGTTGCAAAACCTATTAAACCTATAATTGTTCTTTTTGTTTGTTTGTTTTTATTGTTTTTTCCTCTGATCATTTTGCCTTAAAAAGATAGGTTGTTGATAGTATCGACAATTATCATCATAAGTAGTTTCGTTTTTCGTTTTTTCTCCAGAATTGTGTCAAAGGTAATGTGATTCTTTAACTTTTCACTTATACTAGACACTTTGATACTAGAACTTTGTAAAATGAAGCTCGTTGGACTTAAATGGTTTTCTGTTGAAATGGAAGCTATTGCAGCCTCTTCACAATAGTAAAAATGAAGTGGTGACGAAGTGCGTTTGAAGTGTTTTTCTTCAAAATGGAATCATGTGTTACCGGAGAACACGATTGTCCTTAAATAATCACGTGCCAATCTGGGAATCGAACCCACGACCCCTGACACAACAGTCCTGCACTACCAACTGAGCTAAAAGAGATCTCCGCTTACACAGTTATATATAGCAACTAGCACTACTGCTGCAACTGGCAGGGAAGCGTTCCTGCTACAAATATTTAACACTAATATGTGTATGAAGCATAAATACCTGCCTTTAGTCCATGTAATATTATGACAGATATGTATTTAGACAGGTTCAGTTGATTTCAATTCCAAACACATGTTTTTTGTGCATTGTTAATAATTCGTCCAAATAGAATTTCATATTAATGTCAAATTAACTATCGTTTATGCAGATAAATGCTTAAGGCTACTCGGTGGCCGAGTGGTCTAAGGCGCCCGCTTACGTATCACATTGCCTTTCACCACCTGAGTTCGAATCACACTCGGGGCAGATCCTAGTATAAGAAAGTTTGTCAGTTAACTTGCCGAAGGTCGGTGGCACTTCGGTTTCCTCCACCATCCCAGAACTGACCGCCTCCAAATAAGTGAAAGAATCTTGATTAGGGCGTAAAACACCATTACTCAACTCAACTCAAAGCTACTTGAAAATAAATCTAGTTTCGTCCTACGAAAACATATTGATTTAAGAAGTTTATTCGACATCCTACTCGAATTTACCCATTAACGCTGAAAACATCAGTAACAATTCTTAGTCACCATAAATATATGTTAACAGAATAAGAAATGCATATTGTTCAAGACAGAAACCTATAATCTTTTCAAATATGACCTGGTAACTAAAACTCCTTACTGGCATGTTAAATAGCTAACACTTTTGAAAGTTAATTTAAGACCATAATTCATTGTCAATTGCCATGTATTGTAATATTTTTTACAAACGATCTACAGTTGTGTTCAGTGTTCTGTGAGTAATCGTGTAAGAATATTATAGCACATAACCTAGCATTGCACTGTGCACACAAACATCATCACAAGAAATAATTACCAAGCGGCACTTCAAGGGGGAGAGACTTTCGCTTATCGATTCGACAAGGTGTAAGGCCACAAAAAAACTGATGACGTCATCGATGTACGAAGAAAGTGAACGAAAAAAACGTACATGAATTCTAGCATAGAGCTTTTCAGTACTTTCATTCTTTTGATTTTGATGCAAACGTGTGCCCATTTTTTACATTTATCACTTTTCTGTTTTCACATTTAACGTTAAAAATCTGCATTTTTACATTTAGCGTTAAAATGTCTCTACATTTAGCGTCAAATGCTTTTTTTTTACATTTAATGTCAAGTTTTTACATATGTAACATTTTTTTTTTTTTTTTTTTTTTTTGCATTTAGAGTAAATTTTTTTTCACATTTAACGTCAGATTTAATCTTTTTATATTTAACGTGATTTTTACATTTGACGGTCCTACAAAGGAGTTACGCGATTTTAAGGTCAAATATAAGGTCCGCCTCAGCATATTGTCAAAAAAGTAGCTTGATGTCGACCTCCGGTTCTAATAAGTTGAAGTAGTTAGTTCTTAGAGATAAATAACCTTGTACTATTTACAACTTTAGCTTTTAACTCCATGACATGAAAATGGAAGGCAAGTTACTGTTTGGACAATACACCGTCGTCAGACAATTTAAACTCAAAAACACGTAGCTTGTTCCGACCAAATTTCGGTAGAGTCATGGCGAATGAATTCTGAATTATAAACAAAAAATTTCGATTGATATTAGAAATTCATATGTTAAACAGTCGATCCGACGAAATGAAATCTTAAATAAAACCTCTAACATAACAAACTGGAGTATTGCCTGACTATTTTTAAATGTTTAAGGTTAAAAATTTCATGATGAATTATTTTTATTATTATTTGAGCCAGCCCATGACAAAAGGACCCTTATGGCATTACGTCATCTTATTGTTAAAACGACGTCACAAGTTTGGCGACCGTCTCGGTGATTTCGCGGTAATTTCCCCATTATCGTCTGACGTACTTTCACTTTGTCTTGCGGAAAATGGTAGACGTCTATACAATAAAATGGACCAGTTTGAGGTAAAATAACATGAGTCCGTTACCGGGTTATCAATCACATAACTGGTACTAAACAAGCCCACAATATTTCATTTTTATTATGTGAAATCAAACACAATATGATTTCATATCACGTCAGCAAAAAAAAAAAAAAAAAAAAAAAAAAAAAAAAAAAAAAAAAAAAAAAAAAGTCACGATCCCAATCCATTATCTTGCAATTGAAACTCAAAGATTTTCTGATTTTGCTTTCTAACAGGCAAAACCAACAGCTGACCAATACAAGCTCAAACCAAATATAATTTTTGTGGTAAACGTATTTAGACAATTAGTCCATTATTACACATATGGGTATGTTACAGCGATTTTACAACATGCATATACATATCCCATAATAACGATATCTGTTTACTGTAGTCACTGACAACGATTCAGTAACCATAACCCAGTTGTGCAACAGTGATTTTACTCCGAAAAAAATGTTCCGACGTACATGTATATATTTTCTAAACAAACGAATCACCTTGCAACACGTTTTGAAATGGTTTTCATTTTTCCAAACCGTATATAACGTACTTCATGCTAATAAAATATTTTTGTTAATCTTTTCCTTTGATAATTAAATATCACACACACACACACACACACACACACACACACACACACACATTATTTATTTATTTCTATACTTTAGGAGCTTGAATCCTTAGTGAACGAACATTTTGGGTATTTAAGTGTTCACGCCCAAGTTGATACGAATCATTTATGTGATTATGTACCTGAAGTGTGTGATAACTATGAAGAAGAGGTGCCATTTACAGAGAACCAACTGATAGATATTTCATCTATAAATGATTTTCTTGATGAAATTAACCCAACTGAAAATGATCTTGAAGTACATGATTTTAATGACAATACTGACATTTTAAAATGCAAAATTGAAACTGGCTGCAAATGTTTAGATTCGTGTTTGAACAAATTTAGTGTAGATGAAATATATCATCAAATCTTAAATTTAAGAGAACTCAGTAAAGATGAAAGAGAAATGTACATTATGGGATCTCTACAAAATGAAATGAGCCAAACTAGTATCACAAATCAAGGAAAAAGACAAAGACAATCATATGGCTATAAGTATCAGGGCAAAACTATTTGTAAATCAGCCTTTCAGATTACATATGACATTGGTGAAAAATCGCTGAAAAATATTTTTAAACACATGAATAAAAATGGAGTTGTTCCTCGCATCCATGGAAATGTTGCAAAAAAACCTAAACATGCTTTTGACTTTGAAGATGTATAAAGAGCTGTCAATTTTATCAGAAATGCTGCCGATGAAATCGGTGAGTTGTATACATGACAAGTTAGATAATAAACGAAGTTCAGTGGTTAGAGTGTCCGCCTAGAGAGCGTGAGGTAATGGTTCGATCCCCGGCCAGGTCATAAATAAGACTTTAAAATTTAAGATACGACTTCCTTGACTGGCGCTCGGTTCACCCTGTGTCAGTATTATGTCACTTGGGGAGTATTACGCTTGTCTGCAGCGTATTGATTCGTTGAGCTGGCACCTAAAGCCCCGAGTGCTCGCTATGGAAAACCATAGACACGTATCTCACGCATATACGAACTTTTTCTTAGATTAATCACTTGAAATTTAATTTTTATAATCATAAGGAATTTAATTGGATAAAGCCGACATATTTCTGCATAATGTCACTTGTCTCGTGACCCGTCCGACGGCGTGATCACTGCGGGGTATTTGATACGTTGAATTTTAAAATTTTGAAATTTAATAACAATATTATTGTTTGTATTTTTCTTTTTTATCTTTTGAATTAAATTACGCGGTTTTTAGGTTATACTCCGATAAATATCAGGAAAATTGCGTTCATTTCTTAAATAAAATGCTTTTTATTATAGGAATGCCACAACCAGCTGCCCCACGAGGGAGAGACGACATCCCACCCATTGTTCTACCATCTTCCATGACGAAAAAGGAAATTCATAAGAACTATGAAATATCTTGTGCAGAAATCCCCGTAAGATCTATGAAAATTAATGCATTTCTTCAGCTGTGGTTGAAATATTGCCCACATATTAAGATCGCTGAGCCAAGAGACGATGTTTGCATGAAATGTGAAAAAGCTAGAAAGAAAATAATGGACGCAAGAACAGAAAATGAAAAACTCGAGGCTATAACCGAATTTCAGCAACACATAACGTCAGCACAAAATGAAAGAGATGTGTACAAAGCTTGCATCATGCGTGCAAAAGAGGAGATATCAGCTATTGGTGTTAGACCATCTGGCATCGTTCCACCTCTTTCTACAGATTTTAAGCATGTACACTATACATTTGATTTTTCGCAAAGTGTGAATCTACCTCACCATTCACGACAGATGGGTCCAATATATTTCATCACGCCACAGAAAACTCACATTTTTGGGTTCCGAATTGATGGCACGTCTGGTATGATATATTTACGATTAAAGTAAACTTTAATGAAATATTTAAATACTTATACACTAGTAAAACGTTGAACAAAGAATGGGAAATGAAATACATAAAATACATAAAATAACATAATATTTTAAATATCTCCAATACATATGTCACCGCCTTACCCCCATTAAGGCATGGCATTTTACAAAAACTAAGTGGAGATAAAAAAGGGAAACTGTGCGGAATTTAACATATAATATACAAAAGT
Organism: Tegillarca granosa; assembly: GCA_029721355.1. Classification (NCBI taxonomy): domain Eukaryota; kingdom Metazoa; phylum Mollusca; class Bivalvia; order Arcoida; family Arcidae; genus Tegillarca; species Tegillarca granosa. Next base: position 149,823 of record JARBDR010000186.1, read on the forward strand.
AGGAACAATTCGGAAAAATTATTTTAAAAAATTACCATTTTATTAGCTAAATAATTATCTTTTTTCAATCCTGAAACATTTTGTTATACAGTGTAATACTTTCACGGGCAAGAGGGCAATGTCTTATTTCAAACACTGACATATTTTCTTCAGAACAACTGAATTTTCTTGCAGATGAATCACAGACCATGGGAGAGGATGGGAAAGACTGTCACGGTGCAAACGCTGTAATATCAATGGTAGATTATGCCCTATCTACTAAAGGATTCGGAGAGCAAGAATGTGGCATACATGCCGATAATTGTGGAGGTATATATCCTAGAATGATCCTTATGAATAGAATATTAGAATTTTAGTGTGCAATATTTCTCAAAAGTAACATGAAAATTAACACATATGAAAGAGAAAGAAAAAAAGCCTCATCAGAACATGTAACAACAATAGCGGTTAAAACCTTGTTAATCTCCAGTTTGATTGAAATGTTCATCTAATCACCCCCTAACGACTCGTACTCTAGATCAAGTGACTGGATATCCCCCAACTCTGCAGTTGAAGCAGTATTATAAAGGGACGAAATGCAAAATGACAACATTTAATACATGCAATGATCACATCTGGAAGATTTTTTTATTCATGTTGAAGAGAAGAGAGAGAGAGAGAGAGAGAGAGAGAGAGAGAGAGAGAGAGAGAGAGAGAGAGAGAGAGAGAGAGAGAGAGAGAGGAAGATCTTTTGATTTAAAGACAAAACTGTTTTACATTTCAGGCCAAAACAAGAACATGTATGTATTGGCGTATTTTGCTTGGCGTGTAATTTGTGGTTTGCATAAATCTATCGCATATATGATGCAAATTCCCAGGCCATACGAGATGCCTTGTGGATGCAGGGTTTGCCCATGGCAAAAGGTTGTTTCGGAGGAGCGAGTGTGAGACCATCTTTCAACTGCGTGACATCTTTGAAAAATCTGCAGTTAATAATAAAGCAGGTCATGTATGAAGAAAATGGAAACCAGACATGGGAATGGAGAAACTGGAAGGCATTTCTCTCGGCCAGATTTAAGGCATTAAAAGGGATTCAATAGTTTCACCATTTTAGATTTGAAGCGACTAGTCCTGGCAAGGTATTTGTAAAAGAGAACCACGACAGCATTGAGACATCGGTCAGTATTCTTAAAGTTGGTGCAGTGATAGATGGTAGCAAGCCAGATCCGATCCCAGCGGCAGGACTTAGTCAAGAGAGGGCAAAATATTTATACCGCGTTGTTCGACCTTTTGTACGGCCTCAGTATCAGGATTCTCTATGTCCAAGGCCTAATAACATATCAGAAGAGTAAACGTTTGTACATTTTGGAATTTCATTGGTTTTGTGAAAGAAAATTACTTTATTTCTAAATACACATTGCATACAAAGCATCTGACACAAATAACGTCTTTTTAATGCGCAATTCATTTTTATTTAGCATTGCTAAATGAACTTGTACCGGTATTTAGCTATATAGGATTGAAGTGTCAGCTTCAGTGTATGATCTCAAGACTCGGTCCAAAAGTTTTTCTTTAACATAAATGTACATTCACGACTAAGTCCGCAAACATGATAGATCTACATTACGTTTATATTTACAGCAACGTTAACATTACGTCATAACTAGGAAAACATGCATGCGCAATAGTTGCCAGTAGCAACGTCAAATGGTAAGATTTTAAGATAAGGAAAACATTTTTTGAAAGAGAAAAGAATGCCCTACAAAAACATGCAAAAACCTAAAAATCGAATTTTTATGCCATAAGGGCCCTTTTGTCATGGGCTGGCTCATTTATGATAATGCTGGTCGGTCGGAACGAGATTCGCGTTTTGAGCTAAATTTCTTAGAATCTAACGACAGCTTATTGCCCAACATGTAGCTTGCCGTAATCGTTTATAATTGAAAACATTGGCTTAAAACCCCATGACAATGAAACAAGCACTATAATGTATACATAAAATACATGAACATAGTTCAGGACGTGAAAACCTGCATTAGAAAAAGATTTCTAATTTGACTCAAAGTAAAGACCTTTTATACAATTACACAATTACAGGTGGTTTTAAGAGATGAGATATGATTCCTAAAAAGCCAAATGATATGCATAGTAGTAGACACTTCATTTAACACCTTTGAGAGAGATAAATACACAAAAATGCTCCAAATCAATTTTATAATTTCAATACAATTTTAAAAAACGATTTTGAAATCATTTTGAAATGACCTGTACAATACAGTCATTACTATCGCTTACTAGCTGGATTTGGATTTACATAGTTTTAAGATTCATTAATTTTTAAATGTTTAGCTTATCTTTTTATTTTTGACCCCTAATGTAACTGATGAAGAATGAATTTCCGAAATGTCTACACATGGCACATAGAGAGACTTTATATGTGTTGAACCCAGTTTTTGACATATATCATTATTTTACAATATAATCATCTTAATTATACAGAAACATTTACCTTGCTATACGTCAAAAATGATGTCATCATCTGACAAACTGATATCAGAAATCGCCGTTTACGTTTTGAAAAGATGACAAATAAGGCTGGTGCAAAGACTGTTTGAATCCACAAACGTTTATGACAGCCATGGTAATGACAAACTTGTGAACAGGAATATTGTACTGATGGAATAACACATCTTTACTGAGTCTAATGAAACAGTCCCTGTCGTTTTTTGGGCGAATCAGGATGCTTATATAACCTAGACTGTTATTGGGCCTTTTGGAGAAAAATTATGGATATACAAAATATCAAATTTATGAAGAAAGCAGGATCTACATCTAAAAGGTTTGAATTTGAATGCGAGAAAGTGCACATGGTGTGCATTTGATAAACTCTCAAATTTTTTGTTACTCGACGGGCTGAAGGTTGGTCTTATTGCAAGATCCTCCGACAAATGTAATGTATTCTTTTCTTTGAAATGTCAGCAATACTGGCCAATATTTTTTATATGATAATATATTTTTTACCATTTGTGGGATTATAAAATTAACAGGTCTTTCAGAATGGGAGTCATTCTCAAGGTTTTGTCTGTTGCATTTAAATTCTATTATCATTTCTCTCTGTAGCATATGAACGGACATCATTTCCTAGTAGCACGGTGTAGCTTCTATACCATTGTGAAAATACAAAGTTGTTAAACATACCTGACTCAAATATTGTATAATAGCTCTTTTATCGATTCTGTTCACTTTTCAAAGGTCACTTGCCTTAATTATCAAAACTTTGTATGTAAGTGCACGGACAGTTATATTATGAAATTAATCTGTTGGAAATGATCATGCAATAAAGTTTTAAAATTTCCAATTTTCATTTTCTTCAATCTTTTTGGCTGATACAAATATAGATATATTTTGTAAGCATTATAAAATCGAAATTTTTATTTGCTCCAACTTTGTGAGTAATTTTCTCACAGTCGCGCCAAAGTTTAGATGATGCATCGCCAAATATTATAAGTCACTGAATTTAACCAGGAAATACAATTGTAAAAATAACATTTTACTTACTTTATCCTGGAATCTCCACATCATCGTAAAATTCTCATCCTCCTTAATGCAAGGAGAAAAGCAATGAAATGATTTTTCCTTGCGAGTAAGAACACAGCTTGATGGTGGATCTAAAAAAAAGTTATTTTTTCTTTTCTTACGAATAAAGTAGAAAATATATTAAATAAAACAATAACAGGTTCGCTGGACTTAACGCTTACTTGATATTATTCAAAAATTCTACAGAAATACAATGAACAATCAAATTAAAATCTAAATTTCCTATTCGTCTTTCATGTAGCTATGGCCTTTTTAAACAAGAAGCACAAGAGGGTCTGTGCTGCTCAACTGGTAGGCCAAACAATGCAACAAAAAACATACAAAGACACTAGCCCACCTAGGGACCTCCCACTTCAAATTTGGTTTCATTTAGTCAAGTGGTTTTAAAGAAGTCGTTTTTTCAAACAATTGGTTATATTTTGCTGCTGATTTGCATATTGCACAATAACATGCCAACAAGAAAAACCCGTTAAATATATTAAATGGCCAGAGTTCTACAGTCCATATACCAAATTGATCAAAGAATAAATATGTAATGGCCATTTTACTGTTTTGTTTTTCTTTTTAAAGATATGGCGGACATGTTGGATTTAACATCAGGCCGAAAATTATAAACTTCAATCTACTCCACCTAGGAAACTTCAAAACCAAATTTGGTTTTGTTTGATCTAGTGGTTTCAGAAAAGAACTTTTTCAAAGAATCGGCAATGCTTAGCTTTTACTTTGTATATTGTGTTAACACCATGGCAATGAGCTATTTAGTTAGACAAAAACTTATTCCATATGTTAAATACCCCGCTATCTACGTTCTATATACCAAATTTGAACCAAATTGATCAGCAAATAAATGTAATGGCCATTTCCTTGTTTGTTTTTTTCTTTTTATACTGTTTGTGGCCTTTAGGGATTTAGAACAAACCAAAAATCACAAACTTAAATCTCCTCCACTTAGGGACCTTCCACATTAAAATTGGATTCATTTGGTCATGTGGTTGCAGAGAAGAATTTTTCAGAGAATCGGCTATATTTAGCTACTAATTTGCATATCGCACTAATAACATTCCAATTAACCCATTTACGGAAAATATATAAAATTGCCACAGTTTTACATTTCATAAACCAAATTTGAACCAAATTGACCAACTAATTAATATGTTATGGCCAGTTTCCTGTTTTTCTATTAATAGTAACGGCGGCCATCTTGGATCTAGGAGCGGGCTGAAAATCACAAAATTTAATCGACTCTACCTATGAGTTTCTAATACAAAACTTGGTTTTATTTGGTCATGTAGTTTTAGAGAAGAAGATTTTCTAAAGAATTGACTATATTTAGCTGCTAATTTGTATATTGCGCAGATTACGTACTAATGAAAAATGTTTCTTAAAAACACGTTAAATATATAAGATGGCCAGAGTTCTACATTCCATATACCAAATGTGAACCAAATTGATCAACAAATAATATGTTATGGTCATTTTCCAGTTTTGTTTTATTATAGTAGCAGCTGCCATCTTGGATCTAGGCTCGTGCTGAAAATCACAATCTTTAATCTACTCCACCTAGGGACCTTCCAAAATTTGATTTCATTTTTAGTTATGTGGTTTCAGAGAAGAAGATTGAGGTTTGCGCACGTAAGGACGCTTCGCCATGCCATAAAAATGACACTGAATCCTATATCAAATTAATTTTTATAATAATATCTACAATATTTTATACAAAAGTTAAAAGTTTCAATCAGTGTTGTATAAATTCCCGCTTTATATATATATATATATATATATATATATGTTCTTACAATTTGTAATTTTCACCACTCATAAAGTTATGACTTTGACCTTTGAACATTGAATTATATATCAAATTGACGGCCATATCAATACCTATAATATTCTAATGTACATTTCTATACTAAAGGTTGATAATTTTCCAGATATTTAATCATCTCAGTTTTCCTATGCAGCTATGTCTTGACCTTTAAACCTTTAATTTGAACCATATATATCAAAATGAGACTTGCATCGATACCTAAAATATTTTATTATATATATATATTATTTCGTAAAGTTAAAACATTCCAAGTTTAAGATAATTCAATTTCAATAACAAGAATATTTCAATACACAATCTTTAAAAATATATCATTTTCACCATTTTAGTCATCTTATGGAGTCAAGAAAATTACATTTCAATACTTGATCTGTCATATTAATATTTTCATAAACTTACCTATTTTTCTGTCTTCCAAATAAATAAATGTATAAGAACAATGATAATAATAATAATAATAATAATATATATATATATATATATATATATATATATATATATATATATATATATATATATATATATATATATATATATATATATATATATATATATATATATACTGGTTAAAGCAATTTTTCACCAAATATTTTGCCAGTTCTCCATTTAAAGCTCCATGACAATGATTTGTGGAAATGTAAAACTACGGAAAAATCGCACCTGAGATTTCAAATTTTTATAAAAAGACATTATTGTAATAGAAAAGTTTATATGTCGGAAGACTTTTTTCCCTTAATTAAACCACTTAACATGTAATAGTACATATCTACAGATACAGAGACCTAACACACGCGATTATAAAGAGACTGCACGTGTAAGATAAAACTGTTTCCATTTACATACCAACCAACCGTTATGTCATGGGCTTCATTTGATTTTTTAATGAAATGCGTGTTTCATACAAAAAAGCAAATGAATCTTATAAAAGCAAAAAATGTTCCATGCACTACTCATCCTATAAAGCTTCGACAAGGTCGGAAAATCTATCTCGTACAATCTATCTGGTGGAGTAAAACTCCCCTAGGGGTATCCTTAACTCTGTAGCCAAAACTTTGTGCTGTCAGAAAATGTACTTTGTTACAAAATTTTAAGCCGTTTTCATTTTTGAAATTTATTAAAAAATAAGGTTTGTTCTCTCATGCAAAGCATTCGATATCTGTATTTGGATATAATTTTGGAACTTTGATTCATAAGTTTCAAATATTTGGTTTATCTTTTTCACCTATTACCTTTTTAAGCTTCTAGTATCACTAATGAGTAATGATTTTCTCGAAATGTTCACATATTGCACATCTAAAGGAACAGGTATATTTACTACCTCTGAGCGGGTACCGTTGATGGTGAAGTAAACTCCCCAAGGGTATCCTTGACTCAGTAGGGAGTACTGTATGTGCTGTCAGAAAATGTACCATGTACAATTTTTTCACCACTCTTAATTTTCTAATTTATTTTTAACTAAGGTTTGTTTCCTCGTGGAAAACTGGCTTTGGATCCGTATCAGTTTGGAACTTTTGGTTCATTAATTATCAATATTGGCTTATTTTTGTTTTCTGTCAATTTTTTCGGCCCTAGTGTCTCTGATGAGCAATGATTTTCACGATGAGCACATCAGAATTAAACAGGTATACAAAACCTTTGAACAATGAATGGAGCGGGAAAAGAAGTCTACCCAATTTTGTTTCAATAACATAAAATGATGTGTAATAATATGTATAAAATATCTTCTTTAAACATTTATTATTATTATTATTATTATTATTATTATTATTATTATTATTATTATTATTATTATTATTATTATTATGTCAATACTTATTACCCATTTAACCATTGGGTAAATATTTATAGCTAAAAACAATTAAGCTTACCATTTTGTTTATATTCCAGAGAAATTGCATCGGTGATTAGTAGCATAAACGAAATATTCAGTATATAAAGAACTACCAGCTTGTGTTTGCTGAAATATATAGAAGTTCTAGTAAGTAAAAGTTCTATTATACCCACAGCTATTTAAAAGTATCTGTCAAAATTGTCACTTTGTTTTATAAATGCTTCATATAAGTGAGAATAGTTACACTATTATTCTGCATTCCATTTATAAGAACAAATAAACACTTTTATCAGACAGACCGTTTTACATCAAGAAAGCAGGGAATTAAATTATTCAGTTAAATCTTAAATCACTGGCCGATAACTAGAAAACCGTTATATAACAAAATTGAGAAACTTAGTTCTATATAAAAGTCTTTGACATGACAATCCCTTTTATCATGCTATCGGCTTTGAGTACCTAAACGTTGGAGCCCCGCTAATAAATGATATTGCAGTAAGTACAAGCGAATTGGATTTGTCTTTGAAGAAGATGTCTTCTTAACCAAGATCTCCTTGTTACCTAACCGTGACTGCGAAAATGGGTCCAGTTGCGCTATTACGACAAACTGAGAAAATAGGTTCGAAAGATCGACGTCAGCAAATTGCGCACCTGGTTTCATGGTTTTGAAATTTCGGAGCTTAACTACAGAACATAGTATGCAACCCAAACCGCAGTGGTCTTAATATGAATCTTGTAAACCTCAACTAAATATTGTTATCATTATATATATACTAGCGGAAAAAAGTAACTGTGCATCAATAAAATTTATAATTTCGCTATTATTACCTAATGTATAAATCTTAAAATTTGCACAAATGGTAAGTGTATATACCTCTATCATATCGCTCGGTCATTGCATCAATTGCCCGTGATTTTTACGCTTCATGCGCACTGGTCGGTTTTCACGCAATTGTTGCCCAGCATTTCAGTGTGACAATATTTTAGAAATAATTTACTGTTGTTTATTTGTTTGGACACCAGAAAACCAGAAAAGCAAGATAATTAAGTTGAAAGCTTCCATGGTGTAATGCCTAGGCTAAATGAAAATGATCGCCTCGGCGCAATTGGTATGCTTGAGGCTGGTATGACCCAAAGCTTTGTCACTAGACATTTTGATGTCCACAGAAACACTGTTTATGCTTTATGGAGACGATACCAACAATTTGGCACCACAAGAGACCGCCCTCGTTCAGGACGTCCACGCGTTACGACACGTCAGCAAGACAACCATATCCGGCTTGTGCACCTCCGGAACCGTTTCCAAACTGCCAGTACTACTGCCCGGAGCATTTCTGGACTACGCCCATTCAGGCCCAGAACAGCACGGAATCGTTAACGGGAAAGACATATTCGCCCACGATGTTCGGCAATCCGTCCAATTCTACAACGACGTAATCGCACAGCTCGTCTTGCATGGTGCAGAACACAATTACGCTTCAATCGACGAGACTGGGCACAAATTATGTTCACCGATGAGTTCAGATTTCACTGGGACAGCAGTAACGGACGCTCCAGAGTGTATCGGCGCATTGGAGAACGTTTCCATGACGCGTGTGTGGTGGAACGACGTTCGTTCGATGATGGCAGTAAAATGGTTAAGGGTGGCATCACAGCGAATGACAGAACTCTGGTAGTCATCGACGGGAATTTGACCGGTGTACGGTACCGTGATGAAATCCTACAGTTCCATGTCATCCCATTCATCCAAGGACAGCAACGTAACGTCACTTTTCAGCATGATAATGCAAGACCACACGTCGCACGGGTTACAATGGATTTTCTGGCACAGCATAACGTCAATGTGTTAGCGTGGCCAGCCGTTTCACCAGACCTTTCTCCAATTGAACACGTATGGGATGAAATGGGGCGCCGATTACATCATCTGCCCAATCAGCTTGTTACATTGCAAGGGTTGGCCCAAGCGTTAGACCAGATATGGAACAACATCCCTCAAGCATTCTTTAGGCATTTAATCAACTCTATGAGGCGTCGCTGTCAGTCCTGTGTCAATGCTAATGGTGGTCACACACGATACTGATCTTGTGAACTGACTTTTACTATCTGCTATGTTTCTAGTCCCCTGCGTATGAAATAACAGTATCTGTAACCTTTTCAAAGACATGAATTTGTAAAGAAATATCTTATAAACAAATACGAAATTATTCATTGCTTTGCATTTTCAAATTATTTTATAATCTCACATTTCAGTCATGCACAGTTACTTTTTTCCGCTAGTATATATTTATTGTTTAAAATGAAATCTGTTAGAAGATACGACCGGTTTTGAATCGCGTACTATATTTTGGCAGAGTAAATGCGGAAAATAATGCGCCGTTTTTCATTCTATTTTACTAGCATGATACACTTTTACTGCATTACGCGTATGTCTTGGATAAATTTACATTTCTCTGCCTAAATGGAGTATGCTACCATTGGAAAAAGACTGGTTTTTGACCTGAGGCGTCTAGTTCTACATACATATCAACTTATTTACTCTCTCTCTCTCTCTCTCTCTCTCTCTCTCTCTCTCTCTCTCTCTCTCTCTCTCTCTCTCTCTCTCAGTATTATTACGTATGAGGTTTATATTTTATCCGCCTTTATTACGTTTTGTTTTGTGTGGTATTACCACGGCTTATCCATGCGCTATACCTCAATGCGTTAGCACTCGAAGGTCGTTTGGTCTTTCTCTCTATCTTACACACACACACACACACACACACACACACACACACACACACACACACACACATCTAAGCCTTTTAAGTGTGATAACAGTGTTAACACTGGGACAACTTAAACATTAGTACGGTTGTGCCATATAAAGCTTTAAAAGGCGTGGATATATAGCATTATTAAACGCTGGCATTGCGAGTTGGTGTGGTTTCACTCATCCGTGTATACAGTACAGGCCTGTCGAAAGTTAAACACTTAAATGCCGAATTAGTGCCGACTCGACAGCTCGTCTCGGCCCCTCGGCAGTTATGTCTCGGCCAATAGTAATCAATAGCTCGGCACCTTTTCGGCAGCTACTGTCCATCGCTCGGCTGTTTTTCGGCCACTTTTTGACTGCTCGGCACTTTTTTTGGCTGCTCGGCACCTTTCGGCCGCTCGGCTCCTCGGCATTTTTTCGGCCACTCGACCCCTTGATCGTTATCTACAAAATACCAGTTCATTAAACATGCCTGCAGTTATCGTATATCGTAATATTTTAGAGAGAAAATTGTGAGATTATCTAACTCTGGAGTTAGTCAAAGAGTGGCAGTGTCAGTGAACAAGTTTCTACAGCGTTTTAGACTACTTTTTTTCTAAATCAAAAGTTTGATAACAGGTGTTGTAGTCTGGCCGATCTCGGAGACCATGTGTCTAAATAAAACTTCGTTTGTTCGACATTCTTTTGTCATGGTACTGAGAAGGTTTTGAACTTCGTGTATTGAAGCCAGGTATTTGATGATGACGGGGATTAACAGATTAGGATTATGACACCTGATGTTTACCTGTATAGGTACGTATAATGACTGAGTTAAAACTGAATTGGCAGAAGTCTAGTTTTTTGTTTTAAAATGGAATATAAAAGATTTATGCAATTCATGGAAAAAAAAATCACATATCTTTTTTTCCGTCGTCTATATATTTAATGGTATTTATTTATTTATTTTTTATTATTGTTTTTTATTTATTTATTTATTTATTATTTCTATTATTATTATTTTTAAATTTATTATTATTATTATTCAATTTATTTAATTTGCACTTATATTCCGTATAATTTAACGAATGATATATTTTATTATTATATTATTATTATTTTATTATTATTATTATTTTAAAATACAGTTAATCTCTCTCAGATGTAAATTGCTGAAAAAAAATCACATATGTATCTTTTCCAACATCCGTTTATTTAATGGTTTTATTTATTAAATTTATTTTAATCTATTTTATTTTATTTTATTTTATTTTATTTTATTTGTTTTATTTTTTTCTAATTTATTTTTGTTATTCTTTACAGTTAAACATTAATCTCTCAGATGTTAATTGTTAGACCACTCGTTAACTAGTGACCGAGACTCGATTACTGAGAGGCCAAATGAACTGCCGAGTCGTAGACAGTTCAAAGCGCCGAGGAGCCAAATGAGTTGCCGAGACTCGGCTACCGAGTGGCCGAGCTGTGGACAGTTCCAGTTGCTGAGGGGCCGAGAGTTGACAACTTTTCGGCCACTAGCTGTCCACAGCTCGGCTCCTCGGCAGTCGAGTCTCGGCTCCTTTTTGTCAGCTCAGTGTTAAACTTTCGACAGGCCTGTACTGTTTGTAACCAGGTGATATGTAAGTATTATGTGTAAGCGCTGCCATTGTGTCATGTATGTAATAATGTCTTTGTTCCACGTGTATTTGTTTATATATATTTAACTGGACAATACTGACGAAACGGCGACCTATGACCAAAACCTTGACCTGTCAAATCACGGTGCATGCTGAGTTGCACGCACGCCAATATTTCACCAATGTAAAATAGTGTAAAAGGGAGTGAAAATACTGCAAAGTTATAATCAGACGTTCGATTTTGTCTTGATATGAGAAAATTAAATTCAGTTACCAGGAAAGATAGCTATATGCTACCAAGATTCGATGACGTAATCGACACCTTAAATGGTTCAAAATATTTCTCAAAATTGGACCTAAGATCCGGCTATTGGCAAATTGAGATATGCGAGGAGGATAAGCACAAAACAGCTGTTTACGTAGGCAAGTTAGGTTTTTATGAGATGAACCGGATGGGTTTTGGATTAACGAATACCCCTGCAACATTTCAAAGGCTTATGGAGGAATGCATGGGAAAGATGCACTTAAAAGAGTGTTTGACATTTATTGATGATGTATTAATATTTTCTAAGACCTTTGAAGAACACACAACTAGATTGGATAAGGTATTTGCAAGGTTGGTAGAACATAACCTAAAATTGAAACCATTGAAATGTGAATTGTTCAAAACATCTGTATCGTATTTAGGTCATGTAGTTTCTGAGAAAGGCATATCGACAGAACCAGAGAAAATTTCAGCGGTTAAAGATTGGTCTAGACCACAGAATGTCAAAAAATTGAGAAAATGGTTAGGGTTTGTAGGTTACTACAGAAGATTTATGAAAAAAATTATTCCAAACTTGTAGAATCACTAAACAATCTATAAAAAGGTCATGGAACAACAAAAACATCAAAGAAAAGTAAAAGAAAGACAACAAAGAGTTCACATGTAAAATGACAATGGGCAGATAAGGAAGAAGCATTTCAAACAGTTAAACAGAAATTAATAGAACCTCCTATACTAGCATACGCGGACTATTCAAAACCTTTCATTGTTCATACAGATTCGAGCGGCATAGGTCTGGAAGCGGTGCTCTATCAAAAAGAAAATGGAAAGGAAAGAGTTGTGGCCTATGACAGTCGAGGATTGAGACCCAGCGAGCGTAATTACCCAACACACAAACTTGAATTTTAGTTTTGAAACGGACAATATCAGATGAATTTCACAATTGTCTGTATGGTATCACTGTCAATTAAAACATTTTTTCAATCAAATAAAGGTCTAAAAAGCACAATGCAGATGCCGATGGATTATCCAGGAAGCCAGAATTTGAGAGTGATGTTATAAAAGCTATTTGTAATGCGTCGCTTGTAAATGTTCCTCTGGTTGAGTGCGTTTCAATGGAAACTACTGCTCATTCGACATTCGAGCGGTGAGCAATTACCTTACCGTCGCCAACTTAATAAATTAACTGGGAACAAGAACTACATAAGGATATAATAATAGCTAGAGTAATTGACATCCTGCAAAACGATTTTCCGTCTAGGGGTGAAGGAATGCAAAGTGAAACACCGGAATTGCAAAAGTATATGAGAGAGCGGAATTGTTTACTATTTCAGACTAAAGTTTTGTTTCGAATCACTTCGCAGGATGGCAATCAAATCAAATAACTGGTTTTGCAACATAAATATTGGGATACCATGGGAAACGGTTCAGCAGAGCGTTTTAACCAGACTCTACTGAAAATGCTCGGTATTCTCCGGGAAGAACAAAAAAGCAGACTGGAAATCTGATATTGCACCATTGGTTCAAGTTTATAACAGCACTAAAAGCGATGCAACTGGTTTTACACCACATTACTTGATGTTTGGTTGGCATCCTAAGCTCTCAGTAGATATATATTTTGGGTTAGATCAGAATGATGAGCAAGAGAAGGAGAAAACAACATATGTGAAAAAACTGAAAGCCCAGAATGAAACAGGCGTATAAAATTGCTTCTGCTGAAGTAGAGAAAAATACAGCTAAAAATAAAGAGAATTATGATTTAAGAAAGTAGGAGAGTCTAAGCTAGAAGTAGGCGATAGAATACTGATCAGAAAAGTTGGTCTCAAAGGAAAACAAAAGCTCGCCGATAAGTGGGGAAAGGAACCCTATTTGATTGTAAGTATACTAAATAGTGAAGTTCCGGTGTACAAGGTAAAACCAGAGTCTGGGAAAGGATCCATCCGCACTCTGCATCGAAATTTAATGCTACCTTTAACCAGCGTCCAACCAGTAGACTCGGAAAATAAAACAAAAACAAACAATAATGAGAAACAAAAACAACTTAAAAATAGTAAATCAGAGGTTACATTTATGCCGACCGAAAATCCAAATGTTACTGATAGTGATAACGCATCTAGTGATAGTGATAGCCCGGAGTGCGAAATACGTGAGTGTGTGATACCACAGCGGAGAAATCAGTACTGTAAAGTGCCCGAGTCCCATTTAAATGAATCAAGAAATACTAGTGGTCTTACTCTGCAAAGTGAAGCACAACAACAACAACCATCGCATTCTAGTACTATGAGCTCTGAAGTATCACAATCAAATACAACAACAAATCAAAGTTACAGTAGATCAGATAATTCTTCGAGCAATGTAACATCCGATCAGTCAGTAAGCAGTCTAGACAATTATAACAATAGTGCTAGGTTTCAGGAGCTTCAGGAGTCAGCCAGGAATTAACACCAATTAATCGCTAACCAAGAAAATCAAACAGACAACGTAACCCACCCGATAGATTCGGAACTTGGATTAATCTCAAAACAGCAAAATTGAAGAGGAAGTGTTTGTGTAAAATTATACGAAGTCAACGCAACTTTATATATGATTTATTATGCAGTAATACATAAATATTATCAATATATATTTATGTGAAATGTGTTATTTTACTCTCAATGGTAATATAATGTATTATATTAGTTTGATCCATGAGTAGTAGTTAGTTTTGAAATCAGTTTAGAAATACATTCATTTCGGTGTAGATAGTCTAAAACCACTTGGATAACTGAAGCTGGATTTGAGGTAAGCTACACTTTGGATTCAATTCTAACACCAGTTGAAAACATAACAATGTGTTTCATAATTTCAGTTATATGTTACTTAAATCTATTTTATTTGATACAGGTCCATCTTGTTTAATATATTTCGTATGACTTGTGTTCTAACAAATTTTATTTTCTGTTTTAAGATTAACTACATGAAATGTCATGAGACATTTTTCTTCTTGCAGGGGAGTATGTAGCCAGGTGATATGTAAGTATTATGTGTTAGTGCTGCAGTTGTGAAATGTATGTAATTTGTTCCACGTGTATTTGTTTTTATATATTTACTGGACAATACTGACGTAACGGCGACCTATGACCTAAACCTAGACCTGTCACATCGAGGTGCATGCTGGGTTATCACACCTTTTCCCGCCATCATTTCACCATTGTAAAATAGTGTAAAAGGGAGTGAAAATTGGTAACACATTGCAACTTTTTAATCACCTTGTTAAATACTGCAAAGTAATAATTAGACGCCCGGTAAGCTTTCTGTTATTTTTATTTATCTAGATTTTCCGATAATTTATGTTTTAAAGTATTTGATTTATTATATTGCTGATCGTCTTGGGATAATTCCGTCGGTAATTCGATCTTTTAATTTATATATGTAGGTTAAATTTGTACATAGATTAGTTTGTAAGCTGTACCACATATTGGTAGGTGTAAATAAATTTATAAAACAAACCATCGGAGTCATTTAGTTTTGAATATGATGGAACCCCGGGTTACATATAAACACTGTCATTAGATAGTGAACGACTTAAACCTACTGGCATAACTGCATACATACATACATACATACATACATACATACATACATACATACATACATACATATGTACATATGCACAATATTTTTTTATTTGTGTTTGAATAATATAATTTTGTATTGTGTAAATTGAACGATAATTTATGTCATGTAATCATTATAAAATTGAAATTTAACTATCTTCTAGCTTTGTGAGTCATTTTTAACAGTCGCGCCAAAGGTTAGATGACGCAACACCAATTGTACAAGTCACTGAATTGAACCAGAAATTACAACAGTAAAAAGAACATACTTGACTTACTTTATCCTGGAAACTCCACATCATCGTAAAATTCTCATCCTCCTTAATGCAAGGAGAAAAGCAATGAAAAGAGTTTTCCTTGCGAGTAAGAACAAGGCTTGAGGGTGGATCTGAAAAAAGTTATTGTTTCTTTTCTTACGAATAAAGTAAAAAAGAAATCACTTATTAAAACAACAACAGGTCCGCTTGACTTAACAAATGCACTGGTTAGAGCAACAACAGGACAGTTGGACTTAACGCTCACTTGATGATATAACACAAAATATTCTACAGAAGTACAAAGGACAATGTTATTCAAATCATACTAAATTTCCAATGATATATTTCTTTGAAAAATTACATTGATTCCTATATCAAATTAGTTGTAATATAAATGCCTGCAATATTATATAAATAAGTTTGCAAGACAATTACCCATTTCATTTTTTTCAGTTATGAAAGTGAACTTATATCAAAATCACTGTTGTTTCAATTCCTACAACATTTTAATATATATACCTTTACAACATCTTTTTTTTTAAAAAAAAATTAACAAAGTTCACCATTTTGTTAATCTCATACAGTTATGACATTGACAGTTGAACACGTAACATTGAACCATATATTTATTAAAATATTATAGGTATCCATGTTAGATTAATTTTGATATATGGTTGAAGTTAAAGGATCATATGTCAAAGCACAGCTGCATAAAAGGCTGAGATGGTTTAAACATCCGGAAGATTTTTAATCTTTGGTAAAGACATGTTTATTAGAATATTGTAAATATTTATATGACAGTCCAACATACCAGTTCATAAAATTAAAATTTCCAGTAGCTCAATTTAACATCAATAACAACAATATTAAAAAAACATGCTTTTAAAAAATATAGTTTTCACCTAATTAGTAATCTTACCCAGTTATGAATTGACATTTAAATACGTGGCATTGTTCCATATATCTAACAGACTGTCATATTAATATTTTTATAAACTTGCCTATTTTTCTGTCTTCCAGATCAATATAATTTTAAATAATATTAATAATATTAATAAACAAGAGGCCCAATAGGGCCTGTATTGTTCACCTGGCACACCCTTTTTTGTTCTTTGCTTTTCCTTTTTAAATATATCCAATCAGTAAAATGTAAAGAAACTCACTAGTAATATCCTTACTTCTATTATTTCAAGCACTATTTATCACAAATTTCTTTTCAATTAGCCATTTACTTTCAGAAGATTTAGGCTGAAATAGACTTTATTTGCATGTTAAATAATTATTGCAAAATTGAAAAATTGTACAGAAAAACCCATTACATATGTTTACCCCCAACATCTAGTTTCTATGTAACAAATTTCAACAAAATCAGTACATAAATAAACCCGTAATAGCCATTTTTAGATTTTTGCTATTTATAGTAATGGCAGCCATCTTGGATTTCCCACTGACATGTCGGATACAATTTTGAATCCATACCACCCAAGGACTTTCCACACTCAATATCCTTTCATTGGCCAGTGTACTTTCAGAGAAGAAGATTTTCAAAGATTTCGGCTAAAAATGGAACTTATTTGTACATTACGTAATTATTGCACAAACGAAAAATCGTACGAAAAAACCAGTTACGTATGTTTTATCCCCCGACATCTATTTCCTATGTTTCAAATTTCAACAAAATCGGTACATAAATTAACCTGTAATGGTCATTTAAAGGTTTTTGCTATTTATAGTAACGGCAGCCATCTTGAATTTTGGACGGACATGTCGGATAAAATTTTTGATCTATAGCAATTAAGGACCTTTTATACCAAATTTCATTTGAATCGGCCTATTAGTTTCAGAGAAGAAGGTTAAAGTTTACAGACGCACGCACACACGCTTTACCATTCCATAAGCTCACCCTGGTTTTGCCAGGTGAGCTAAAAAGTATACTTAAATATAACGTTTTAAGGAATTTTCCCTATGTGCTTTGCCATTTCACCATTTAAAGCTCCATAACTATGATTTGTGCAAATGTAAAACTAGTTTATCTTTGAATGTTCATTATGGAACATCTCTTGTAACAACAAAGGAGAAAACTTTTGACGTCTTCCATCTTCCCCTTCCTTACATGGTCACGATGTCACATAATTCCTACATTTATGCAAATCTGATATTCATCAATCAATTTTCATCAATCTTGGCCCAGTAGTTTTGGAGATTTAATGTAGAAGTTATTTCAATACCCATGACTGTCGAAGGACGGTTAAAAGTTGCAATAGCTCACCAGAGATTTTAAAAACTTTGTAAAAAGACATAAGTGTAATAGGGAATTAGCAAAAACAAGTCATATAAAACAACGAATTATGTTGTATTACCTTTTTAGACATACCTTATAACTACGATAATGAAGAGACTGCACGCGTAAGATAAAACTATGTTCATTTCCAAATCAACCAGTCGTTATAGTTAGCTTCATTTGCTATCTTATACCAAAACAGAACTAAAAGAATGTTTGCGTTAAGTGATTTTTTATCAAGATTCGTGTACAAGTATATGTAGGATACCACCAAAGACCAGTAAATAATAACGTGGTATAAATACCGGGGAGAAAAGCTTTGGAAAAGTGTAAACCATCACTTAGGTCGTGTTGAAATAGATTCCATTATAAATTTTTTTAATTAACGGCTTATCAGATTTGTAAAACAGATATAACTTGATATGTTCTTATTATTACATTTAATATCGAGAAAGAGAGAGAGAGAGAGAGAGAGAGAGAGAGAGAGAGTATATCACTTACAAATCATATTTTGTTCTTCCAGATTGTAGATGAGATATGCTTTTCTTCTTCGACTACATTTCCACATTCCAGCATCTTGACTGTTAAGGAAATTAAGTGACATAAATATACCACTTTTATTGGTTGAGAACAGATATTTTTCATCGGGGGTCCTATAAGCGGTACAGAATGTACTCCTGCAGCTAGTTAGGGCACTGTGAGAGTTTTTTGACCAGGACATTGTC
The DNA here is from genome assembly GCA_029721355.1 of Tegillarca granosa. Classification (NCBI taxonomy): domain Eukaryota; kingdom Metazoa; phylum Mollusca; class Bivalvia; order Arcoida; family Arcidae; genus Tegillarca; species Tegillarca granosa. The sequence goes on from JARBDR010000186.1 coordinate 168,544, forward strand.
CATATTGTCTGGTTGAATATTTTGCAATTAAAGGTCATGTTTTGTCCAATAATGGGTGGAGCATTAGTTGTGAGTGAAAATATGACTTTACCTGTAAATGTTAAAAACATATATTAATTAGTGTGTAACTGAAGATCGACGCCAAAATATTTACTATTAGAACCTGGCTCCGGTTTTTGTAAAACTTTGACCTAGGGCCAAGTCCATAAAGCAGACGCAAGATTGTAATTCGTAAATGGTTTGCGTCGGCGTAACAAATTATGTCGTACCCGGTGTACATGAAAAAAAACCCCGTAAATCAAGGCGTAGTTGCGACTAAGAATATTATAACTTACTTTAAAAAACATGATATACCGTGTGTCAATCGTGTATTATCATCATGTCGCGTAAAGGAAATTTTGAATTACAAGAAATAGAGAAAACATTGTCTCTGAACAAGGAAAATTCTCAATTTTCGAATTTGCCAATTCTGTTAGAAGAAAAAGAAACAAATGTGGTAAGAAATACCAAATTCAGTGAATTCTGTTGGAAAGTAAAATAGAACAACATTTGAAATCAAACATAAATAGAAAGACTTATTACCATGGGCCAAAAAGGGCTTTTCAAATCGGAAACGTTTAAAAACCGGCGGAAGAACAAAGCTAACAGAAGGACCATATACCGATATAGTGTTTGACGATATCGGCGAATCACCCACAGTTTTGGTTGAAATATCTACGGGTTAAAAATCTGACGATTCAAACAATTATGATAGCTTTAATCTAAAAAAAGTGTAGAGCAAGTATACCAAACAGACAATTATGAAGTTTCGATGGAATCCCTTCATTCTTTAGAATGTAAGTTGTTTATGACAGAGGAAAAGTCCTTTTTATGGTTATTTTAATAAAATCTGTTATTTAAAATCCAAATAATAATTCAATAAATTACAAAGATATGTTTATTGCTATGCCCAGTATCTGTGCAAATATATAACACAAATATATGTTAAATTAGCAAGAAAAGTAATGATCTTATAGTGGTTATCGTGCGTTTTTGTGTGCCGTTTTTCATTTTTGTTGAACTGTGTGTCTGGCTCATCTGTTGGTTTTAGGTATTTTTTTCATTTTCCTGATTCATAGTATATTTTTTAACCTAATTTGTTTTCAATTTTCAATGCAGTACAGTCAAATTCATATTAACTACTACTAAAGAAACGATAAACTAGTCAGACTGCAAAGTAACAGTCGAGAAATATTTTGAATGTCTCTTTTTTTAAGAAAATTAAAAAATAGCACATACCAGCATTTTTATCAACTAAAATATTTATCTCGACTTTTGCTTACGTTGAAAGCTGCAGGGAAATCTACCACTAGTTTGATCTACCAAAGATCTTATTTAAAAACATTAATCAAGTGATTCTTTATCGGGAACGAGACAACGTCAACCAACACAGTAAATAAGCATGATTTCTGACATCGAAAGCAGCGATACGGTAAATTAAAACAAATGTGTCATTAAATGTGTCACAATTTAATGGCTAAAACACTTCAATTAAACATAATGTTCCAGAAACATAGCTAAACAATTTTCAATTTCTGAATTTGCTTCAGCATGCTGATCAAGAAAACAGTATATATATAGTAAAGAGGTTTATACTACAGCTTTAGGAGAAAGTTATTACGGTCAAAATTCGGGTAAACTGACATTGTCCAAAAAGAAATAGTAATGTCCTGTGCTTCATTTGAATTTTTTAATGAAATTAGGCAGTAAAAATAAGCATGCCTTTTGCTTTTTATTTGAATGCGTGATTTCATTCAAAAACGCGAATGAATCTAATAAAAGCAAAATATCTTCCATACACTACTCCTACTATGAAGCTTCGATAAGGTCAGAAAATCTATCTCGAACAATCTATCTGGTGGAGTAAAACTCCCTGATGGGTCTCCTTAACTCAGTAGCCAAAACTTTTTGTGTCAAAAAATGGACTTTATTTCAAAATTTTTAACCGTTTTCATTTTGGAAATTTATTTAAAACTAAGGTTTGTTCTCTCATGCAAAGCATTCAATAGCTGGATTTCATTAATTTTCAATATTGGATTATTTTTTCCATCTATCATTTTTTTCTCAGCCCTAGTGTCACTGATGAGGAATGATTTTCACGATGTGCACATCAGAATCAAACAGGTTTACAAAACCTTTGAGCAATGATTGGAGCGGGAAAAGAAGACTCTCCAATTCTGTTTCGCTAACATAAAATGATGTGTTTTAATACAATGTATGTGTAAAATATCTTTTTGGAACATTTCACATTTATAATAAAAATAATAATTATTATTATTATTATTTCTATTATGTCTATTATTATTATTATTATTATTATATGCAAATACATACTCATTTCAACCATTGGGTAAATGTTTATAGCTAAAAACAATTAAACTTACCATTTTCTATATATTCCAGGGAAATGACATCGGTGATTAGTAGCATAGACGAAATACTCAATATATGAAGAACTACAAACTTGTGTTTGCTGAAATATAGAAGTACTAGTAAGTAAAATCATATTATACCCACAGCTATTTAAAAGTATCTGTCAAAATTGTCACTTTGTTTTATAAATGCTTCATATAAGTGAGAATTGTTACACTATTATTCTGCATTCCATTTATAAGAACAAATAAACACTTTTATCAGACAGACCGTTTCACATCAAGAAAGCAGGGAATTAAATTATTCAGTTTAATCTTAAATCACTGGCCGATAACTAGAAAACCGTTATATAACAAAATTGAGAAACTTAGTTCTATATAAAAGTCTTTGACATGACAATCCCTTTTATCATGCTATCGGCTTTGAGTACCTAAACGTTGGAGCCCCGCTAATAAATGATATTGCAGTAAGTGCAAGCGAATTGGATTTGTCTTTGAAGAAGATGTCTTCTTAACCCAAGATCTCCTTGTTACCTAACCGTGACTGCGAAAATGGGTCCAGTTGCGCTATTACGACAAACTGAGAAAATAGGTTCGAAAGATCGACGTCAGCAAATTGCGCACCTGGTTTCATGGTTTTGAAATTTCGGAGCTTAACTACAGAACATAGTATGCAACCCAAACCACGTGTTTATACTATTTATGTTTCATGTATACATGTACTAAATTGTAGACTTTCACAATAATAAGTAATCTATATTTGAAGAAAAAAATATAAATCTGAACACTTATTTAGCCTTTATTTTCTGTATCGTATAAAAGATAAACACTTTCGATTTATCGTTTTCATACGGCCCTTCATGTTTGATGATTGATAAAAAAAATTCTGTTTAAGCATAACACGCAAAGTACCTGTTGATATCTTGTATTTTCCTTACCGCAGCTTTAATCGTTAGATATTTCAATATTTTCAAAATTTGAAATTAAAATTAATTAATTAACAAATATGTAAACATAAATGTAGTAAATCATACTTAAAAATGAATATTCTCTCTCTCTCTCTCTCTCTCTCTCTCTCTCTCTCTCTCTCCTCTCTCTCTCTCTCTCTCTCTCTCTCTCTCTCTCTCTCTATCTGTGCATGTTTTAGATACAAGAAACAAATAAATACACTAAAGAACTGAGCTTTTTATTTCCATGACAGAAAAGGATTGCCCAAGTTCTACATTTCTACACGGAAACGCTAATGTAATTTTAACATGTAAGATTCACATAACTTAATTATTGGTAAAATCAACGTGATGGTTTATATTTAGTGTGATATTAAAAAGAGAATTTCCATATTCAAAAAGATATTTGTCTACAGGAGCTTGAACACCCCTAAATCGAGAGAAACACGTTTGTGTACGATGATGACTGCTTTTTAAACTGTCTTCTATTGCGTCCGTACAACAAACCTAGACATGGGTAAAAAATTAGACCGCCGGTTGCACGATATGTCTAAATCTTGAATGCACCTACAAATGGGTTTGTCTAACATCTACAGTATTTATTTATTTATTTAGTATTTATTTATCTTGTTACCTAACCGTGACTACGAAAATGGGTCCAGTTGCGCTATTACGTGATAAGTCATGCGTGAAAAAGTTTCAGCTTGAACTAATACACCCGTGATTTTCTGAGTGCCGCATTCAATACTGAAACCCAAGTCGATTAATAAAATTTTTATCAAATTATTATTTTGAAAATGCCTCGAATAAGGTTAAAAAGACAATTAAGAGATACCCAGATGAATTACACAATGCTGCTTCATTGAGTTAAATCTACTCAAGAACTCTCCACGAGCTTAAAGATGCGCTTAGCGAGGAATGAGACACACTTCCACAAAATCGCAAACAGAACTTGATTGTGAGCACGCCAAGTTAGAGCTGTTATTGATGAAAGGGGAAGACATACTCACTATTGAATATGTTACGAGTTTATTCTTATTTAATTTTTACATGTAATGAGATATGCAGCTGGTGATATTGGGAATTGATGCTAGTATGATTTATTGTTGCATTTCTTGAATTTCTTGAATTCTGAATGAAATCTATGCCAAATCTTCGTATAATTAAATAAATGATTTATATTTCTGTTTAGTTATTTGTCTTTTGTCTTAGTTTTTGTTTCAAATTTGAAAACTTTGAATGAAATAAGTGATCCCTAGCCATGTTTGGAGTAGTGTATATTGAGTTACAACTCCTTCAATTCCTTATTTTTTGTATATTTTATAACTTTACTGCTTGCTTTTTATATTGTTAACCAGTTTTTGTCAGCATTACGTTGATGTGCTAGAGATTTAAAAACTATGAAATTAAACAAACATCCGTTGTTTTTAAATTATGATAAGATTTTAGCAGTTTTTGTTTTTTGTTTTTTTTTTATTTAATTATTATTATTTTTTAAATTTATTTATTTATTTATTTTTGATATTAAATAAGTTTTTTGTGTGATGGGGTGGGGGTGGAGGTATTGTAAGTGTCAAAAGTCAGTTAAAATGTCAAAAACTGATGTTAACATGATTGACACTGTTGTGAGTGTTTCTTTATTGTCCTACAATACATAAGAGAACTAGAGGTGAGTTGTAGGCGCTACTGAGTTCATTGCGACGCCAAATGCTGTTGTTGCATCGCCAATTCATTATACCCCTCGCAACGAAGTAAGTTACTGAAATGCGACAACTTGGCTGTATGTGTATCTGTCTGTCCGTCTGTCTACAGACACAATTTATCCGGCGTTTAATTCAATTACGTAAGATCTAATTTTTCTGAAACTAAGCACAGATGTAAAGCATCATAAAACCTGTGCACTTGCAATTATTAGTTTGGTCGGATAAATTGGATTTATTACCATTTTCCAACTTAGAATTTTTCACACATACAATTTATCAAGAGGTTTATTTAATTATGTATGATCCAATTTTTCCGAAACTATGTATAGATGGCAAGTATCATAATCTTGAACCCATCACACACGATCAAATTTCTTCATCATTAATTGGGAGCGGGTGGTATAAGTCTCCTGCAGAGAAGTTCAAGTTAATTTTTAGTGTAAAAGTGATGTTTTATCAATATAAAGACACCCCGAGAATACAAATTATTAATTGTGCCACTTGTTTCTGAACAGTAACTGTTGTTCATCATTTAGTATTGAGTCCAACTAAACATTATATGTATGATTTTGATACTTTTGTTTCTACTAAAATGTTATCCATTATATAGGTATATGGCCATGTTAATTTCGAAAGGGTTTATTTGTTTCATATATATGGTCATCTTTAATGATCAATAAAACTAAAACAAACATCAAAGTAATGAAAGTACTAAAATTCGCGAAGACGAAAGAAAAATGAATGTTTGATTGAATGTAAATTTGGACCCTGTTGAAGATTATGTCATGTTAAAAGTTGACAGCCTTTGTTGGTGTAGTGGCAGATATGTTGACTTTAAAATGCAATGAAAGACAGCAATGAGGGATGTTGTGTGCAATGTATATCATAAACAGTGTAGCATTATATGACCAAATCATATTCCATGTTACAATAAATAGTCAAATCTTTAACTTTATTACAAGTGGCATAAATATACCATTCCATAAACTATGTGTTTAAAAAGACAATATCATAAACAATGTGGCATTCAATGATCATTTCAAAAATCACGTGTCACTTAATGACCACATCATAAACCATTGGGTATTAATTGACCATATCATAAACCATGTGACACTAAATGACCATATCATAAACCATGTGACACTAAATGACCATTTTATAAACCATGTACCCTAAATAACCATATCATAAACCATGCGTGACCTAATGGCCATATTATAATTAATTATATAAACCATGCGACTCAAAATCACTATATTTTTATCAAATTAACTGTATATCAAAAACCAAGTGGCAATAAATAAACATATCAAAAAAATGTTGTCCCAAAATGGCCAGAAAATAAACCATGTGACCCAAAATAACCATCTCATAAACCATGTGACTCAACACAGCAATATTGTAAACCATGCGACTGACCACTTCATAAACTTGGTGACTCAAAATGGCCATATTATGAGCCATGTCGCATATAATGATCATATCAAAAATCATGTGACTCAAATAGTCATATAATCAACCATGTGGCACTAAATGACCATATCATAAACCATGTGACTCAAAAATGTCATATCATAAACCATGTGGTACTAAATAACCATATTATAAACCACATGATACTAAATGCGATTATAAAAACCGTTTCGCATTGAATGAACATATGATAAGCCATGTGACACTAAATAACCATATCAGAACTATTTGCACAAAATGACCAGATCATAAACTAAATGACACTAAATGACAATAATATAAACCACGTTGCACTAAATGACCATATCATGAACCATGTCACACAAAAAGATCATTTGATTCAAAAACATCATCATAAACCATGTTTAACTGAATGACCATATTATTAACCATGCTGCTTAAAATGACCATATCATAAATCATGTGACACTAAATAACAATATCATAATCCTTTACACTGAATGACCATATCATAAACCATATGACATAAAATGACAATAATATAAACCATGTTGCAAATGAACACATTATAAACTATGTGGGCACTAAATGACCATGTCATTGACCATGTCAAATAAAAAGACCATATTATAAACCATGTGGCACTAAAGGACCATATTGTAAACAACACGACACTAAATTGCAATAATATAAACCATGTTGCATTAAATGACCACATCATAAACCAAATGACACTCAATGATAATAATATAAACCATGCTGCACTGAATGACCATATCATAACCTTTGTGGCACTAAATGACCATACTGTAAACCACATAACACAAAATGACAATAATATAAACCATGCGGCACTAAATGACAATAATATAAACCATGCGGCACTAAATGACCATATTATAAACTGGGCGAATCAAAATGACCATATCATAATCATGTGGCTTAAAATGACCATATAGCACAAACCATGTTTCAGTGAATGACCATATCATAAACAATGTGGCATCAAATGACCATATCATTAACCATGTCACACAAAATGATCATATTTTAGACCATGTGGTACTAAATGACCATATTATAAACCACATGACACTAAATTACAATTATATAAACCATGTTGTACTAAATGACCATATCATAAACAATGTGATACTACATGACCATATCATAACCCTTTGCACTAAATGACAAGATTATAAACCAAATGACACTAAATGACAATAATATAAACCATGTTGCACTTAATGGCTTTATAGTACACTATGTGACACTAAATGACCATATCATAAACTCTGTAACCAAAAATGAAATATCATTAACCATGTGCCACTACATGACCATATCGTAAACCTCATGACATTAAATGACAATAATATAAATCATTTTACATTAAATGACAATAATATAAACCCTGTTGCAATAAATTACCACATCATTTCCCATGCGACACTAAATGGTCATATCACAAACAGTGTGTCTCAAAATAGCCTTATCATTATTAAAATGACAAACTAGGCACAAACCATGTTCCACTAATTAACCATATCATAAATAATGTGCCACTTAATGACAATATCATAAACCACATGGCACTAAAAAAACCAAATGACACTAAATTACCATATCATAAACCATATTGTAATAAATGGCCATATCATAAACTGTGTTACTCAAAATGACCATATCATAATCATGTGACTCAAAATGACCATATGGCACAAACCATGTTCCACTGAATGATCATATCATACACCATGTTACATTAAATGACCATGTCATAAACCATGTGGCATTAAATGGCTACATCATAAACTATGTAACTACAAATAAAATTATAAATCTTATGCAACATAAACGAACGTATTATTTAGCGCCAATATTTTACCGATCTCGAGTAAAAGTATTTATTCCAGACGATATTTCACCGCATGTAGACAAATATGACAACCAGCAAATTGATAGCTTTAGAACGTTAAGTCATTTAATTTTATCGTATTTACTACATTTAAAAAACTTACCTCCCTGCTTATCATAATTTAACAAGTGACGATGTTTTTATTTCACTGACTGAAAACACGTGAAATTTTTACAGTACTCGATTAACAGAATTAATATACAGATATAGCTAGATTACATGGATATGGTTAAGAGGAGGTTATAAACTCACTGTAAGATAGTTGTATACATAAAACTCAATTCTTTGGAGTCATGCTTCCGCGTGTGACACTGACACACGACAGGAATCTATTTAAAGATGCATATAAAACATAAGACCTATTTGTATACATATGGCGAAAACTGGAAGTCAGCAGATCGTTGTTTACCTTGGTTTCATGTTTATCTTCCTAACCGTTTTTTTTTTCAAGGAATTTATTATCTAAGCCTCATAATTATAATATTTTTGTTGCATTCGTATATTTTTGTCATATTTACAAACGTAAAGGCGATCTTTTGAACATTGATATCTGAAGTACTTTCGATTTGTCTTCGATTGACCTTTTGACCCCGATACTTCAACAAAGAAGAGCTCAATTGCATACAATAGTAAATCTCAATATTTCCCTGGGATTACCTATACTAAACAAGGCCCGATATTTTTTTAAAAAATCATCCTTTCCTTCAGGGGACTTTAATAATTAAAACAAACACTTATTTCACCTCTTGGGTGCATTAGGCAAGAATACATATGACAGAGATCTGTGAACAGGCGATCATGGAGGGAGGGGGCACCGTGTGACGTCATCAAAATAAAGTCCGTCTTTAAATACAGGAAAGTGCCGCGTTCTCTTTCGATTCTGCAATTCATTTCTTAATATATCAATTTCAATCAATGGACAGTCGCGATTTATCATGGAAATTTCATCACCTAATCAATAGATGCAAAAGCCGCCTACATTTGGGTTATCTGTCCTTATTCAACTTCAATCAACAGACGAGAGAGAGCTGAAATATGTAACAGAGACAATACGGATGAAGAGTTAAGAGTTCACGCGCGTGATAACTATATTCGAGAAAGCTTTGCTTTCGCGAATAAAAATTAAATTAAATTAAATTAGTTAGAATTTACACTAACTTGACTTATTGCTACTTTTATATTTTTTTAAAAAATTTGTGACTTCACGTCAATTTTTTCCAATGTCATATACATGTAGTTGATCATTGATAAATTGTATCTTAAATATGTTGTAACCAAATTTCTCAAAAACAACCGGTCAGTAAAGGATAAATAAGCATAAATATCAATTTTTTACTTCAAATATGCAGTTCATGAACAAAATTTTGAGTACAGACATAAGATAGTGTAAGAAAATTTTTATTTGTATATTTTAAAATGTTAGGTTATAATTGCGTATAAATTCAGATATTTTGCATTTCGAAAAATGCAAAAATATGAAAAAGTTGTTTTTGCGCATCTGGACCCATTTTCCCAGTCACGGTCACATATATTATACAGATAAGCTTATTGAGAGAACACTGTTTTATTTCTTGAAGATTTCTGTGTTGAGTTTTCAATTTTTGATTTTGAAGTCGACTTTAAACTTTTACTATTACAAAATAAACTCATTTGTAATGGTATCGGCTGGTGTTTATAAAGCACTATTATTATGATTAAAATTAAATGATCTGATAATAAGTAAGTCATATAGTTGGACTTGTGAGGGGTTAATGTATGGATTTGCTGGTAGCAGGAGATAAACTGTGACTCTGCATTATGTCTGATGTGCATGAGTAACTATCGTTGTTAATATTCAATGAATTTTATTCACGTGAAAATTGAATGAACCCCAAAAGGGTTCATGGAAAATTTGCTTGACCCAATAGAGTTTCATTAATTGCTTATATTTTCAATTCCATCCATCCAAAGTACACGTCAATAAACCAATTGCAATCAACTTTAATTGCTAATATTTGACATCCCATCCATGTTTTTGATGCTCTCTGAGAAAAAATTAAAACGGTGCAGATTTACTTATGATGTTCCTAATGAAAAATGTCATATTTGGTTCAAAGATAAAAGTTTGAATAAATATAAATATAACGTCAATTTATCAATTGGATTTAGAACTGGTGGTAACTTATTTAGGAACACGGTTACGTCATAAAAACGAATCGCCAAATCTTGTAGTTAGATCGATGAATCTAACAGACCAGAATTGTTTTTCGGAAGTGGGTGTCTGCATTCTGAGCTCTTGTTAGACGTGTTCTACCCCACTAGTGTCTTAAAATTTTCAACAAATCTTGTAGTTGAATAGATGAATCTGTAACAAAAAGGCCTAGATGGGGGAAAGCGTAGGACGCCTGATGCGTAATTTCCCGTTCATACGTAGAAAAAATAGTCTTTGTTCATAACATACATATAGTGTTTATAAAAAGGTATTTCCTCCTCGAATTTGTATTGATGGAATAGTGTTGATTTTAGTTATAATGAGAACAAAATATTTTTTTCTGTACAAAAAATAAATAAATTGCGGGCAGACGGTTTTTAAAAACAAGAGGGCCATGTGGCCCTGGGCGCTCACCTGAGAATATTTTAAATTTGAAGCAATTTTTAAATAATGAAATGTACTGAGGGCTAACAGAGTTCTTCAATAGTTTAACAAAATGAACAGCTTATTGGCTAGTTAACACAAAGATGATGATTTTGTGCATGGTTTTTCTATGATTTGACCTAGTGACCTATTCATTGATCCAACATGACCCATGTTCAAACTTGACTTAGCCTTGGTCAAGGTATACAATGTGAGCAAGTTGGAAGACAATTTATAAAAATCTGTTGGTTTCATGATATTAACAAGGTTTTTCTATGATTTGACCTAGTGACCTACTTCATGACCCAGCATGACCAATAATCCAACTTGGTTAAGCTTTTGTCAAGATCAAGATGCTCAATCTCGGCAAGTTCAAAGAAGATTTATCAAAAACTGTGTGTTCTAGAGGGCTAACAATGTTTTTGTATGATTTGACCTAGTGACCCACTTTTTAACCCAACATGACCCATATTTAAACTTGACTAAGCTTTGGTAAAGATATTCAATGTGAACAAGTTTGAAGACAATTTAACAAAAAATGTGGCTTCTAGAGTGTTAACAAAGTTTTTCTATGATTTGACCTAGTGACCTACTAAATGACCCAAGATGACCCATATTCGAACTTGACTTAGCTTTGGGCAAGGCTTTCCTTCTGACGAAGTTTCAAGAAGATTAATCAAAAACTGTGGCTTCTAGAGTGTTAACAAATTTTTTCTTTGATTTGACCTAGTGACTTATATATTGACCCAACATGACCCATGTTCGAACTTGACTTTGCTTTGATCAAGATGATCCCTGTGACCAAGTTTGATGTAAACTGAATTAAAACTGTGGCCCCTTGAGTGTTAACAAGCAAAAGTTGACGCACGACGCATGACGGACGAAGACTGAATACATAGCTTACTTGAGCACTTTGTTTTCAGGTGAGCTAAAAATGCGAGTTACTTTTACACTAGTATTTATTTCATAGGGTTTTTCGTCCAATTCAAGCCTATTTCACTTATATCGAGACGCCATCAGCTATAGGTGAAATGGCAGAAATGATTACCTTTGCCGTGCAATGTGTACGGAGGGTTCTTAACGTGCCACGCCTGCCGTGATATGGATGTTTGTTTTTAAGGTCTCATCCGTGACTTTCATTTCTAAATGCCGAGTGCTTTGCGAAAGAACAGTCATTATCAATTTTCAAGTAATGGTCAGACCCAGCCAGGGTTCGAACTCTCCACCTCTCACATACAAAGCCAGTACTCTACCAACTGATCTACCGTAGTAGTTTCCTAACTAGTTTATCAGAGAAACTTTGAATTTTGTATATTGGTCAATATCTTTTACATTTCTGTACAGAAGTTTATGTATACAATTGTTATATTGTTATTTACCAAATGGGAACAATTTTGGTCAAATCTCTTTGTCTAAAATAAATGTATTTAATTTAAATCACCTCTGAAAAAATTCAGTAAATATTTTGTTAAAATAACGCTGTTTTAAACAACTGGACAAAGATCGATATTTAAAAAAAAGTTGCGGTGGAAACATGGAGTTACATCCCTTTAAACGTGTAACATAAGTACCAGAGGTTAGAATTTTATGTACTTCTAATTTCAATTTCCAAAAAAAATTAAGGTAGTTATTAGTGTAATATTATTGGTAGATAACGAGAATTAACTTGTAAATACTTGTCATAACTCTCCACTTTAAAAGTATTGTAATAAGATACTGATTACATATATAACACAAATGTCAGTTAAACTTTGCTGTACCATATGTGCACATTTCGGAAAATCATTCCTCATCATTGATTCTTCAATTAATAGGAATTTCATGCGTACCTTATATCTGTTAATTTCTTCGTAAAGAAATTGATTTTTCCCCAAACATATTAAGAAAACTTGTTTAAGTCATTTGTATAGTTGTTTTTCAATCGTTTATACTTTTAAGGAAAGCATTTATCTATATTATAATCATTATAATAAACATAACATATCTAAACATTTGTGTAAATAAAAGACATTTAACTATGATCAAAATTAAAAGATGAATTCGGCATAAACTGAGAAATAGCAGCTAAAACATCTAAATACTTGTAATTTGGGTAGTTCTAGTATGAATATTGAAATATTTAATTTAAAGTAATTTAATGAAAAAGTAGTACAGAAACCAGGGATTCGAGCTTACTTTGGGCTTAATTAAAGTCCCTCTCCCTCTCAGTCCTTTCAATTCCTTCCCTCCGATTGTGAGGGACCGAATCGTACCGCGCGACACTGATACCTACCAGTGAGTATCAATGTACCGCTTTAAGTACTAATGTCAGAAATAACATCATATCTATTTCATTTATTTATTTATTTATTTATTTATTTATTTATTTATTTAAAATAGGTCAAGGTATGTTCAGTAAGAACTGGATCAGGAAAGTCTGTGGAAATTGAACCCAGCATAACTAATTTCTCAGTCATAAACTTGTAGATATTTTCCCAATCCAATCTTTTTATCAAACATCATAAACAATAAATAATTATGAACCTTAACAAGTGTCTTGGAGTGTTCAATACAAGAAGATATGTCTGTGGTATGTACTTCAAGTACTAAACACCTAACCAAGAAAATCATCTACCACCCAACCAGAATTTACTCGCGATGAAGTGTTATCTTTCATGATGAAATGCATAGTCAAAGAAGAACGAAAACCTAGCAGGATCAGAAAAGACCCGGAATAGGAATTTAAAACTTAAGTCATTCAAGCTTTGTTTAAAAGAAAAACTATGGAACACTTATCAGCTTACAACGAAAGTAAGGCGGCAGTGTTCGAAATGGGGAGGGGTGGGGTCTTTGGAGAAGAAAGGCAAAAAATAACTGCCCCATGTAGAGAAGAGCGTACTTCAAAGCAGATCGTGACGAATACAAGAGAAAGATCTTCTTGTATTAAACACTCGATGTCACTTGTTAGGATTCAGAATTTTATATAGGTATGATTGTTTGCTGCTACAAGTATTAAAACTGGTAGTTTTCAGGATCGCCCGGTATAATTCGGCCCCTCGCACACATGTTATATCTATACCAAAAAGTGGGCTGAGTTCCATGGTTTCTATACTACTACTTCTACCCCCTCTCTCTCTCTCTCTCTCTCTCTCTCTCTCTCTCTCTCTCTCTCTCTCTCTCTCTCACACACACACACGCACAAACACACACACACACACACACACACACACACACACACACACACACACACACCGAGCCATAAATAATTTTGTCTTACAAATACATTGCCTGTAGTCGAACCCTATTTTCATTGCGCTAAGTCAAGTGTTGAGTAAACCCAGTCCTAAACTCTTTTTAAATTTTTGAATTGAAAATTATATTTATAAACTGTAAAGATGCTAAAAGAAACAGTTTTTGAAGAAATAGCAAGGTGCATGCATACTTTTCAACCATTTTTAAAAGGAAATAGGAACACCAAGACTGGCAATACTCGGAGTGTGTTAAAATAATGCCAAGACTCAGTAACAGAATGGATTTAATAATTCGGGACGTCTTTCGTGTAAATCCAGAACTCAAACTTTGGGGTTAAAATTGCTATCGGGACTTTCCAGCTAGAATATGAACGGCTGGTGTAAATGTGTACATTTCAACGCTTATCAGCTTTAACGAATTCAATCATAAAAGATAGTGAATAAACAAGAAGTAACATTTGCAATCATGTAGAAGTGATAATAAAGGATATATGTATAAAATATATACTTAACATTTCATGCTATATTTAAAGACAGAGCTATACCTACAATGTAATAAACATGGTCGAATGCTATTTGATTCCCTATCATGGCCGTATGCTCAACTGTAAAACGTGGGTTACTGCACATGCGCAGTAGATGAAACATCTTATGTAATATTTAAATTGTTTAGTGTAGGTTTGTTGAACAAAACAAAATATTGTCTGATAAAACGTAAATTTTCAAAAAATATCGATGAGTGAAAATTGGTAATTTTTGAGTTAAGTGTATACTAAATTGAGTGGATGATTGTGAAACTGGGGTAGTCTTTCGGATCAGACTCAAAACCGAGGTCCCGTATCTCAATGCATGCTAAAGTCACCCTGTAGAGTTTGAAAAGAGTAGGCCACTTGTGGCCACTACAGGGGACGCTTTCAACTAGAAGTAAATGAGACAGACTGAGCAAGATTAGAGATTTAAATAAAAATTACCAAGGTTCAATTCCCAGGATGTGAGTTCTGTATCTACGTGTTTTGATGTACTGAATTACTACACATGAATAATGTTTTACATGTATGTGGTCAATAGGGTGTGTGGTTTCTATATCTAGATCCTCGTCAATGATCAAATACATGTGTTTCTGGCAATCATAACATGTGTTGTAATTCAGTACATCGCAAAAAAAAGAAGAAATATTAAAACGGCACTACTAGATTGATAGAACATAACTTTCTTTATTCATACAAAATCGATTTAATGATACTTTTTCAAATATGTAGATTTTTGATTGTATAAAATATATTAGGTAGTCTGCTTTCTTGCAGAAAATCGAGTATCAGTTATTTGAAGACACCGTCTCATAATTGAAATAAAAAAAGTACATGGAAACCACTATGTTTAAAATTAGAATTTTCATGTATATTCAAGTTTTTTGGTGCGCAAGTGCTTTTGCGATGAAGTTTTTCAACCAAAATCGACGTAAGGTAGTTAAGAAGGTACCATGAGTAGATAATCAAACGAGTATTTGCTTTCTCTCTCTCTCTCTCTCTCTCTCTCTCTCTCTCTCTCTCTCTCTCTCTCTCTCTCTTTACTTCGACTTGGTAGTGACTGTTCTTTCGCCAAAGCACTCAGCATTTAGAAATAAAAGTCACTTGGTTCTTCGGAAAATAAAGGCCTTTGATTTGAACCTTCACAGCCTATAAACAGCCGTGTTTTATGATAAACTTTCAATAAAAATGTGTGCTCATATACCCGTGTAATTTTACAAGCAACCCGTTCCTTATTGACTGTTTATATGCACTGGCTGCTTATGCTTCTAAGTTACCTTGGGATAATATCGCGACAAAAGAATCAAATTTGAAATTTTCAATGAACATGTGAGAATTCATTTTAAGCATTATTTCTTATTTCAGCCACTCTTCTACTTGAACAAATTACTCAAAAAGAAAATGATATTTGAGCTATATAAATAGTTAGTCGGTGGTTAAAATGACGTTCGGGTCGTAATTAGGATGTGTTCTTGCAACCGAGACGGAAATTGCATTGATATGACTAGAAGCGTCCTATTTTGTCACCGATATGAAATAAAAGTAGAATAAACTGACACTATTTTCTCCAAACATTCAAGGAATCGATTGCCGAGTTGTCTAATGGATCACATTCTCATCGCCTAGATATGATTTCCATTCAGACAAATCCCATTGTGAGAAAAATTTGTCATTTTGCTTGACAAAGATCGGTTGTTTTCTGCAAGTATTCCGGTGTCCTTCAACATTCTAGAACTGATCGAATCGATATAAATAAAAGAATGTCGACTTGAACGTAAATCTTTCTTTTCAAGATATATGTGACACTTTTTAGTTTGTAACAAAGAGAGATAACTCCTGTTTTTTAAATAACTGTTAATTATGAATATGTACTTAATATTCTACTACAAGTTCAAAAATAATAGTAATAATAATAATAAACAAAACCAGGATCCATACATTTTCTAATCATGTGCATTCAAGTTACGACATGTTGTAACACGTACATCAGTAATAGGTGTTCATGCAGAATAGTGATTGTTCATGTGGCGTAGTGATTGTTCATGCGGCGTATTGGTTGTTTATGTGGCGTAGTGATTGTTGATGCGGCGTATCGTTTGTTCATGCGGCGTAGAGGTTGTTTATGCGGCGTTCATGCAGCATTCAAAAAGGCAATCGAGATCCATACATTTTCAAATCATGTCCATTCAAGTAAAAACATGTTTTAACACGTGCACCAGTAATTGGTGTTTTTGCGGAGTAGTGGTTGTTCATGCGGATAAGTTGTTGTCCATTCGGCTTAGAGGCTATTCATACAGCGTATTGGTTGTCCATGCGGTGAAGTGGTTATTCATGCGGCGCATTGTTTGTTCATGTGGCGTACTGATTGTTGATGCGGCGCATCGATTGTTCATGCGACGTAAAGGTTGTTCATGCTACGTATTGGTTGTTCATGCGGAGTAGTGATTGTTCATGCGGCGTATTGGTTGTTCATGCGGCGTAGTGATTGTACATGCGGCGTAGTGGTTGTTTATACAGCATTCAAAAAAAGCAATAAAGATCCTAGATTTTCAAATCATGACCATTGAAGTTACGACATGTTGTAACTCGTACACCCGTAAATTTTTATACTGCGTAGTGGTTATTCATGCGGCGCATTGGTTGTTCATGTGGCGTATTGATTGTTGATGCGGCGCATCGGTTGTTCATGCGACGTAGACGTTGTTCATGCGGCGTTCATAGAGCATTCAAAAAATAGAGCATTCATACGTACATGCGGCGTAGTGGTAATTTATACAGCATTCAAAAAAAGCAATAAAGATCCTAGATTTTCAAATCATTTCCATTCAAGTTATGACATGTTGTAACACGTACATCGGTATTTGGTGTTCATGCGGAGTAGTGGTTGTTCATGCGGAGAAGTTGTTGTCCATTCGGCGTAGAGGTTGTTCATACAGCGTAGTGATTGTTCATGCAACATAGAAGTTGTTCATGCGGCGTTCATGCAGCATTCAAAAAGGCAATCAAGATCCATACATTTTTAAATCATGTCCATTCAAGTTACAACATGTTGTAACACGTACACCCGTAAATGTTTATACGGCGTAGTAGTTGTTCATGCAGCGCATTGGTTGTTCATGTGGCGTAGTGATTGTTGATGCAGCGCATTGGTTGTTCATGCGACGTAGTGATTGTTCATGCGACGTTCACGGAGCATTCAAAAAAGCAATCGAGATCCATATATTTTCAAATCATGTCCATTCAAGTTATGACATGTTGTTACACGTAACCAGTAATTGGTGTTCATGCGGAGTACTGGTTGTTCATCGGGAGAAGTTGTTGTCTAAACGGCTTAGAAGTTGTTCATGCGGAGTAATGGTTGTTCGTGTGGAGAAGTTGTTTTCCAATCGGCTTAGAGGTCGTTAATACAGCGTATTGGTTGTTCATGCGACGTAGAGGTTGTTCATGCGGCGTTCATATGGCATTCAAAAAAGCAATCGAGATCCTTACATTTTCAAATTATGTCCATTCAAGTTACGACATGTTGTAACACGTACACCCGTAAATGTTTATACGGCGTAGTGGTTGTGTATGTGGCGTTGTGGTTGTTCATGTGGTGTAGATGTTGTTTATACGGCGTAGAGGTTGTTCATGCGGCATAGTGGTATGACCTGGCATGGGTTCGAATCCACGAGCTCCCGCTTTCAAGGCGTTCTCTATACCCCTTAGCCATAAATTTGAGTTATATATTTTTCTGGAAAATTTGTGATTTTGTTCATGTTAAACATGGCCATATCCGATATATTAACTATATTTGACAGTAACATGCCTGATGCGTCTGCTAGGAATGTCCTTCGAAGCTTCACGTGGTTTACCAGGTTTTTTTTTCGCAAATTCGTAATTGACTTTCTCCTGATTTTATTTACCTGCTGATTTAGAAATTTTACTTCAGGTGTCAGCATGAAACATAAGTTATTTCTAATTCCGAAATTATAAGGAATACGTATTTTAAAACTGGTAGTTTTTAACTACAGTATTTTTTAATGTAATTTAAATTCATGGATATAGTGTCACTTTTTTGCTGACATCGATGCGATCTAATTTAACATTTCATCAGACATGTAATATACTGTAGAATGGTTAACACTTAATGTATATCTCTTCTGGGTTAAATGCGGAAGTTCTGAAACCATAAATACAGACGGAAATATTTGATTGTCGGTGTGGTAAGCTGTAGCATGTTTGGTGGATTATCTTGAAAATATGATAATAATAACACTGTTTCTGCTTTTTCAAGGTAAGAAAGACTTTTTCATGCATCAATTTGTTTTAAAAAATGATATATTTGTCAAAGATTACAAAAAAATTATCTATTGTTTTCTGTACAAGTATTTTAAACAGAACTCGTTTTTGTACAATATATCGCAAAGGTTTCTGTTTTGTCTACTGGTAAAAGGAATAGATATACGGCAATAGAAAACATTAAACCACACAGTTGAATGACTCCGAATAGAAATAAATAGTTTGCATCGGGAGGGGAAGCGGGTGTGTGTGTGTGTGTGTGTGCATGTGTGTGTGTGTGTGTGTGTGTGTGTTTCTTTTTTTTATTTTCAATGATATGAAGTATAAGACATTAGTATATCACGTTTAAAGAAGCACCTTCAGGAGTAATATCAACATTCTCAGATTTAATGTTCATGTGAAAAAATTAAGACATATAAAAATAAAATTAATTTTTCTATTGTGTCATGTGCTGTTAAATGTACGTGCCTTTTTAGGATATTTTGTTGTTTATTCTACCAAATGTTATATAAAATTTACATCTTTATCATCAATAATTTTGAAAACATAACTAGAAAAAGTGCTCTCTCTCTCTCTCTCTCTCTCTCTCTCTCTCTCTCTCTCTCTCTCTCTCTCTCTCTCTCTCTCGTAAATCTTCATATACAGATAGAAAAATAAGTGGAATTCCAAGAGAGTTTGAAAAGTACATTAACTACAACAATTGTTACTTTTATAAAATGTACAATGCCCTCAAAAATCTTGAAATATCCTTTAATTTTTTGTTCAACTAATACTCTTTGTAAAAAGTGATGATTTTTTATTTCCTTAGTACTATACTTAAGGCAGGTTCTTGATTAAAAGTCTACTTGTAACTATTTTCAGTTATGACATATTTTATTCGCTATATGTTGTCATGTTTTAATGAATAAATATTACCTGTTTGATTTGATCTATTCATTTTATCATTTAGGTGTCTTTACCCAAAGCATTACAGTTACACCAAATACAACATCAATAGATATATTAGAAGGTGGAAATTTTTCTATAGATTACAAGATTAACCAGGGACTTTTAACAAATTGGTCAGTTGAAATGAATTATGATAACAATGCTCCCAATTTCTTCATACACAAATACGGACAACCGTATCTACCACCATACGAATGTATAAACTGTAATGTAACATATAACAACCTGACGACAACGTTTACTCTACATCTGTATAATGTGACGAAGAACAACAATAGTCGAACTTATGGATTTAAATTAAATCCCAATCATAATGTTCATAATAATACTCATCAGATAAATGTTCACGTGAGAGGTAATGTATGTTGTAATTATTATTATTTACTATTATTATTTTAATTTAAAAGGGAGCAAAACTCTAAAAAATAATCACAGCAACACACAAAAGTCAGGGGTAATCTGTAAATGAAAAATGTTCAAAACTTATAAATGCAATGCAGTAACAGGAAATGTACAGATATGTTTCCAATGCTGAAAAATTCAAAGTCAACAAAGGGGCATAACTCTCTAAAAATAATGACAGCAACACAGCAAATTCATGGGACTATCTGCAGGTGATTAGAAAGAAGACTGCAATGTTTGAAAATAATTGGCTTAATCGTGTAGAACGGTTCGATGCTCAGGGTTTGTCTGCGATGCTGGAAAAACTATAAGTTGAAAAAGGGGCGAAACTCCCCAAAAAATAATGACAGCAACATGGATAAATCATGAGACCATCTGCAGGTCATAAGAAAAAAGGGCAGCAATGTCTAAAAAAAATGGTTTTTATCGTGTACGAGGAGTTCGATGCATAAGGTTTGTATCAAACGCACACACGCACGGACGGACGGAAGGAATTTTCATATCCCTAGCTCTGCATTCGCGGTGGCGAGGGAAAATTAAATATATATTTACAGCAATGGTTCAATAAAACAGAAAACAAAAGTTAAGAACATAAAAAGATTTAAAAACTGTATAATAATTAGAAGTTTTTCTTGGTGCAATTCATGTCAGTAAATTAAGACATACGATTTGGTAAATGGAACTGGTAGACATATTGTCGATCGATTGATTAACGGGGTTTTACGTCTCAGTGAATAATATTTCATATGTCGAGACGTCACCAGCTAAAGCTGAAGTGACAGATGTTTTTCCTGTAGTGCGCTAAGGTCACTGTGTAGGAAGGGTTCTTTAACGTGCCATGCATGCCTTGACACGCGGCATTGGTTTTTAGGGTCTCCTCCGAAGAATCCCGTGACTTTCATTTCTAAATGTCGAGTGCTTGGCAAAAGAACAATCTTCAAAATGTTATCAAAAACATATTTATCATCAATTTACTGTTCTTTTATAATCTTAATATAATGACTAAAGAGAAAGGTCTTTAGAATTATTACGTAGGAAGTCTAAAGGAAATATTTTATGATAATGTGGAATTATTATCTATTTTCCATTTTTTATCATATATATCACCATCGACTGTAACTTATTGGGTTATGGGCCTGTAGTTTTTACGTTTTTACATTATATTTTATAACTTCAATCTACAAATGTAACTAATATCTTTTTAAAGGTGTCATGTGCTGTTTTTGAATTTCGATTAAAACAATGTATTCATTCAAAAACAGAACACGATGACAACGGGAACCTGTAACTAATTTTAGTTTTGAAATATTTTATATACCATACTTAAATATGTCTTTTGCAAAAATTTCACGAAATAAGGAAAACTGCAAAATTGATTTTCATGTCTATAGAGTTTTTGTATTACTGTTTGTAACATACAATAATACAACTCGAGATTAAGTTGGATAACGTCATTTCACAAACATAAGAACATCACTTTAAAGTGAATCCATGATAGCAAAGGACATCCTTTGAATTGTCAAAAATAAGAAAAATATTGATGAATTTCACCCAGGTTTTGCATGCCATTTGTAATAATAATAATAATAATAATAATAATAAAATATAGCATTTAGACTCGTCTTACTTAAAGTATTATTGATTTACGGCATTTGATTCCATTTCTTTCACTCGCAAAAATGTTATTATTATTATTATTATTATTATTTTTATTATTATTATTATTATTATCTCGTTTTTTAAATGTTGTCTCATTTTTTAAACCGTGTCATTACAATTTAACCAATTATTATATTTTTGTGTCAAATAATTTGAGATAGAATATCCTGGTTTTGTTTCTTATAAATAACCCCAGCATTAGTTAGCCATTTAAAGTTGAAAAACCATGTAGCAAAGTTTAATTTCGTGAACATCTTAGCCGATAAGTAAGGGAATGTAGTACCGCTGTCATTAATTTACAAATAATAAACCCTCCATGGAACTTAACTTTGATTAAACATTGCACAAAAGGTTGTAGTTTCACTTGGGGTATAGTGAGGTGGTGACATTGTCCCTTTTTATTTAAAGCCGATGAAACTGTTCATTCAACATTTTGTCCAGTCTGATTTGATATTTACTTTTTTAAAAAATGTTTATCAATATTCGTGCATTTGACGACTTTGTATTCATCGCGTATTTTTGAAATAACTAGACAACCAATCACCGAGTAGGTCGGAATAACTATAAGTTTGTTCATCAGAGTCGTCCGTTTTCTGGTTTGAAAAAATGCGACTTTACGCTAAATTTATCACTTATACAATTGTCTGCTGCTTCTTAAAACAATGGTACATGTCCGAATTGTTACTTTCATCTCCATAACTCGATAATATCATCACTATTACTGTTGTCCATTATGTTAGATACTACTACTAGTACTGTCATCAAGTCCAGATGGGTAACTCAAAACGAGACTTTTCACTTTGCGATCAAGAAAAGGTTAAAATGTGATTTTCAAACTGCAATTACTTTTATCCTGTTAACAATTTTATTCGGGTTTTATATGGCTTTATTTAAATTGTATATAAAACATTTTTGCTAAAAAGTTACGGTCAGAGCTAAACGAAATGAAATTTTATTTTCAAGACTATGTGTTAAAAAGAAATGGCAGTCTACATAGTTATTGATGTCATTTATGAATTTATATTTAAAATTGATTTTCAATTTTTTTTAATAATTAATAATGTTGCCAAATATATTTCAATGATTTCCTAATTATTTTCTTCCTGATTATTGTGTAATACAAACTGTAGATATATAGCCAGACGTTCAAACTCAACAATTAACTGTATTAATTGCTTAAACATCTTATGGTGTATTTCGAAGTATGTTTTTATTTATCCGCAATTTTGACTTTCTATTACATCTAACCGCGAAGTTGCCTAACAATTACATCTTACCGCTATGTTGCCTTTCTATATCATCTTTCCGCGAAGTTGCCTTACTTTTAAATCTAACCGCGAAGTTGCCTAACAATTACATCTAACCGCGAAGTTGCCTAACAATTACATCTAACCGCAAAGTCGCCTTATTTACAAATACATCTAACCGCAATATTGCCTTTCTATTATATCTTACCACGAAGTTGCCTTTCTATTACATTTAATCGCCATGTTGCTTTTTAATTATATCTAACCGCAAAGTCACATTTCTATTACATTTAACCGCCATGTTGCTTTTTAATTATATCTGACCGCAAAGCCACCTTTCTAATACATTTAACCTCCATGTTGCCATTTAATTATATCTGACCGCCACGTTGTCTTTCTATTACCTCAAACCTCCATCTTGCCTTTATATGACATCAAAATGACATGTTGTCTTTCCATTAACCCAAACCGTCATGTTACCATGCTATTACATCAAACCGCCATGTTGCCGCGAAGTTGTCTTTCTATTACATCAAACCGCCATGTTGCCGCGAAGTTGCCTTTCTATTATATCTAACCGCAATATTGCCTTTCTATTACACCTAACTGCCATGTTGCCGTAACAAATTACCGCTAAGTCATCTAACCGCAAAGTCGCATCTTTTTAAAACAAATTTTCATTCTTTGTATTTATTTTTATTGCATAATTGTTTGATCTATCGACCTATTAGGCTCACAATATTATGTATCAGCCACTTTGATAACTGTATTATTAACCTGCTATTTTGCCTACAAACTGCATCGCAAATTGGATTGAACTGTAAATTATATATATTTCGCATTAATAACTGTATTCCATGTTTCTATATTGCAGCAAGACCAGTTTTATCTACATCAGATGTGTCTGGTTTGGAGTTTACGAATCTTACACTTAATTGTAGTATAAATACGGATTGGTTTGACAAAATGTGGTGGACAACATCAAACGGTTCTATAATCAACTCTTGTAATAGATCCAGTGATCATTTTTCTCAAACTTGCCTTTCTGTATTATATAATGTAACGAGGACAAACATAGATGTTTACATTTGTCATGCTGAAAATCCACCACATTACAGCATCAGTAAGACTATTAGTTTGGTTTTAATGTGTAAGTGTAATATATTTTGGTTAAAAGAGTAAAAATTAAATTGTCATATTTAATGCCAGTGGCTTGAATCTATCTATCTATCTATATATATATTTTAAGTTCTTAAAATGACATTGTCTAACTGTGCAGGTCAATGCGTGACAAAGATCAAATTTAATCGATATAACAAAAATTTATTCATAATTTATTCCAATCTGCTGTTCAAATAAGTATGAGCATTTTATTATTCCAACTAAATTTATCAATGTGCTATTTTCTTTAAAGTGTAAAAATTCTGACTATGATATTTTCGAATTTCTTTTTTGTAAAGCAAATTTATTTACCTTTTTTTCTAATTTAGACGGTCCTCGGAATTCTATCCAGTTGCTAAATATGAACGTCAGTTCGCCATCGTTTAATATTACCGTAAAAGAAGGAGACATTTTTAACATATCCTGTACTGCAGATTGCAACCCGAATTGTAACTATACCTGGAACACGAATGAGGGTAATGGTAGTTTTCTTACTTTGAAAGCAAAACGGAAAATAGAAAGATTCATTTGTACTGCAGAGAATCAATATGGAAGCGATAACGCCAGCGTAAGAGTAAATGTTTTGTGTGAGTATCTTACAAAATACCAACACAACAGAAAATCCAACATAAAACAAAATTAAAGATAAAATAACTGTAATTAACAATGTAATTAAAGCTGCATTAAGGTTATCAATTTTCTGAATTTTTTTTGATTTTCTAAAAATATATTTTTTTAAAAATAGATATCTTCTAACCACGGTCCGTGACATTCATTTTCTAAAATTTCATTTCTTTTAGCTGTAAATAAACGGAATCCTCTGACCGGTTGGTCAGAGTTTTACGATGGTAATTATGAGCTTGGAGCATGCGCACGGATCATGTCGGATGTACGGAAAAACCCTAGAACCGAAAGTGAAACATAACAGATTACATTAATTGTCCTTCATTTATATCCGGATGTATTTGAAATGGTGTTTTGTATCCCTTACTAAGTCACAAATGGCAAATTCAACGAAGTTCTGTGTTTAATTTATCGTATTTCACCGTTTTGAAAGTTGTGTTTAAATTACCCGGGTTTTTGATGACGTAACCATGTTCTAATATTAGATCCTAAATGCTGCATCTCGCTGGGTAAATATTGTGATTTCTGCATTTATTCGAGCTTTTATCGTTGAACCAAATGTAACATTGTTCATTAGGAACATCATTAGTTAGATTAGTGCCGTTTTAATTTTTTCTTTGGAAAACTTAATGCAGCTTTAAGAATTAAACTTTCTAGAATTTTAAGTAAAAATTAATTGAAATTATATGTTTTCTAAAGTAAATTACATATTTGCGGCGGATTTGAGATCATTTATTGCAAATTAAAGATCATTTGATTTTTCAAATGTGCGCATTAATAAACCACTGGTTTTAAAATAAGTTAATCGAGAGATAAGAGTCTCTTCTATAGCACTGTTACAAAAAATGACCAGTGACCAAACATGAAACGTTTAAGTCTTTTTTGAGATTTTTTTTTAAATGTGATCGGCTTTTTATAGGAAGCGCAACACTTTTTCTTTTTCTGTAATTAACTGTGTTACTTATTGTGTTTTGTGTATGTTGCACACGTTTTTAGATACAATCCATTTTGCTATCACAAACAGTTTTATATTATTTATTTAGTTATTATAAGTTTGTTTCCATTGAATGAAGTGCTTATTATTAAAAAATATCAGAATGTTGTCCGGAAACCATTTAACACAAACCCTAATAAATTATGGCCCTATGGCAGACAATTACCAATGATTCTTGAGTTATATGATCTATAATTAAAGATGCATCAGGAATTACCAATATAAAGACGCTCAATGGAAAAACAACAATTAATGAAACTGACAACATTACAATACAGTGCAAAGCAGTAGGAAATCCAAAACCAAGTATAATCTGGTCAAAGAATGGAGAACCCATCGAAAAGAATAACAATGATCACTTCTTGATATACCATCAAATTTTGAAATCAGAGGAAAGCAGATCTGGGAACTTGTTAATCAAAAGTAGTGGTTGTAACGCAACAGGAAATTACTCATGTACCTCGTATAATGGTAAAGGAAACGACTCAAAAACTATGTCTTTAATTGTTAATTGTAAGTATTAAACAGTCGCATGCCAAAGAAAACATTTTTATCTTATTTATTTATTTACTTTTTTATTTTTTTTTTTTGTATGTGGTACATGGTATAAATCAACTTCATGTCGGCGAGCTTGGTGTTTCCAATTAAAGTGTGCATGCGATGTTTTTCTAAATTCTTTAACTATATATGCTTTAAACATTCCAACATATCTTATAAAAAAGAAAAACATTAAACTTAAGTAAAACAAATACCAGGTACTAAACAAAACATATTGTCGTAAATGTACGACAAACGATATGTGTATTAACTAAAAAGCTTAGTCTTCGCCATCCGTTGTCTCGAGACAAAACCATATCAACCTTGTCGGTGCAACTCTGTCATATCTCATCAGTCTTGAACCAGTTTCTTAATATAGTGTTAATAAACTCATGATGCCGAATCAATCAATTGGTACTTCTTATTTTCTAATTTTTAGAATGCTGTCTACTTTGACATAAAATCTGCATTAATTACAATAAAATTTGATGCCTTAAATAAAGGAAAGAAACTAGCATATGTACAGGAGTATGGAAAAGTTACCATGAAGATTTAAAAATTGATACAACGTGATCCTAAACTTTAATGATTTTACTAGCTGTCACATGGAGTTTTAAATATTGTTAAATAAGTATCACGTGTTTCTCTAAAATTTTAAGGTAGCATCTGCCCGGAAGACATAAAATCGTCATTGAATTTTCCTTTTTTTTATTCTTATTTCTTTTTATTTATTTATTTATTTTTTTTTTGGTATATCGCTAGATCAATGTCCTTAATCATGTGTCAAAATATTAACTTCCCAACACTTACATTTATTATAGTTATTTTTGCAAAAGTTCTCTCCCCATGTAAAGCTATTCATATAATGAATGATGAGACGGAATTCCATTTATTACTTATCTTATTTGCATAATTACAGGCAAACTATACAATTTAAACGATAATTTGGCCAGAATTTTATATTCATGACATTTGAATCTTCAAATTAAAAAACGGAAATCTTGTCACCTCTCAAATATCTAAATCAGCGGTTCAGGAAAAACTTCCCCGTTAATTTTTCTCTTAGAGACATATTTTGAAAATCGCAGTATTCAAGTTAATTTCACAAAAATGTTTTAGTTAAATCTCTTTAAAAACTCAAAATCGAGTAATAATACGGGTTCCGATATTTTTTACCGTTTTCCATTTTTGAAAAGTAAATGTATTAGTTAAATCTCTTTAAAAACTCAAAATCCAGTTATAATACGGGTTCCGATATTTTTTACCGTTGTCCATTTTTGAAAAGTTCTGAAAACAAGAGACGTTTAAAACCTTACTTAAAAAACATAATTGATTGTAAATATTGCATGCATATTTATTGACTGTTTTACTGATTTTGTTTTAAATAATTAAACTACAAACTACAATATTATTTTAACAGTAAAATGAACATTTAAAATTATTAATTTTGACTAAAGTTGTCCGAAGTTATTCGTATGGCTACTACAAAACAGTAGCAAAAAAGAAACGAATTAATGAAGAAATAAATATATCATTTTATACAAATATTCAAACATTCTTGTGATAATTTGAACTTGCATAGAAAGACGTTATAAGAAACTAAATCTAGCACCATTGCGAGAAACCTGGTTAAACGCTAAATGACGTTTTAGAGAAGTAGATTATTGAGATCTGCGTGATTTCTTAATTGAGAACACTTATGCTGCTTCTAGTGTACATGTCCATTCTAGGAATTCGGAAAGTATGTTTCAACTTGTACCGCATACAAACATACACAATAATTAGGTTCGAAAGTGGAAAACATGCAAAGTAGATCAAGGTTAAAAAAATTTCCTATTATAGTTTTCATAAAAAATTGTTGTATCTATTTTAACGTTCAACAGTAATTTTAACATAATAATAATAATAATGATAATAATAATAATAATAATAATAATAATAATAATAATTTTAATAAGCATCATCATCATCATCATCATCATCATCCTCATCATCAACATCATCCTCATCATCTCCATCCTAAATCAAATTTTGATAATTAAACCTTCCTTGTATTTGACAGTTTATTTCGGGATTTTGAATTTAGAGGAGCACATGATTGATTATTTCCGTAGCACTTTCAATGATAAATGTTTTTAATATTAATTTAAATCACGTTCTAGGTATTTCATAACAAAAATATTAATATTTGACACGACGCTGTATCAAACTCTTAAAAAATGCTAATTAGATGTGTATGTTTAATGATACCGCACTAGCGCAGATTATTTATTTAAATATTCGTTCATGTTCCTCAAAATTACAATAATTTTACAGTCTATTTTTGGAATCGATAATTCTTTTTTTTTTTTTTTTTTTTTTTTTTTTTTTTTTTTTTTTTTTTTTTTTTTTTTTTTTTTTTTTTTTTTTTTTTTTTGAAAAAAATCGCATCTACTTAGCTTAATCTGTATACCTGAACTCGGTGTTCTAACAAGCAGTTACCGTAATGTTTTCGTATTTTGTACGCAAACATTCGAAGGTTTACAAATCTTTAAATATTATTTTCGCAGACGACCTAAAATTAAACACGACGAACGCCAATACCTTTATGGCGCATCAGATTTTGAAGTTAAAGAACTACGAAGAGTAAATGATGTCACAAATACTTTCAGATATATGACACATGTCAGATACTACCTGAATTAACGCATGTTTTACTAGCGTTGTTATATTCATATACGTTTCAACACACGACGTAAATGTTTAAACAAACAATATTATAGGGACATTTAAACATATGTGTCGGACTTTTATTTATAATATCATCAATTACAACAGTATATATGACATCACGATTTTCAAGTAAAATGTAAAATTACCGGGAAAAAACCGTAATAAGTAATGTATATATCGAGTTAACATTTTACTATTAACCAATCCAATTTAAACAAACCTGGACACCTAAATATTTTATATCACATGTATAATCTCGATGGTACTAATGATACATTTTTTTTAAAAACAATATCAAAAACAAGTAACCAAAACGCTGTCTCTGCAGAAATTATTTGTTAAAGCAAAATTAGATATGTAAATGATTTTGCAATCTAATAGAAAAGCAAATTCCTTTAATTGTCTGTTTAATTTTGTGTTATAGTTAATAGTTAACGGTATTCCATGTATTTACAGAAGTAAACTTTATGTAATCTAACAAAAAATTATTATATTTTTATTATAAGATATAACACGGTCTTATGAATTTCAAGTCAAAGTCTTTGATTGACCTGTTACTTTGGCTGTCATAAAATCGCGTTGGCATGAGTATGTAATAAGCAGATCAATTTACAAAAACTAATTGTAAAACTTTTCTTCAAAAATTAGGCAAACCAACCATTTTAATGCCAAAAGAAAACTTAAAAGATCAGATTGCTACAGATACTGTTTTTGAAGTTTTATATGAAGCCTATCCTGCACCAAAATTTAAATGGACCTTTATAGCAGAGAACGAAAATAAAGATGAGGATATTACTTCTTCTTTTCTCGTTGTTAATAAAGTTGATGGAGCATTTCGATTCAGATCACTATTATTGCTTAATAGAACATACATCGGCAGAACTGGACACTATAGAATAGATATATGGAATTTTCTCGGACACGCATCTAGACAAATATATATTCAAGGTAAAACACTAATTTGCTTATGTTCTGATTAAATACATGATTCCATAAAAAGTGTTTACAAAATATAAGAGTAATGTGTCATTTGACTGTAAAGATAAAGGTTTTAAATGTGAGTCTAAGATTTTAAAAAAGTCTGTCTAAATAAGAAGTCAGGGTTGAGCTTGTGAAGCTAGATTAAACGAGTACCATTAAAATCCCAAATCCCAAACGCAGTGTAAATGTGACTACTACCAATTACATAATAGCATAGTACTTGATAATTTGCGATGTAGATAGAACAGGGATCTAATTTTTACCCTCAAGTCAGACAAATGTTTCAGTTGCAAACTAAAACAGGTGGAGAGGAGCCATTGTTTTTACCGTTCTGATGTTTTACTTTTATCGAATCGGTCTGACTAGTATGGTTGAAATCGGAAGCGTGCTAACTAAGGGAAGCAAACTCACAATCTTCTGACGCTGTAAAAAGGGAAGTAACTGACAAACCTGAGGTCTGTTTCGCACTTGCGTGATGATTGGTAACAGTGCTTTCGGACTATTCGTCAAACACAAAAGAAATTAGAAAAACTCCTCGGTAGAAAATCATTATTTTTTTCAAAATTAATCAGTTCAATGTGTATATTTTCTATTGTAGGGATTCATATAATTTTGGAACTTTGATTCATTACTTTTTAATTATTTTGCTTATGTTTCTGATCTACCAAACTTACGAGGAATGATTTTTCGAAAAATTCACACATGGCACATCAAAATTGAACAGATATTTTCTTTATATATTTACTACCTCTGAGTGGGTACCACTGCTGGTTGAGTAAAACTCCCCAAGAGTATCCATAACTCAGCAGACAGTATTTTGTGCTGTAAGGAAATGTACACCATTTAGCAAAATTTAATCTGTCTTAATTTTTAAAATTTATTTTTAACTAACGTTTATTCTGTTATAAAAAGTATTCCTTAGCAGGATTTCGATTTATATAATTTTTGAACTTTTGTTTCATTATTTTTCAACTATTTGCTTATGTTTTCAATCTATCAAATTTTTCGGCACTTTTTGTGTCACTTATGAGGAATAGTTTTTCGAAATATGCACAATATATTTATCATAGCAACTTTTTACTTTGGCTATTTTCTCCATTAATTATCAAATTGTTTGGTGCTTCTTGTATCGTGCCATGTTTATCAACTTTAACTTCCAGAAGAAAGCAAATTTATTTGTATTTATTTCTATCGGATTAATTGTTTTTATCTTATGTATTTTGTTTTGTAGACCATAAAGTATTGCGCGTGAATGTCTACCTAGTAGTTTTGCTGCCAATACTTTGTTTTGTCCTTCCAATTTACATTGTTGTCATATGTAAAATTTGCATGAGGAAACGAAAAAGCGCAATAGGTATATCTTTCTTCTGTCTGCTTTTGGATTTTTATATTTATTTTATACTGAAAGCCAGGGCTAATCAAGGCCCTTAAAAGTTTTATTGCCGCCATCACAATATTAGTGATAAGTATGAAGTCACTGTATCCAGACTTAAACTAGATATATTTGACTTACCATAGTTACTTGTTTCTGTTATTCTCAAAATTGACTTTGCACTTGACGGGTGTAGCTAGCTAGAGAGGAGGTGCTTACCCTTCCGAGGCACCTAGCCTCACTTCCTTGATGGAAGTTAATGTGTATAAGTAAATTTGCCAGTTTTCAATGTTTTTTAATTTTTTTTTTTTTTTGGGGGGGGGGGTTGATTTGGAAATGGACTGGTATGTTTGTGTTTTATTTATTACCATAATATTTTAATTTTTTTTTTACAAAAATTTACTTATTTATTCATTGATTTATTTACTTACTTACTAGTATTTATTAATTTGCTATAAGGTATGACTTTTGAAATTTACGTCTTCATTTAAGTTTATTTAAAATAACTTACACAGTTTTAAGGTAAAAACACAAACATACCTGTCGGTACCTTAATCAAAATCAAAAAAGCATAGTAAAACCTTGGAAAATTTACTAATTCAGTTGACATGTGAACTTCCACCAGAGAAGTAGGACGGATGTGTTGAAAGGGTAAGCACTTTTGTTCAGCTAGTTACTCAACCCATGTGCAAATTCAAAAGAGGAAATTCAAAATTTAAATAAAAGATGAACACGGAACTATAGGACGTCAAATATTCTAAGTATAAAGTTTAATACAACTACTTCATACTTTTTCCTTATGTTGAGAACAAATAGTAAACGAATGGCAAATGAGAGATTTTAAAGCCTTTCGTCAAACTGGAATAAGGAATAGTTCTGAAAAGAGTAGAAAAATCAGGTTTTTTTTCTAAATTTTTACAGCAAAATAAAGTAAAAATCAGTAACAAGATATTTAAGTGGGTTTTTTTCTAAATCAGATTTCAAAAAACAATAAACGATATGTGTTTCTAACATGAATTTGTACAAGAATCATGCATAGATCTGTTTCAAACATAACTTTGTTTTTGCTCACAAAGTTACTAATCAGCTATTCTGTCTTCATCATTCATTTTCGACTGATATCGCATATTGCATATAAATCGGTTTGCTCCAGCAACAATGTCAAGACAAAAAGCGGTTAAAAAGTACGGAGTCTGCGTGCCAACCGCTAACTGCCTAACAAAACTAAAATCATTTTCCAAATATTACGATCAAATTTTTACATTTAGTAAATATTTATTTATATCAATACAAACTTTTTATTGTAGACAATATAGCTGAAGAAAGACGGTAATATTTCGTTTTTTAAATCTTATTTGAAAATAGAAAATTATCTTTATATGCATAATATACAACATTGTATCGCGAAATTTTGAATTTTATCAGTAATAGTTGAATTTGTTGACAACTAATGTTTTAATTGTTGTTATTCTGAATTAAAATTAAATCGTTAATAGTTAGAATAATGGCGCTGCCTGTCAAATTACATGTATA
Organism: Tegillarca granosa; assembly: GCA_029721355.1. NCBI lineage: Eukaryota > Metazoa > Mollusca > Bivalvia > Arcoida > Arcidae > Tegillarca > Tegillarca granosa. The sequence goes on from JARBDR010000186.1 coordinate 201,782, forward strand.
TTTGAAAGATTTTTGATTAAATAATTTATTTGCATTTGTTGTAATAGGAGTGAGCTATCTGACTCAGGCATTCGGAACGTCTATGTGAATCGTGTACGAGAGATTGGTAAGTGGAATCTGAATACATTTAATGATATTTTTGTAAAATGCAGCCGTTAATGCAAGAAAAGACATAAAAATAATAAAATGAAACAAATGGTTTATTTTTTTCTGATTTTGTACAGTTTGATTCTGTGTAAACTGTTACATCTACCTCTTTGAAATTTACAATTTGTATTTTATTTGATCAGTTTTATTCTAAAGCGTCCAGTCGCTCCCTTCCCCCTTTTTATAAGCAGAAAGAGTTTAGTATTTTTTGAATTATAAATTTTAAACTATTAAAGAATAACAAAAAGTATCAGGATCAATATAACTAACTTAGGTAAGAATAGGTAACATTCAACTTTATTTTTTAGTGTACATTAAGGCTTTAATCTTCACACACTTTTATAAAAAAGAAATTCAACAATAAACTATTTGTTAATTTTGCTCCAACGGTTTTTTACATTTTAGAACTCGCGGCTTTGCGGTAAGTATTCAATCAATCTATACGAAAACATATTTTTTGTAATTATTATTATTATTATTATTATTTTTTTTTTTTTGGATCCAGACAATATTTTACTATGAAGCCTTCTTTAGTTTAAATAAATTAGCAATTTTTTTTTAAGTTTTCTCTTTTTTGACCAAATATTTTTTGTTTGATGAGCAAATTTATTCTTAGCCAAAATGATTTATATCAAGCGATTTGGTAATCTAGAAAAAACCACAAAAAGCAAGAAATATAACACATAGAGTTTGGCGAATAAAAATGTAATACAGGCTAAAGATTAAATATTTATTTTAAGGAAAGTGATGTCTATATAGGGAACGGTTCTTGTTCGAACATTTTTACCTAATTAGTAGGAATGTTTTAAACATCTAGAAAAAAACCTAATTTGTTACAAAATGTATAATAAGTGTATGAATTTTTTCCCTTTTTGGAGCATGTATTAATTCAATGTTTTCAAGTGGTAAAATCTAGATGGATCATATTTCACAAATGTGGTTTTCTTTAAGAAAGCAATTGAATTATCGGAACAATTTGTTAATGTTCCAAAATAAGTGCCAAGAAAAACATTATATTGAAAATTGAATATAAACCTAATTGAATATGCCTTTTCACATGAGAATTAATGATTATTCTTTTATATTTCATCAAATATGTGCTTAGATATGGCAATGTTGAAATGAAAACAAAATTAAACAGGTTTGTCAAGTCATTGATTTTTCTTACATTTTATTTTTGAATTTATAGACCCTATGAAGATCTGTCGATTAATGTAGAAATATCTGCGTATGATGATATTAACGAAAGAAGAAGTAAGTTAAAGAATAAATTATAAATCGTTGATAACAGGGCCTGAAAATCGACGAATGTAACAGTTTTGCTGTCATCGTTTCTGTTGACACGACAATATGTAGGATTTTAAATACTTTATAAAAATATTTGTGTTATATATAACATAATGTTTTGGTACATTAGTTTGTTCATAATCTCCGGATGTACAGTTTAATAAAAAACCTTGTCTTTTGTTTGACATTTATATCTTTTAATTCTAAAATTATTACCATTATTAATTTTACATTTTGTGTTTATTTTAGAAATGACGAATCCTCGAGATCTCGCAAGGTTCATAGATTTTTATTTTATAACTGCATGCTTAATCGTTAAAATGGATTTTTAAAGTTCATCCTTAAATGTTTGATTTCCAAAACAATAATGTTATTTGTTTAACCGCAGACAAATGCTTAAGAAGTTTTAAGTTTTATAGATTCTACATACTAAATGAAAAAAGTAATTTCTGCTTGATCGTCGATATATTAGATGTGTTAGAAATTCAATTAAATTTGGTTTGTATGAAATAGAGAAACGTATTGCTGAAAAAAAGGATTTAACAAAATTATGATTAACAGAACCCAACTTTCTGACAAAAATTTTTGTTAAAAAAAATAACAGGATAGGGTTAATTCAACAATTTGAAAAAATTCGACTGCTTTCAATGTGTATTTACTTCTCTGTCGATTTTATATATTTCTAAGTTATAAAGCATGAAATGAATACATTTTTTAACTTTGGATGAGGAACTGCTGAGCTTACTTTCCTTATTTTGTTTTAAAAAATTAAAAGGGCAAATTCAAATGGACAAGTTTCAACTAATAGTTCCGCGTCTGGAATGGACATAGATGAGGATGGATATCTTAATATAAAAGGTACGTTGAAAAGATGAATTATAAAAAAAAAAAAAAAAAAAAACGATTTTAATCCCCTTTGCAAAATTAAATACAATAGATCTTTATCTTTTATCAATTTAATACCCTTTGTCAAACTTAATTCAATAGATACTTACCTTTAATCAATTAGAATTCTTATTTCTCATCTTTCATTATTTGAATAGCCTTTGTCTTTCAATGAAAAATTTTGTGGGCTACTTGTTTAAAGACGTTAAAAAGTGTTTATAAACAAATTTACATTACAACAGTCGCAAGTTTAAATGTCTTATAGATTCAAATGTGGTTGTTGCATGCTATTCAACTTTTATCCACTCTAGTTCTTTGATATCTTGTGTTATTTTGTTAAATATTTTTTATGCATATAAAATCAATAGGAACACAACTTTTGGACATCATTATAATTTTTTATCTATAACATTTATTTTGTAGAACACGATAGTCCAACTATTTTCATTAGGTATGTAAATACAATAAAACCAATTAACAATCATACAAACATCAAGAATAAAATGATAAGACAAGTAAAAAGTGAAGTATCACATAACATATAAAAATTCTAGTTTATGTTATAAATTTATCAATGGTATGTTTTTGAAACTTATATTTAATATTCATATATTCTTATACATGTTAATTATTTTTGTATCTTAAGTAGTTTTGAAATTTTATAGACAATTTATTTATATTCTTTCCGTTATATATATTATTAGAGAAGATCCAAACGAACCAGACTCAACCGGAGGTTATGTTTCTGGAGCTGATAAAGATGCTGATGGTTTTTTGATTATGAAAGGTACTTTAAAACGTAATTAAAACAAATACAAATATTCAATTTTTTTAACTATAAGATTTTAACTATCTTTTGTATAATGATTTAAAATACATAAATGTTTCTTTTTTTTCTAGTTTTGTCTTATTTCTCATTGTTTAATTTTAACGATCTTTTTGATATCTTTATAGTACTTCAAAATTTTGGCATGAGCAGGCATAATCATGAAACCGAAGTGGGACAAAGATAGTTAATTATCAAAAAGCAAATAACAAAAATTGAACAAATGATTAATATATTGTTAATTAACACTAAATTATATATTCAGCAGATGTTATTAAAGACATATACCTTCATGTACTTGGAAAATTAAACGAATAAGATATCTTCTTTGAAACATTGATGATATTTTATAACAAGACAATATATAACTAAAATTTCAGTATCTTCCTTAATCATTTTTTATAAAACTAAAACACAAAATATTGCTTATACGTTTCGTTATTTTAGAAAAGAATATCCTCAAATTTCAATTGATAGTTTAAAAGTAAATTTTGAAGCATCATAAGCAAATAACTTAAACTATAAAATACATGTCACTATATGGAACAGATGTTTTAAACAATATATCTTTTTCATGTTTCATACCCATGGGTCTTAACCTTTGACCTCATTTAAAGACATGCATTTAAGTATACGGTTGTATGTTATCATCGTTATGTTTTCCGAAACGCTTTTTTATTTTATATTTTATATAATATCCATTTTTTAGTGAAAAATAAAAGAAAATAACAAAAAATGTTTTATACATGTATTTGTTATTTATAACATGTTTATTGTATAATTTTAGGACAAAATATTCCAAATTTTTGCAAACGGTATGTTTTTTTAACATTTACGTATTAAAATACTAAATAATATTAAACCACCAAAACAAATAGGATTTTTTTTACTTATTCTTTTTGCAACATTTGTCGAGGCAAAACAGCCTAATGAACCATCAGAAATTTAACTCTCCATACACTATCAACGTGTTTGATCCAAGGTTTTATTTACTGTTAATTCCTAGTTATTGTATCACTTATATCAATATGTTACTTACTGTTAATGATACGAAACCGAACAATGTTTTTTTTATTGACGTTGCTGTAGTCTTTGGAGAGAAATGCATATACACATTTAGTCTTTGAAGAAATATGCATATACATATTTTTTTTTTTTTTATTTTTTTTTTTATTTTATTTTTATTTTTATTGATACATATAATAATCAAGTTTTTTGCAAAATCATAAGTTTCACAACATATTCGCCTAGAAAATATCTCCAGCAACATATTTTTAAAACGTATTATATGACAGATTGATTATAAACTGGATTTACAACTTTTATATCTTAAGAAGTGATCAATGTTATTTTTACTCGTGTTATATAACGATGGCTTTATATTTGGCAAAAGGTGTCTATTCATAATGTATTGTCTTTTTTGTTCATATAATTTAGTTTATAATTTCTTCGATATTTTTGTACCGGCAGGGTTACATTTTCCCTTAAAATACTTTTATTTGAAAATAAATTCATTCATGTTTTTCTTATTAAAGATTTGATAAAAAATCTACTGGGAGTATTGAAAATAAGCAATTTCTAGAAGACGAGGGCTACATACCAATGGATGGTTTGTACATCATAGTTTAAAAAAGTGCAAAGTCATTAATTCGGGAATATATAACAAAAGAATTCAAAATGTCGAATAAGGACAAATTTAAAATATTAAATCAAAAATACCATAATTTAAAGTAACATATTCACAGTAAATGCAATTTGATGCGAAAATAATATATTCGAACAGGAGAATAAAATACAGATAAACATTAAAGAAATCGGACTGTACAGATAAAAGTAGCTGTTTTTCTTGATTAATTTCAAAATCAGAATTTTTGTCTTTTCGTTAAAGCTGTAATAAAAGAAAAATGGTTAGCTGTATTATAAACAGCATTTTAAGTACCATAAGGTTAGCGTTATTGTTTACTTTGATTTAAACAGCATTAAGTAAAAAATTAACCATATGATAAATAACTTCAAAAATACTGAAGATCTTTTACTTTGATTTTTTGATAGTTCCAAGTGCAAGAAAAAGCAAAGAAAAGGCTTCGGATGAAATCAAAAACACGAACAGCAAAATGTAAATATAAGAGACTTGCATAAATTTTAAATTAGTTCAAATAAGAGCACTTTTAATTAGCTCAACTTTTAAAATTTATAATAATTTTAATAGAGCCAGTCGATGACCACTGTTGTAAAAAATGGTATGGAAACGGGTTGAAAATATTGAAAAAAATATATAAAGTTTGCACAAAACTTAGTCAGTCGGTAATACACATTTTCCTGAAGTTTGGGAAGTTTTTTGTTCTGATAAGTTTATAAGACAATTCGTAGATGGAGAAAAAAGTTCTTGACTAGCACTGTAGTGGACGTTACTGATGGTCAAGATAGATCTTGATTTATCTTGATTATTGTATAGCACTTTGTAGACATTCATAAACAAGATGTCTGTAACGTCCCATGAATTACATAATACACAAATCGGATATGATTCTGGATATTACATCCTTCTATATTTTTAAAGAAATGAAATGAAAATTTATAAACAATATTAACTATTAAATTAATAAAATAATAAATGCTATGCATTAAACGCATACACAAAGTTGCATGAGATACTTTAATTTTTTAAAACAGTTCATTTCTGAACAGCCCTGAAATAAAATGCAAACTAAACAAAAATAATTAAGTGAACTGAAAGTCAACAATGCATTTATAAATAGATTCATCTTAGACAAAGTCATCGAATTTCCGTGGTCGGGTGAATCTCTCGTCCCAATTTTTCGGTTTCTGGCTGACAAGCAAGGCAACTTCGAATCTCATTCTCAACTCGATCATTGAGTTCTGGGAACCATACTTTTAACTAAGCAAAGATTTCGTCCGCGTTATGCCTTGTACTTCGTGTGCGAGTGTTATAGCTTTGTCGCGTAATTCACGAGGCAATAAATTTCTATGATCTCGTAGTAAGACGTTGTCGCTATGGACTGATCATTAATCGCGGATTGTTCTGAAGGACTGTAACTCAAGTATGCCGATATCTGGTTCCGTTATGATTTTGACATAGAACCAACGGCCTGTATGAACAAATTCAATAGCTTTCATGATGCACTTATCGCGACTGGTTGCGATCTTAACGTCATCGATACTAATTGCTTTTAAAGATGCCTCAGCTGTAATAAAATTCACATATTGTTCCGCTACGCGTTCTTCGTGTGATGAACTTGGGCCGGTATGGGATGTCTTGACATGTAATCCACCAGGTTATCATGTCCATGGCGATATTTTACTGTATTTTGTAAGGTTGTAATCGCAAACGCCATTGTTCAATCCGAAGAGGTGATTTTGGTTTTGACCATATGTTTTCCAACGATTTGTGATCGCTAATCACATCGAAGTGTTTAGCTCCATGAACGAATATGTGGAAATGCTCGCACGCCGATACCACGACAAGTGCTTCCTTTTTTCTGTTTGACTGTACCGAGATTCTACCGAAGTGAGCGCTGTATTTGCATACACAACTACCTTCGAGTCTTGTACTGGAATTGCGCCTAACCCTACCTGACTCGAATCGAAGCTTATTTCGATCTGTTTTTAATATGACATGATGGCATCACTTAAGAACTTCGATTTCAGCGATTAAAATGAAGCTTCCTGTTCTTCCGTCCAGTAATATTCCATGTCATTATGTGTGCGTCACCGCAAGGGTTCCGAAACTGTAGCATAATCTGAAATAAACCTCGAACAGTACGATGTAAACCCGAGAAAACCTTAGGTTCCCTTGCGTTATGAGTGTAGTCTCTTGAATGGCATTGATCTTGGCGGGATCTGGTGAACAGCCTTGACTGCTAAATACTTATCCAAAGTTTATCTCTTGCTTGTTCAACTCGCACTTGCTGCGATTAAGCGTTAAGCCATTAGCTGCTTAACCCATAAACGTTGACTCGAGAGCTTGATCGTGCTCAGCTTGTGTTTTTCCGAACAAAATAATGTTATATAACGACTTTCTCCGTCAAGTGGAAGTTGGTGATAGCCCGCGCGGAGATCCAATTACTGAAGACAGTTTGCCATTAAGATCGATAATTAATTTCTTCGACGGTAGGTATTAAATGTCGTTCCCTTACGATTGCTCTATTAGTCTGCCGCATATCGATATTCAAGCTAATTTCATTTATGGTCCTTTTTCGGGGGCGTAATGATAGGGGACACAGACGGTTTAGGCGTGCCGTCATTTTTTGGATAATTTTCGCTGCAGAAGTTTATTAAATCTCAGCCTAAAACTTAAATGCTTACTTTGTGTCAGTTTTGACGCCTAAAACATTTATCCTATGAACACCACCATACGGTACAAAATGCGTTTTTTCGCAGTACTTAATTGCCGTGGCTAATTTTACGGTGAGTTGCCTCGTTGAATATATTTACCGAAAGCGCTGGTATCTACAAGAAATTTGCATTCGAGCCCGTTAACTTTGACTGAAACTTTCGGAGTTTTACTTCCTACAAAATTAACACGTTGTACTTCGCTTATAATATAAAAATATTCGTCGTCGCTAGTAGAGTTCAAAGGTTTCGTGCCTTAATGGTGGATTTCTTTGACCGACTCACGTTTCCGACAAATTTTAATAAAATGGTCACGTCTTTTGCAGTGAAAACAAGTCTTACCCTTGGCTTGGTATATGCCACGGTGTGGATAATTACATCCGCAGTTCCGACAATTCTCAACCGGTTTTCGCAACCGCGAGAAATACCACGACTTCGATCACGAGCTCTGCCTCTGTGAGTGCGACCTCGATCGCGACCACGTGGCCTGAAGGCGTCTGGTGTTAAAAAGTTTGTACGTTTGATTTAACATTAAATACACTAACATAAGAATTTACATAGTCATTTGTTTCAATAGCCTGTGCATGTGTCCCTGCAGTCTTAATTGTTCTAAACACTGTGATAATGTCATTTAAAGTTTTATCTTTCTCTCTCATAGCTCGTCGACGTAGACGGTTTGATCTGCAATTCTGAATAACAGTGGATAGAGTCTCTTTTTCAACGTCATGAAAGTCACAAGATCTAGCTCACCTTCTCAGTTCTGTTACAAATTCATCGAACAATTGTCAACTTGCCTGCTTATAGTTTTCTAAATTTGTAAATTTCCATTTGGATATTTTTCCTTGGCGCAAGTTGTTTTTTAAAACGTTGTAAGTCTCCTCGTATTTTGCTTCGCTGTCGCCTTTTTGAGTTTAAACAAATGTCAAATACACGATCACCTGCATAGTGCAGCAACAGTGCACGTTTCTGTTTGTCATCTGTGAGCTTAATGCCATCAAAAAGCACTTCCAACCTTGAATCCAATTTGTCGCATTTTGGACCGGTAACGTGTCAATCAGAATCATCAAATAGCAGGAAATTTGATATAGACGCCATTAAAATAATATTTCCACCTCTTTCCTGGGTGCTTTACCTCGTCGCCAACCGCAGTGGACGTTGCTGGTCAAGCTAGATCTTGATTTAGTTGTATTATAAGCTACTCTGACCAAATGTTATGTGAGCTTATGGCATAGCGCAGTGTGTGTATGTGCGTGTGTGCGTTAACACATTTTTCACTTCTCCTCTGAAAGTACTTGACATATTTCAATGAGACTTGGTCAAAAGTATGTCTGTTTCGATTTCTTCGTGGCGTTGCCATGGCTACCAAAACTAGGTCAAGGTGACTAAAGGGGGAAAAAATTTAAAAACCTTCTTATCCAGAACCGATGTTGAGAGAAAAAATCTTACGTGATTTTTGGAATCTCTAAGATCTCACGCCTATGGTTTATTCATTTTGTAAAATTTGGTCGAAAAATAGGTTACGCGTTTTTGCGTTAAATGGAAAATATTTCGTAAAATGGCTTCTATTGTTTTTCTTCAAATTACCGTAAAAACAGGGTCAAGGTCACAAATCAAGATAATGACCTTTATTGTGATTCATGCAGTTTTAGGCAAGTTTCTTGTAAATATTTAGAGAAATATGAATTCAAAACATTGTTGCAGGGATTGATATGACAAACATTTTGATATATGGTCATATGTTTAAAAGTCAAGGTCAGGGCTGTAGAAGAAGACTGAAATTGTCAATTATCTTGAAAACTGGTAGCTTTTTGTATAGGCATGTATATTAGAATATTGAAGGTATTAATCTATTTATCATTTTGATATATGGTTTAAGGTTACATGTTGAAAGTCCAAGGTCATAGCTGCATAAGTGTACTGAAATTGTGAATTATCTTGAAAACCATTAACTTTTTGTACAAGCATGTATATTACAATATTGTAGGTATTGATATTACAACCATGTTGGTGTAAGGTTCAAGTTCAAAAGGTCAAAATCATGGCTGCATAAATATATGGTTAATGATTTGGAAATTATTGATTTTACTATTTAAATAATGCATATGAGTTATATATAAATGAAATGTACCTGGATGTTTCTGATTAATTATTGCCAGATTTCCATACTTGAGGAATTTTGTAAAGTTTTTAATTATGCTTTTTGCAAGTTTTTGGACATTTCCCCAGGTGAGCGTTGAGGCCCATGTGCCTCTTGTTTACTTAGAAATATTTAAATAATTGATTGTGTAAATGTTTAAAAAACTTTTTTGAGAATTTTGTATGTGAGAAACACATGCAAACAAACGCAAACGCACACACACACACTTTGCCAAATTGCACACACACACACACACACACACATACACAAACACACACATCCTTACATCTAACATCCACACACACACACACACACACACCCTTCATTCTGTAAAAAAACTTACCATGTGAGATAATATATTGTAATTAGTATATTGCTTCTTTATTATATTGTTTTTGGTATATTGCTACTCCTTACCTCTTGTATGTACTATATAGATTCATGAATATTACTTGTAATTACATGTTATATATTGTACATAGTAACTTCCCCTCTATCATTATAAATGCACGTATAAAATACTCACACATTTGTGTGAAGTTATGTAATTTTTGTAGAATAAAAGGATTTTTGAAAAGATTTTATTTATTGATTGCTCAGTTTTGCCTACAACAAACGTGATGACTTAAAGTTTTCTATTGTCAACTTTCCATTTGTTTGCAGTTATATTGTTATATCCCTGCTTTTCCTGAGTATGGTGTTTTACAATTAATCTGTTATAGTAAAACTTTTTCCAACTATAGGGATTTTCTATAACGAAACAAACTGCTTACAATTTAATTGTTGACCAAAGAGTATTGCAACCATAGGCTAATCGAGGCCCTTAAAAAGTTTTATGGCCGTCATCACAGAATCATTGATAAGTATGGAGTCATTGTATCCAAACGATTTTTTTTTTTTTTTGTAGTTTTATTATTTACTAAGGAACTATCAAGAAATATATTATGTATAAGTTTTACAAAAATAGCTGTGTTAATTTTTTTATGAGAATGTATTATTTTGTCTGCCCTTTCCTAGTACAAACCGAAGAAGATTTAAAAAACTAAAGGTGCTTCCTCAGTTTGCAGCAGACAAGCATACAACTACGTATGTCTATTTTCCTGCCATGAGATGAATCTGTCTTAATCTTTCTTCCTAATACCGAGCGAGACGAGAAAGCAATATCTTAGTATTAATGTCTAATGAATTACCATGCCAGGGTTTAAACCCATGACCTCCATTCCTTTATTCAGACACTCTACCAATGAGTCGCCGATTTGGTCGCCATTCCTTGAATCACTTTATCCAGGGAACCTGTCAAGTACTGATCAAAAAATTTATTTTATCACACCGAAGATTCAAATCTTTAAAAACAGCTGCTAATTAAATGTTATTTTAGTATCTCACTAAATCACAGTTAAAAGCCATGATTAATTTCCTATTGTAAGCTTGGTACAATTATTTGATTGACAGCAAATCTTTACAACTCATGTCTTGTAATTTTTTGCTAAAACAAATTTGGCAGTTACAATCACCTATTGCATTTTGAATGGTTAATTTTGATTGATAGCAAGCAATCTTTGAACTGTGATGTAGTCACAAGCTACATATATGATGGATAATTGAACATGAGATTAAAACAATTATACCTATGATAAGGATGTAATTATGCTACTGAAATTGTTTTTAATTCTTTGATAAGGACTTAAATTCTTGCCTTAAGGAATAAAATCAAGTAAGCTTAAGGGATGATGGTTCTTGGCATTAACTGAAGATGAGAGTAAAGAATCGTGTTTCAACCTTCCTCTACCCTTCTTTCGAGTACGAGTAAAGCTCCCTGGGATTTTTCCTATTACTCTATACAAAAATACATTATCAATAAAGCAGTAAAATATAAAGTGAAGTGGTAAGTATCCGATTTATTTCAAAGTTGTACGAAGCACCACCCAGTCCTACCCAATAAAAAGGACTGACCAAGCTTTTTAATAAGTGTTCCTCTTTTCAACTTATCATAAGGAACTAGAAAAACATAGTTTATGTGTAGGGATCTCAACCAAATATAAGGTATACATGCATATGTGCATAGCATCATCCAACACCACCATGCAGTGGGGTATGATCTTAGTTGTATTTCATGAGTATCAATCTTTTATTGTTTCAATATAAACCATGCAATTCATAGTTTAGGTGTTGTGATGTCAATTATTTAAAATTCAAAACAAATCTCAACTCCATCCTAAAGTGAAAAAAAATTATATTATTTCATACGCTCTCAAATGCTGATTTCAAAGTTAATATACATTGTATATAGTTTTAAAGAATAAAAATTTATGAAAACATTGATGATATTTGTTTTAAATTCTCCGCCTTACTGCCACTCCCCCACTATAATCTTAATTTTAATACCGTAGAGCACTTTAATGATAATGATATAGAAACTCGCCTTAAAGTTTAAATAAGATTGAATAATATGTCTTAGAGAAATTATGCGGATAAAAAGTGATCAGATCCAAAAAAATAATGGAAACCGGAAACGGAACAAATGTTTTTAAAACTTTATCGAAAGTCATAAAACCATGTAAAACCTATATTCTTACCAGTTGGATTTATAAAACCCTTTATAAGTCTATAGTATCTTAGGAGTTGTGTCTAGTAAGGTGGAAGACTTTATAATTACTAGAATTGTAATTGGGACAAGAACAATAACTTCATAAGTCTTCTACGACCCCCACTTTTTCACCTATCTTCACACTACAAGATTAAGTTGTTGATTATTATGTTGTTAATATTGTTTCAGCAATTTTGCAGTTTTCTCTTGTTTTATTAGTTACAACGGAATATTCAAAGAATGGATTATGCATGTTTGGTAGTGTTTTGTTTTCTCTGTCTGATACCTGTGAGCACTAAAAGAGACTTTGTTGATTTGCCAGCTCATTAAGCATGCTTAAAACAAGCATAAAATACCGTGATGTTGTTGTAATGTTGTTCCAATCAGCAATTTTAGCTATTAGTGACAAGAAGAAGGTTATTAATTTCTATGAATAAATCTAGGTACCATTTAGTTATATTTGTGATGTTAGTGTTGAGAGTGGTCTGTCATGTACTAGCACACACTCAGGGCGACATTTTCGTAAAATGCTAGCTCACTCAGTCAGTATGTCACAGACAAGCATACCATTCCGCCAGTACATTATCCTGGCACTTGGTAAACAAGGCAATACTCCATCCTCCTTATTACGAGCACCTAGAAATAAATCAATATCTTAAAATTTAAAGTCATATGAATTACGCAGTCAAGGTTCGAACCTATGACCTTCCGCTTTTAAGGCAAAAACTTTCCAACTATGCCACCAAGATGATCATTGCTCTTCAGGCAGACCCCTACCCCTAAGCCCCAAGACAGTAACAACCATTCATAAATAAGATGTTCTTATTGACTTGAAAAAATCAATAATAGTAATACAAATATTTTAAAATGTATCACATAATATCAGTTTAACATTCACATTCCTGTATTGAGTGGTCCAAACTACATGTGTACACTTATGATCACTGTTCCTTCAATACAGCATATATTTTAATCCCTTATAAGAAGATCTCAGTGTATGATAGTTTAATAGTTTGCCTTGCAAAAGTCGATGGTTTTCTCAAGGAAATCCAGTTTCCACCATCATCTCAGAAATGACAACAAATATAAGTAAAAAATTGTGGCTGTTTTCCACTTTTAAATTATCTTTCTAAAAGTTCAATTTTATCACCCCAGCGATTTTACAATTAAATACATAAATGCATTGAGAGGAATATGTAATAAAAGGTAATTATAAACTGAAAGCAAACTACTCCTCCAGTTCATTATTCTGCCATACGAAGAAACACTTAATACTATATTCTTTTAAAAGAGCACTAGGCGAGGAAATAATATCTCAATTTAAGACATATACATGTATGACTTCGGCGAGGTTTGAACCCATGACCTCAAGAGGGGAATATCTACCACTTACGACTAAGTTTAATATGAGCACAAGTGATATGAACGAGGGAACTTGCAAATAATAAACTCTTTTCCAGTTTTAAATGAACTGTCGAAAGATTTATTTTAACAAAGCAAAAATTAAATTATTTCAAAAACTGCTTATTATTATTTTTGTATCATTAACTTCGATACATTTCCTATGTGAGTTAAGTAAAAACTGGTTTTGATTCTTTAAAATTCATGTTTAGTGGTTTGTTGTTAAAATAACTTTGGTAGAAACAATCACATGATGAATATTAATTAGTTGAGAAATCAAAAATTTTAAAAGAAATAGCAGACGCGGATAATTTGTTTAAAGAAACTGAAAGTATAAAGCCACCAAATAATGAGAATCTTTCGGCCAAAGAGTTAGAATCAATACTCGAAAGTAACTTCGGCGTAAAATGTAGTTTGCGGAAAATGGGAAAACTTCTAGAGTTACTTGGATCATATGAAAAAGAATAAATTAATCATTTTTATCTGATTTTTCGGATGTCGTCTAAAGTTGGGTGACACACTTGTAAGTGTGGTAATCTGAAACATCAGTGTGACCAGATTCATAATTTCAAATATCACAGACAGGACATCTATCAGGTCAAAAGTACGTTAATTCATGGACTTCTGATCAGGTATATAAGACGTTTTTGGATGTCGTCAAAAATTTGGCGGCACACTTTCAATTGTGATATTCCGAACTATCGGCACATAACATTACTCTGCGAGGTTACAAATGTCCGTCTATCGGATGTACATGTATATCTTGTTAGGATAAAATTTTATAATTAGATATATAAAATGAACTTAATTTATTCTTTGTAAAGCATGTTTTACCGTGGACACAACTTTGAACATGTTTTACAAAGAATAAATTAAGTTCATGTTATGTTTGAGATCATATCATATATTCTAGTTTTTTATATATAAAATTACTTCACTCTAAGGATTAACTTTATTGACGCATGTATTAATCATTTATGTGTACATAGTTTCAATAAATAAGACTGACAATATAAAAACACTGTATGTCATGTGCTACTCAGAGTAAAGTTATTTATTCATCTGCTAAATCAAATTAAAACTTCGTGCTTTGATTACTTTGTAGTTCTAGGAAGTTAATGCTGTAAAATATGTTGTTGATTACTTTGTTATCTCTTGTAATTCTATATTTTATTAAATAATAATATAAAATAATCCTGTTATTATATTTTCATTTCACTACTTTATTACTAGCTTCACAGTCATTTATTAGCTAGTTGAAAAAATTCCTTTAGAAATTAGCATAACAATTTAGCAATTATACATCTTTATGGTAAGAAAAACCTTAGTTTAAGAAAGAACTGTGAAACCTGGCTCATCTCATTATAGTAGTACATACGGTGTGTTCCCTATTTCCGCACTTTTTGAATTTTAGGTAACATTTTGTAGTGGGGAGAAAGGCACTGTTTTGATAAGGTGGGGGATTGGAGATCAAAAGAAAAGTGACTATAGTCTGATTCAATTTTTTAGTGAAAATAAAAGTTATAAAATTATCCATAAGTTTATTCATTAAAATTTAACATAAAATCTGCATATTAAAAAGGGATATAATAGATAGCACTGAAAACACTACTAAACAATAAAAAAAAAATTACAAACAAGTTAGTGTTGATCATTATGAATATACTGTATATAAACTAGCATACGTCGATAGCAAGCAGACGATATCAGCCCTGCACAGGTAAATGGATAAAGGGAGGTAATCAGACTCGAGTCATTTTATATGCGACAGATTCCTGAACACGCTCTCACACACACACATGTGACATATAATTTTGAATTATTGATCTGTGTTAACAATTGATTTTTCATGCTAGTAAACATCTATTAATTGATTTTGGAGAATTTTAATAATAAAAAATACAATAAATAAATTAACTCACAACTAGGACGATTTAGTCAAATATATAATATGTATGGGGCGCCGAATTATTCAATATTTTTTTATATCATTGCTTTAATTAGTGATATCACTAAATCAATTTAGTGATATTTTTTATTATCACTAAATCGAATCAGTGATGCCATTTGATAAATAAGCGACATCACACAATATTGATTGATATCAATTATTTGATTCAGTGATATCACAAAATACTGAATGAATAGAAAAACGACACCTTTATAAATATGCCGCTTTTCGTGATGAGAGAACCTAATGGCAATTTGAACATAATTTCCAATACCTTTTTATTGAAAAGCTAAAATGTATGGAACGCCGTTTTAACATATATTGAATTATTCAAACTTATCTCCAATTAAGTTCAATTCATTTGAAGATAGTAATAATTCAATTATACCCAGGTTTAATTCGAATGAATTATACCTAGGTATGATTAAATTATACCTATCTTTAAATGAATTGATCGTTAATGTTTTGGAATTCTAACGTTGTAAAATTCAATAATAACCTATCTTCAAATCAATTAAAGAGACGTATCAATTATGCCTAGGTACAAATGAATTATACCTAGGTATAATTTTATTTAAGATAGGTTCAAATGAATTACAATTGAATTATGCCTAGGTAAATTGAATTATTCCCAGGAACGATTGAATAATTACTTTTTCCTAGGTATAATTCAATATTTTAAATATCTTTTAAAAAAGACCAAAGTGCACTAATTGTACATAGGTTTAATCTTTAAAGATAAGTATAAATAAGTGAATATTGTTCAAACAGAATAGTGATTGTCCATGCGGTGTAGTGCTTGTTCATGGTGTTTAGTGTTGTATATACGGCGTAACGATTGTTCATACAATTGTTGCGTAGAGGTTGTTATGCGGTGAAGTGGCTGTAAATGCGTGATAGTGATTGTTTATGGTGTAAAGTATAGTTCATACGGCATACCGATTGTTCATACGGCGTAGTTGTTGTTCATGCGTCGTAGTAGTTGTTATGGGGCATAGTAGTTGTTATGTTATGAAGTGGCTGTAAATGCGGCGTAGTGAATAGTGATTCATAGTGGTTTCTTATGCGCCGTAGTAGTACTTATGCGGCATAATGGTTGTTATACGGCGTAGTGGTTGTTTATACGGCGTGGTCAATACAGCATAGCGGTCGTTCATATCTGTTGCTCATATAGCGTAGAGCTTGTCCATAAAGCGTAGTTTTTATTTATGAGGTTGTCCATACGGCGTAGTTTTTTGTCCCTACGGCGTAGTGGATGTTCATTCGGCGCTATGGTTGTTCAAATGGCGTAGTTTTTTTATACGTCGTAGGGGTTGCACATACAGTGATTGGTTGTTCATAAGGTGAAGTGGTTTCTCATGCAATGTAGTGGTTGCTCATACAGTATGGAGTTTGTCTATACTGTGTGGGAGTTATCATATGTCGTAGTGGTTGTTATTCGGCGTAGTGGTTGTTCACACGGCGTAGTGGTTGTTATGTGGCGTAACGGTTGTTCATGTGTGGTAGTGGTTATTCATTGTGTAGAGTATAGTTCATTCGGCATAGTGATTGTTGATACGGCGTTGTGATTATAATGCGGCATATTTGTTGTTCATGCGTCGTGGTGGTTGTTATGCGGCTTAGTGGTTGTTATGTGGTGTAGTTGCTGTAAATGCGGCGAAGTGGTTGTTCATTCTGTAAAGTGTTGTTCATACGGCGTAGTGGTTGCAATGCGGCTTAGTTGTTCTTTATGCGTCGTGTTAGTTGTTCGTACGGCACTGTTGTTTTTCATGCGTCGAGGTGGTTGTTCTTACGTCGTAGTGTTGTTAATGCGTCGAAGATGTTGTTTATGCGCCATAGTAGTTGTGATTTAGCGAAGTGATTGGTCAAACGTCGTGGTTCTTGTTCATACGTCGTGGTGGTTGTTCATACGGGGTGGTGGTTGTTAATGGTGTATAGTGTTGTTCATACGGAATAGTGATTGTTCATAAGGCGTGGTTGTTGTTATGCGGCGTAGTGATTGTTTAAATGGAGTAGTGGTTGTTCGAGCGTCGTAGTAGTTGTTAATGCGTGGTAGTGGTTGTTCATGGTGTATAGTGTTGTTTATTCGCCGAAAAGGGTTTTTCATGCGGCGCAGTGGTTGTTCATGCGGCGTAGTGTTCGTTTATGCGTGGAGGTTGTTCATGTTGCATAGTGTTCTCCATACGGCGTAGTGATTGTTCATACGACGACGTGGTTGTCATGCGTACTAGTGGTTGTCCATACAACGTAGTGGTTGTTCATGCAGTGTAGACTTTTTCCATACAGCGTACTGGTTGTTCATGCGGCGTAATGATTGTTTATATGGCGTCTTGGTGGTCTATACAGCATAGTGGTTTTTAATTCGGCGTAGTGGTTGATCATACAGCGTAGTGGTTGTTCATGTGGCGTATTGGTTGTTCAAATGGCGTAGTGGTTGTTCATCATTTTAGGGGTTGTCCATTGACCGCATTGCTGGTTCATGCGGTGAAGTAGTTGATCTCATACCGTGGTGGTTGTTCGCGCGGCGTAGTGCAATTAAGTCTTTGCTAATGCAGTGTAGAGTTCGTCCATACAGCGTAGTGGTTGTTCATGCGTCGGAATGATTATTAATACTGCGTCATATCTGTAATCTATAAAGCATAGATGTTGTTCAAATGGCGTTTGTGGTTGTTCATGCGTCGTAGAGGTTGTCCATACAGCTCATTGGTTTTCCATACGGCGTAGAGGTTCTTCATGCCGCGTAGTGGTTGTTCATATGGCGTAGTGTTTGTTCAGATGCCATAGTTTTGTTCATGCATTGTAGAGTTTGTTCATACAGCGTAGTTATTGTTCATGTGGTGTAATGGTTGTACATACAGCGTAGTGGTTGTTCATGTTGTAAAGTGTTGTTAATACGCCGAAGAGGGTTGGTCATGCGGCGTAGTGGTTGTTCATGCGGCGTAGTGATCGTTCATGCGTAGAGGTTGTTCATCTTGCATACTGTTCTCCATATGGCGTAGTGATTGTTTATACGGCAAATTGTTGTCCAGCGTCCTAGTTGTTGTCCACAAAACGTGATGGTTGCTCATGCAGTGTAGAGTTTCTCCATACAGTGTAGTGGTTGTTGAAGCGGCGCAATGATTGTTTATACGGCGTTTTGGTGGTATATACAGAAAAGTGGTTTTCATTTGCCGTAGTGGTTGCTCATCCAGGGTAGAATTTGTCAATACAGCGTAGTGGACATGCGGCGTATTAATTGTATATACGGCTTTTTGGTGGTCTATACAGCAAAGTGGTTGTTCATTCGGCGTAATGGTTGTCCATGCAGCTTGGTAATTATTCATGGCGTAGTGGTTCTTTTTGCGTCGTAGGGGTTGTCCAAGCAGCGTAGTGGTTGTTCATGCGGTGAATTGGTTTTATATATAGCGTAATCCTTGCTCATACAGCGTAGAGCTTGTCCATACAGCGTAGTGGTTGTCCATATGGCGTAGTGGTTGTTCATGGCTTGTTGTGGTTATTCATACGGCGTAGAGTTTGTTTATACAGCGTAGTGGTTGTCCATGCGGTGTAGTGGTTGTTCATATGTCGTAGTGGTTGTCCATACAGCTGATTGATTGTCCATACAACGTAGAGGTTCTTTTTGCCGTATATAGTGGTTGTTCATATGGCGTAGTGTTTGCTCAGATAGCATAGTGTTGTTCATGCTTTGTAGAGTTTGTTCATACAGCGTAGTGGTTGTCCATGTGGTTTAGTGGTTCATACGGAGTAGTGGTTGTTGTACGGCGAAGTGTTTGTTCATTCGGCGTAAAGGTTGTTCATTTGTCGTAGTAGTTGTTTTTCATAAGGTATATTGATTGTTCATACGGCGTAGTGGTTGTTAATATGGTGTAGTATTTGTTTACACGGCATAGTGGGTATAATGTGGCGTAGTGGTTGTTCATGTGTGGAAGTGATTGTTTATGGTGTAAAGTATAGTTCAGTATGGGTTCTCGATACAGCGTGTTGGTTGTTGGTTGTCCATAAAGGGTAGTGGTTCGTCATACCACAAAGTGGTTGTTCTTATGGCGTAGTGTTTGTTGAGATGCCGTAGTTTCCTTCATGCATTGTAGTTTGTTCATACAGCGTAATTATTGCCCATGCGGTGTAGTGGTTGTGCATACAACGTACTGGTTGTTCATGTTGTAAAATGTTGTTCACTCGATTTAAGTGATTGTTCATGTGTCGTAGTGGTTGTTCAAGGTATATATTGTTGTCCATATGCATTGTGATTGTTCATACGGCTTAGTGGTTGTTCATACGGCGTAGTAGTTGTTCATGTGTCGTACTGGTTTTTCAAATGGCGACGTTGTTGTTCATGCGTCGTAGGGACTGTCCATACAATTCATTGGTTGTTCATACGTGGTAGTGGTTGTTAATATGGCGTAGTAGTTGTTCATGTGTCGTTTTGGTGGATCATGGTGTATGGTGTTGTTTATACGGAGTAATGATTGTTCATACGGAGTGGTGGTTATTATGCGTTGTAGTGGTTATTATGCGTCGTAGTGGTTGTTATGCGGCGTAGTGGTTGATTACACGGCATAGTGGGTATTATGTGGCGTAGTGGTTGTTTATGTGTGGAAGTGATTTTTTAAGGTGTAAAGTATAGTTCAGTAGGGTTCTCGATACAGCTTATTGGTTGTCCATACAGCGTAGTGGTTCTTCATACCACGTAGTGTTTGTTGATATGGCGAAGTGTTTGTTCATATGGCGTAGTCGTTGTTCATGGTGTATAGTGGTGTTCATACGGCGTAATGTTTGTTCATACGGCGTGGTGGTTGTTATGCGGCGTAGTGGTTCATGCGTGGAGGATGTTCATGTTGCTCAGTGTTCTCCATACGGCATAGTGATTGTTAATACGACGATGTGGTTGTCATGCGTCCTAGTGGTTGTCCATACAACGTAGTGGTTGCTCATGCAGTCTATAGTATGTCCATAATGCGTAGTGGTTGTTCATGCGGCATAGTGGCGTAATGACTGTTTATACGGCGTATTTGTGGTTTATAGAGCATAGTGCTTGTTCATACGGCGAAGTGGTTGCTCATGCGGCCAATTGGTTGTCCATATGGCGAAGTGGTTGTTCATGACTTGTTGTGGTTGTTCATATGGCGTAAAGGATGTTCATACAGCGTAGTGGTTATCCATACAGCGTATAGGTTCTTCATGCCGCGTAGTTGTTGTTCGTATGGTATAGTATTTGTTCAGATAACATAGTGTTGTTCATGCATTGTAGAGATTGTTCATACAGCGTAGTGATTGTCCATGCGGTGTGGTGGTTGTGGAACACCGTAGTGGTTGTTCATTGTCGTGGTGGTTTTTCATACGGCGTAGTGATTGTTCTTGCGTCGTAGTGGTTGTTCATGGTGTATAATGTTGTTTAAACGGCGTAATGATTGTTCATACGGCATAGTGGTTATTATGCGTCGTAGTGGTTGTTTTGAGGCGTATTGGTTGTTATACGGTGAAGGGGCTGTGAATGCGTGGTAGTGATTGTTAATGGTGTATAATATAGTTCATACGGCATACTGATTGTTCATACGGCGCAGTTGTTCATGCGTCGTAGTAGTTGTTATGCGGCGTATCGGTTGTTATGCGGTGAAGTGGCTGTAAATGCGGCGTAGTGGTTGTTCAATTTGTATAATGTTATTTATACGGCGTAGTGGTTACTCATGCGTCGTTGTAGTTGTTATGCGGCATAATGGTTGTTATACGGCGTAGTGGTTGTTTATACGGCATGATCTATACAGCATAGCTGTCGTCATACGGCGTATTGGTTGCTCATACAACGTAGAGTTTGTCCGTAAAGGGTAGTGGTTGTTTATGAGGCGTAATGGTTGTCCATACGGCGTAGTGGTTGTTCATGCGGCGTTATGGTTGTTCAAATGGCGTAGTTGTTTTTCATACGTCGTAGGCGTTGTACATACAGTGATTGGTTGTTCATACGGTGAAGTGTTTTCTCTTGCAATGTAGTGGTTTCTCATGAAGTGTAGAGTTTGTCAATACTGTGTGGGAGTTATCATACGTCGCAGTGGTTGTTATGTGGCGTAAGGGTTGTTTATGCGCGGTAGTGGCTGTTCATTGTGTAGAGTATACTTCATTCGGCATAGTGATTGTTGATACGGCGTAGTGCTTGTAATCCGACGTTGTTGTTGTTGTTCATGCGTCGTGGTGGTTGTTATGCAGCGTAGTGGTTGTTATGTGGTGAGGTTGCTGTAACTGCGGCGTAATGGTTGTTCATTGTGTGTAGTGTTGTTCATACGGCGTAGTTGTTTTAAGGCGGCTTAGTTGTTTTTTTATGCGTCGTGTTAGTTGTTCATACGGTGTAGTTTTTATTCATACTTTGGTGGTTGTTCATTGTGTCTTAGTGGTTGTTAATGCGTCGAAGAGGTTGTTCATGCGTCATAGTGGTTGTTATGTAGCGTGTTCAAACGGCGTAGTTCTTGTTCATGCGTCTTGGAGGTTGTTCATACGACATGATGGTTGTTCATGTTGTATGGTGGTACTCATACGGCATAGTGATTTTTCACAAGGCGTGGTGGTTGTTATGCGGCTTAGTGACTGTTTATTTGGCGAACTGGTTATTATGCGGCGTAGTGGTTGTTCATGTGTGGTAGTTGTTGTTCATACGACGTAGTGGTTGTTCGTTTGTCGTAGTGGTTGTTGAGATGCCATAATTTCGTTCATGCATTGTAGAGTTTGTTCATACAACGTAGTGATTGTCCATTCGGTGTAGAGGTTGTGCATGCAGGGTAGTGGTTGCTCATGTTGTAAAATGTTGTTCATACAGTTAAGATGTTGTTCATGTGTCGTAGTGGTTGTTCAAGGTATATATTGTTGTTTATAAAGCATTTTGATTATTCACACGGCGTAGTGGTTGTTCATACGGCGAAGTAGTTGTTCAGGTGTCGTAGTGGTTGTTATACGCCGTAGTTTTTGTTCATGGCGTATAGTGGTTGTTCATACGGCGATATGATTGTGCATGCGGCGTGGTGGTTGTTATGCGGCGTAGTGGTTGTTTAGATGGCGTGGTGGTTATTATGTGGCGTAGTGGTTGTTCATGCGTGGTAGTGGTTGTTCATATTGTTTAGTATAGTTCATACGGCATAGTGATTGTTCATACGACGTACTGGTATTCCAAACAACGTAGTGGTTGCTCATACAGTATAGAGTTTGTTCTTACAGCGTAGTGGTTGTTCATGCGGCGTAATGATTGTTTATACGGCGTTTTGGAAGTCTATACAGCATAGTGGTTGTTTATTTGGCATAGTGGTTGCTCATACAGCGTAGTGGGTTGCTCATACAGCGTAGAGTTTGTCCATACAGCGTAGTGTTTGTTCATGCGGCGTATTGGTTGTTCAATTGGCGTAGTTGTTGTTCAGGCATTGTAGGGGTTGTCTATACAGCGCATTGGTTGTTCATGCGTTGAAGTGATTGTCCATATACCGTAGTTGTTCGCGCGCGTAGCTGTTTCACATGCAATTTAGTGTTTGATCATGCAGTGTAGAGTTTGTCCATACAGCGTAGTGGTTTTTCCTTGCTACGGAATTATTATTTATACTGCGTCATATTGGTAATCTATAAAGCATAGTGGATGTTCAAATGGCGAAGTGGTTGTTCATGCGTCGTAGGGGTTGTCCATACAGCTCATTGGTTTTCCATACAGCGTAGAGGTTCTTCATGCCGCTTAGTGGTTGTTCATATGGCGTAGTGTTTGTTGAGATGGATTGTAGAGTTTGTTCATACAGTGGTTGTTCATGCGGCCAATTGGTTGTCAATATGGCGTAGTGGTTGTTCATTGCTTGTTGTGGTTATTCATATGGCGTAGAGGATGTTCATACAGCGTAGTGGTTGTCCATACAAGTGAAAGGTTCTTCATGCCGCGTAGTGGTTGTTCAGATAGCATAGTGTTGTTTTTGCATTGTAGAATTTGTTCATACAGCGTAGTGGTTGTCATGCGGTGTTGTGGTTGTTCATGAGTCTTAGTTGTTGTCCATACAGTTCAATGGTTGTCCATACAGCGTAGAGGTTCTTGATGCCGCGTAATGATTGTTCATACGGCGGAGTGGTGATCTATACAGCATAGTGGTTGTTCATTCGGTGTAATGGTTGTCCATACAGTGTAGTTGTTGTTTATGCGGCGTATTGGTTGTTCAAATGGCGTAGTGGTTGTTAATGCGTCGTAAGCGGTTGTCCACACAGCGTCGTGATTTTTCATGCGGTGAAGTGGTTTTCCATATAAAGAAATCCTTGCTCATACAACGTAGAGCTTGTCCATACAAGCGTGTGGTTGTTCATGCGGCCAATTGGTTGTCAATATGGCGTAGTGGTTGATCATGGCTTCTTGCGGTTCTTCATGCCGCTTAATGATTGTTCATACGGCGTAGTGTTGTTCAGATAGCATAGTGTTGTTCATGTATTGTAGAGTTTGTTCATACAGCGTAGTGATTGTCCATACGGTTTAGTGGTTGTTCATACGGAGTAGTGGTTGTTGTGCGGCGTAATGGTTCTTATGCGGCGAGGTGGTTGTTCATACGCCGTAGAGGTTGTTCATGTGTCGTAGTGGTTGTTGAAGGTATATATTGTTTTTTATAAGGCATATTGATTGTTCATACGGTGTACTGATTGTTCACACGGCGTCGTAGTTGGTCATGTTTCGTAGTGGTTGATCATGGTGTATAGTGTTGTATATACGGCGTTATGTTTGTTCATACGGCGTAGGGGTTGTTATGCGGCGTAATGGTTGTTTACACGGCATAGTGGTTATTACGTGGCGTAGTGGTTGTTTATGTGTCGTAGTGTTTGTTTATGATGTAGTATAGTTCAGAAGGGGTTGTTCATACAACGTAGTGGTTGTTCATACGGCGTAATGATTGTTCAGATGGCGTTTTGGTGATCTATACAGCATAGTGGTTGTTCATTCGGCGTAATGGTTGTCCATACAACGTAGTGGTTGTTCATACGGCGTAATAATGTTTAAATGGCGTTTTGGTGATCTATACAGCGTAGTGGTTGTTCATGCAGCGTATTGGTTGTTCAAATGGCGTAGTAGTTGGCCGTGCGTCGTAGGGGGTTGTCCTCACAGCGTAGTGGTTGTTCATGCGGCCTATTGGTTGTCCATATTGAGTAGTAGTTGTTCATTGCTGGTTGTGGTTATTCATACGGCGTAGAGGATGTTCATACAGCGTAGTGGTTGTCCATAGAAATTAAAGATTCTTCATGCCGATAGCATAGTGTTGTTTTTGCATTGTAGAATTTGTTCATATAGCGTAGTGGTTGTTTCATGAGGCCCATTGGTTGTCCATATTGAGTAGTGGTTGTTCATGGCTTGTTGTGGTCTATTGGTTGTCCATATTGCGTAGAGGATGTTCATACAGCGAAGTGGTTGTCCATACAAGTTAAAGGTTCTTCATGCCGATAGCAGAGTGTTGTTTTTGCATTGTAGAGTTTGTTCATATAGCGTAGTGGTTGCTCATACAGCGTAGAGCTTGTCCATGCAGCGTAGTGGTTGTTCATGCGGCCTATTGGTTGTCCATATTGAGTAGTGGTTGTTCATGGCTTGTTGTGGTTATTCATACAATGTAGTGGTTGTCCATACAGGTTATAGGTTCTTCATGCCGCGTAAGGCTTTTTTTTTGATAGCATAGTGTTGTTTGTTCATACAGCGTTGTGTTTGTCAATGCGGTGTAGTGGTTGTCCATACAACGTAGTGGTTGTCAAAACAACGTAGTGGTTATTCATGCAGTGTACAGGTTGTCCATGCAGCGTAGTGGTTGTTCATGCGGCGTAATGATTGTTTATACGGCGAAGATGTTGTCCATGCGATGTAGGGATTGTCCATACAGCGTATTGGCTGTTCATGCAGTGTACAGTTTGTCAATACAGCGTAGTGGTTGTTCATGCGTCGTAATGATTGTTTATACGGCGTATTGGTGGTTTATACAGTATAGTGGTTGTTCATACGGCGTATTGGTAGCTCATACAGCGTAGAGCTTGTCAATACAGCGTAGTGGTTGTTCATGCGGCCTATTGGTTGTCAATATGACGTAGTGGTTGTTCTGGTCTGTTGTGTTTTTTCATACAATGTAGTGCTTGTCCATAAAGGTTATAGTTTCTTCATGCCGCGTAAGGGTTGTTCATATAGCATAGTGCTGTTTATGCATTGTAGAGTTTGTTCATACAGCGTTTTGGTTGTCCATGCGGTGTAGTGTTTGTTGATACAGCGTAGTGGTTGTTGATGTGTCGTTGTGGTTGTTCAGACGGCGTAGTGGTTGCTCTTGCGTCGTAGTGGTTTTTCATACGGCGAAGTGGTTGTTATGCGGTGTAGTGGTTGTTCATGTGTCGTATTGGTTGTCCAAACAGCTCATTGGTTGTCCAAACAGCGTAGAGGTTCTTCATGCCGCGTAGTAGTTGATCTTACGGCGTAGTGTTTGTTCAGATAGCATAGTTTTGTTCATGCATTGTAGAGTTTGTTCATACAGCGTTGTGGTTGTCCATACGGAGTAGTGGTTGTGGATACAGCGTTGTGGTTGTTAATGAGTCATGGTGGTTGTTCATACGGCGAAGTGGTTGTTCTTGCGGGAAGTAATTGTTCATGCGTCGCAGTGGTTGTCCATACAGCGTAGTGGCTGTTTACGCGGCATAGTGGTTGTTTATGTTGTAAAGTGTTGTTCATACGGTTTAGTGATTGTTATTACGGAGTAGTGGTTGTTGTGCGGCGTAGTGGTTGTTATGTGGCGTAGTGGTTGTCATGCGGCGTAGTTGTTGTTTGTGTTGTAAAGTGTTTTTCTTGCGCTTTAGTGGTTGTTCATACGGAGTAATGGTTGTTGATGTGTCGTCGTAGTTGTTGAAGATAAATATTGTTTTTCATAGGGCATACGGCGTAGTGGTTGTTATGCGGTGAAGTGGTTGTTTGTGTTGTAAAGTGTTTTTCTTACGCTTTAGCGGTTTTTCATACGGAGTAGAGGTTGTTCATGTGTCGTAGTTGTTGAAGGTATTAATTGTTTTTCATAAGGCATATTGATTGTTCATACGTCGTAGTTGTTGTTCATTTGTCGTAGTGGTTGTTCATGTTGTAAAGTGTTGTTCATACGGTTTCGTGGTTGTTTTGCGGCGAAGTGGTTGTTATGCGGCGTAGTGGTTGTTTGTGTTGTAAAGTGTTGTTCATACGGTTTAGTGGTTGTTCTTACGGAGTAATGGTTGTTCATGTGTCGTCGTATTTATTGAAGATAAATATTGTTTTTCATAGGGCATATTGATTGTTCACACGGCGTAGAGGTGTTCATGTGTCGTAGTTGTTGAAGGTATTAATTGTTTTTCATAAGGCATATTGATTGTTCATACGGCGTAGTGGTTGTTCATACGGCGTAGTAGTTGTTCATGTGTCGTAGTGGTTGATCATGATGTATAGTGTTGTTTATACGGCGTAATGATTGTTCTTACGGCGTGGTGGTTATTATGCGTCGTAGTGGTTGTTGTGCGGCGTAGTGGTTGTTTTACGGCATAGTGGTTTTTACGTGGCCAAGTGGTTGTTTATGTGTGGTAGTGATTGTTTATGGTGTAAAGTATAGTTCATACGGCATAGTGATTGTTCATATGGCGTAGTGGTTGTTATGCATAGTTGTGGTTGTCCATACAGCGTAGTGGTTTTTATGCGGCGTAATGGTTGTTTATACGGCATACTGGTGGGCTAAACAGCATAGTGGTTGTCCATACAACGTAGTCTTGTTCATGCAGTGTAGCGTTTGTTCATACAGCGTAGTGGTTGTTCATGCGGTGTAGCGTTTATTCATACAGTGTCCTTGTTGGTAATGCGGCGTAGTTGTTGTTCATGCTGCTTTGAAGTGGTTGTCCATACAGCCTACTTGTTGTCCATACAGCGTATTGAATGTTCATGCGGCGTAGTGGTTGTTCATGCGGTGTAGTAATTGTCCATACAGCGTAATGCTTGATCATGCGGTGTAGTGTTTGTACATACAGCGTAGTTCTTGTTCATGGCGTCGTAATGGTTGTTATGTGGCGTAGTGGTTGTTCATGCCGCATAGTTGTTGTCGATACTATTTGTGGTTGTCAATACGTAGTAATGGTTATTCCCACGGCGTGGTGG
The DNA here is from genome assembly GCA_029721355.1 of Tegillarca granosa. NCBI lineage: Eukaryota > Metazoa > Mollusca > Bivalvia > Arcoida > Arcidae > Tegillarca > Tegillarca granosa. The sequence continues at coordinate 229,474 of JARBDR010000186.1, forward strand.
TTATTATGCGGCGTAGTCGTTGTTCATGCTGCGTAGTGGTTGTTCATTCATCGTAGAAGTTGTTCATGCAAATGAGAGGTTGTTTATACGAGAGTAGTGGTTGTCCATACGACTTAGTGCTTGTCCATACGTAGTACTTTCTGATCCTGCGGCGTAGTCGTTGATCATCCGGTGAAGTGTTGTTCTTACGGCTGAAGGGGCTGTGAATGCGTGGTAGTGATTGTTAATGGTGTATAATATAGGTTATAGGGCATACTGATTCTTCATACGGTGTAGTTGTTCATGGGTCGTAGTAGTTGTTATGCGGCGTATCGGTTGTTATGCGGTGAAGTGGCTGTAAATGCGGCGTAGTGGTTGTTCAATTTGTATAGTGTTATTTATACGGCGTAGTGGTTACTCATGCGTCGTTGTAGTTGTTATGCGGCATAATGGTTGCTATACGGCGTAGTGGTTGTTTATACGGCATGATCTATACAGCATAGCTGTCGTCATACGGCGTATTGGTTGCTCATACAGCGTAGAGTTTGTCCGTAAAGGGTAGTGGTTGTTTATGAGGCGTAATGGTTGTCCATACGGCGTAGTGGTTGTTCATGCGGCGTTATGGTTGTTCAAATGGCGTAGTTGTTTTTCATACGTCGTAGGCGTTGTACATACAGTGATTGGTTGTTCATACGGTGAAGTGTTTTCTCTTGCAATGTAGTGGTTTCTCATGAAGTGTAGAGTTTGTCAATACTGTGTGGGAGTTATCATACGTCGTAGTGGTTGTTATGTGGCGTAAGGGTTGTTTATGCGCGGTAGTGGCAGTTCATTGTGTAGAGTATACTTCATTCGGCATAGTGATTGTTGATACGGCGTAGTGCTTGTAATCCGACGTTGTTGTTGTTGTTCATGCGTCGTGGTGGTTGTTATGTGGTGAGGTTGCTGTAACTGCGGCGTAATGGTTGTTCATTGTGTGTAGTGTTGTTCATACGGCGTAGTTGTTTTAAGGCGGCTTAGTTGTTTTTTTATGCGTCGTGTTAGTTGTTCATACGGTGTAGTTTTTTATTCATACTTTGGTGGTTGTTCATTGTGTCTTAGTGGTTGTTAATGCGTCGAAGAGGTTGTTCATGCGTCATAGTGGTTGTTATGTAGCGGTGTTCAAACGGCGTAGTTCTTGTTCATGCGTCTTGGAGGTTGTTCATACGACATGATGGTTGTTCATGTTGTATGGTGGTACTCATACGGCATAGTGATTTTTCACAAGGCGTGGTGGTTGTTATGCGGCTTAGTGACTGTTTATTTGGCGAACTGGTTATTATGCGGCGTAGTGGTTGTTCATGTGTGGTAGTTGTTGTTCATACGACGTAGTGGTTGTTCGTTTGTCGTAGTGGTTGTTGAGATGCCATAATTTCGTTCATGCATTGTAGAGTTTGTTCATACAACGTAGTGATTGTCCATTCGGTGTAGAGGTTGTGCATGCAGGGTAGTGGTTGCTCATGTTGTAAAATGTTGTTCATACGGTTAAGATGTTGTTCATGTGTCGTAGTGGTTGTTCAAGGTATATATTGTTGTTTATAAAGCATTTTGATTATTCACACGGCGTAGTGGTTGTTCATACGGCGAAGTAGTTGTTCATGTGTCGTAGTGGTTGTTATACGCCGTAGTTTTTGTTCATGGCGTATAGTGGTTGTTCATACGGCGATATGATTGTGCATGCGGCGTGGTGGTTTGTTATGCGGCGTAGTGGTTGTTTAGATGGCGTGGTGGTTATTATGTGGCGTAGTGGTTGTTCATGCGTGGTAGTGGTTGTTCATGGTGTTTAGTATAGTTCATACGGCATAGTGATTGTTCATACGGACGTACTTGTATTCCAAACAACGTAGTGGTTGCTCATACAGTATAGAGTTTGTTCTTACAGCGTAGTGGTTGTTCATGCGGCGTAATGATTGTTTATACGGCGTTTTGGAAGTCTATACAGCATAGTGGTTGTTTATTCGGCATAGTGGTTGCTCATACAGCGTAGTGGTTGCTCATACAGCGTAGAGTTTGTCCATACAGCGTAGTGTTTGTTCATGCGGCGTATTGGTTGTTTAATTGGCGTAGTTGTTGTTCAGGCATTGTAGGGGTTGTCTATACAGCGCATTGGTTGTTCATGCGTTTGAAGTGGTTGTCCATATACCGTAGTTGTTCGCGCGCGTAGCTGTTTCACATGCAATTTAGTGTTTGTTCATGCAGTGTAGAGTTTGTCCATACAGCGTAGTGGTTTTTCATGCTATGGAATTATTATTTATACCGCGTCATTTTGGTAAACTTTAAAGCATAGTGGTTGTTCAAATGGTTGTTCATTGCGTCGTAGGGGTTGTCCATACAGCTCATTGGTTTTCCATACAGCGTAGAGGTTCTTCATGCCGCGTAGTGGTTGTTCATATGGCGTAGTGTTTATTTAGATGCCATAGTGTTGTTCATGCATTGTAGAGTTTGTTCAAACAGCGTAGTGATTGTCCATGCGGTGTAGTGGTTGTCCATACAACGTAGAAGTTGCTCATGTAGTGTAGAAATTGTCCATACAGCGTAGTGGTTGTTCACGCGGCGAATTACTATTTTTACGGCGTTTTTGGTGGTCTATACAGCATAGTGGTTGTTCACTTTGCGAATTGGTTGCTCATACAGCGTAGAGTTTGTCCATAAAGCATAGTAGTTGTTCATTCAGCGTAATAGTTGTCGATACAGCGTAGTGGATTTTTATTCCGCGTATTGGTTCTTCAAATGGCGTAGTGGTTGTTCATGCGTCGTAGGGGGTTGTCCATACGGCGTAGTGGTTGTTCATTCGGTGAAGTTGTTTTCCATATAGCGTAATCCTTGCTCATACAGCGTAGAGCTTGTCCATACAGTGTAGTGGTTATTCATACGGCGTAGAGGTTGTTTATACAGCGTAGTCCATTCAGCATAGAGGTTCTTCATGCCGCGTAGTGGTTGTTCATATGGCGTAGTGTTTGTTCAGGAAGCATAGTGCTGTTCATGCCTTGTAGAGTTTGTTCAGACAGCGTAGTGGTTGTCCATGCGGTTCAGTGGTTGTTCATACGGAGTAGTGGTTGTTCAAACGGCGTAGTAGTTGTTCATGTGTCGTAGTGGTTGATCATGGTGTATATTGTTGTGTATAAGGCGTAATGATTGTTCATACGGCGTGGTTGTTATCATACGTCGTAGTTGTTGTTATGCGACGTAGTGGTTTTTTATGCGTGGTAGTGATTGTAGTAGGGGTTGTCCATACAGCGTATTGGTTGTCCATACAGCGTATTGGTTGTCCATACAGCGTAGAGGTTCTTTATACCGCGTAGTGGTTGTTCATATCGCGTAGTGTTATTTAGATGCCATAGTGTTGTTCATGCATTGTAGAGTTTGTTCAAACAGCGTAGTGATTGTCCATGCGGTGTAGTGGTTGTCCATACAACGTAGAAGTTGCTCATGTAGTGTAGAAATTGTCCATACAGCGTAGTGGTTGTTCACGCGGCGAATTACTATTTTTACGGCGTTTTTGGTGGTCTATACAGCATAGTGGTTGTTCACTTTGCGAATTGGTTGCTCATACAGCGTAGAGTTTGTCCATAAAGCATAGTAGTTGTTCATTCAGCGTAATAGTTGTCGATACAGCGTAGTGGATTTTTATTCCGCGTATTGGTTCTTCAAATGGCGTAGTGGTTGTTCATGCGTCGTAGGGGGTTGTCCATACGGCGTAGTGGTTGTTCATGCGGTGAAGTTGTTTTCCATATAGCGTAATCCTTGCTCATACAGCGTAGAGCTTGTCCATACAGTGTAGTGGTTATTCATACGGCTTAGAGGTTGTTTATACAGCGTAGTCCATTCAGCATAGAGGTTCTTCATGCCGCGTAGTGGTTGTTCATATGGCGTAGTGTTTGTTCAGGAAGCATAGTGCTGTTCATGCCTTGTAGAGTTTGTTCAGACAGCGTAGTGGTTGTCCATGCGGTTCAGTGGTTGTTCATACGGAGTAGTGGTTGTTCAAACGGCGTAGTAGTTGTTCATGGTGTCGTAGTGGTTGATCATGGTGTATAGTGTTGTGTATAAGGCGTAATGATTGTTCATACGGCGTGGTTGTTATTATACGTCGTAGTTGTTGTTATGCGACGTAGTGGTTTTTTAATCGTGGTAGTGATTGTAGTAGGGGTTGTCCATACAGCGTATTGGTTGTCCATACAGCGTATTGGTTGTCCATACAGCGTAGAGGTTCTTTATACCGCGTAGTGGTTGTTCATATCGCGTAGTGTTTGTTGAGATGCCGTAGTTTCGTTCATGCATTGTAGAGTTTGTTCATACAGCGTTGTGATTGTTCGTATGTCGTAGTAGTTGTTGATGCATAGCAGTGGTTGTTCATGTTGTATAGTGTTGTTTAAATGCCGAAGAGGGTGTCCATGCGGCGTAGTGATCGTTCATGCGGCAAATTGGTAATCTATACCACTACTGGTGTTCATGCCATCGTATTGGTTGTCCATACAGCGTATTGGTTGTCCATACAGCGTA